>LPNX011052846.1:105472-242556 GCA_001517045.1 Pseudotsuga menziesii
AATATATATTATATTATATTATATATAATATATATTATGTATTATATAATATATAATATATATTATAGTATATAATATATACTATTACAGTTGACAGTCTGCGGGGAGTCCAACATCCAACAGTTCGCGGGGGTTTTAAAGAGCCACCTTACCCACAGTCCGTCGGGACTCGGCCAAACAAATACCCTGAGCAAGCAGTTACATAATACATCCCTCCTTCCTCCACGCAGACGATAGATGAAGATCCTCCTTCCTCCACGCACCTGAGAGCTCCACGGCGCACGCAATCAGCACACTGTCACTCCAACGGCGAACGCGGAGCTAAAAAATGCCCGAAAAAAGTTAAAAAACCGGAATAGGTTCAAAACGCCCAAATTCACTTTTTAAACCCCGACAGACCGCCGCGATGTCGACCTTTCGACTCGCGATTTTATTATAAAATATTGCGATTTTATCGCTAAAAATCGCGATTTTTGGAAAGGAAAATCGCCAATATATTCCACGATTTTGGCCGATAATATCGGCGTGAGGATCATATCGCGATATCAACGATATTTGTAACACTGCATAGAAGTCATCAATCATGTTGTAGTTTCCCATCGTCATAGTCAACTGCGGAGCCTTCCGCATGCCAGGTAATAAGCGTCCACCAGCTACCTCCACATTGAATCCCTCAAACTCCTCTATAGGGATACCCCTCCTAATCACCAAAGTTGAGTCGATGAAAATGTGGGTTGCCCCACCATCTATCAAAATCATGACATGCAGTCCTTGTATGACTCCGTGGACCCTAAGAGTGTTAAATCTAGGGGCTCCTGATAAGGTGGCGATGGTTCCACTCTGAGTCTGAACCTATGGCTATTGTACCTGCAGATACTCATCATTCCCATTTGCTTTAATCACCATCCTAACCCTGCTCTCCCTCGTCTTCCTCACCATTATCCGAGCGCACCTCTATGTAATGAACAACACCTTTACCCATGCACCTGTGTCCCAGTTCCTAATGTCTTTGCAGTTGAAGCATAATTTTTTTCCTTAGTTCATTCCGAGTCTCATCATGCAGCTTGTTCTTCCTCATTCCCCCTTTCTGTAAGGGCTTCTTATCTTTGTCTTTCTAAGGTTGAAAGGTTTGGACTGGAATTTGTTCTTTGGGACTACATCCTCCATGTCTCATGCTCTAATGTTAGTGCCTCGTTATGTCACGGTTTTAAAGGCCTTAACCCAACCACGTAGTGGCTCGGATAATCCCTCAATGAACAACATAATAAGTCTAAGCTTCGACACATCTGTCACCATAACTACAAGCATTTGAAACTCTGAATTGTAGGCATCTACTGTACCTGCATACTTAAGTTGTGCCAGCTCCCTAAAGTTGCAATTCAGGGTCTTCCTGTCAACCTGTTTATCAGCCACTGTGTGAAATCTAGATAGGATGTAATACTGGCATGCCCCAAAGTGACCAACCCACGGTACCACCACTCGTGGGCCTCTGTCTAAGTGCAAGGCGACATATTTCATTGCTTCTGCCTCCTTCATGGGGTTGAGTGAGAAATATGTATCCAACTTCTGAACCCAGGCCTAGCTGTGCATTTGTTAAACCCATCAAAGCAAGGGATAGTCAGCTTCTCAACCTTCCACTGCAGATCCAAGTTCTCTTGGCCCTTGTTGAAGTCTCTGGGTTTGTTCCTGTACTTGATGGTGCAAAACTCCTATAATGAGATTGTTGCATGAAATTTCGCAACAAGAGTCTGATATTCCCTCAAATAGTCATTAAAACTATCACCTGGTAATGGATGCCCCGAATTGCCAATTGGTTGCTCCTCCGTGAACTGGGGAAAGAGTGGTCGAGGAGTTTCTCTATTGGTTGCTCGGGTGTTGGTCTAGACTGGAATGTTAGTGTTGCTTCCCTCTGCATGGTTCCCATTATTACCATTATTATTTTGGTTGGGTTGAGGAGTGGTGAGAAACTGAGTAAACATCTGCAACAACTGTTGCTGCCCCCTTGCCACATAATTTAAGATGCTCATGGTGCTACCCTCAGGTGGCTCCTCTCTGCTTGTGTCATTCCTTCTACCCCCAAATAGCTCATTCCTGTCCCCCATTTCTTCTTCTTCCTCTTATGTTTCAAACTGCTCCTCTTCTTCTGATTCTACTTGACCCTCTTCCCAGAATTCTGATAAAAATGTGTTTATTGGTTCTCCTCTCTGCCTTATTCTCTGTAGGTGATATGCTCACTGCCTTTTGGATTCATAAATGAGCATACAACTCACAAACTGGCAGAATCGCCAGCTCTGATACCACTACAATGTCCCCTACCACATCTGATGTGATTTTTGGCTTGACTGCTACTGTGTCTGTGGCATGGATTTCGTCAAACACTTGATGTTAATTGGTCTGAGACTGATTCTTGGCTAACTGTTGATGTAATCTGGCTAAGGACTTTCGTCAAACACTTGATCAACACTGCTCTATTATCACGATAATGCATAGTGGAAAAAATCGCCGATTTTTCGGCGATGTCCCGAAAAATCGAGATTTTTTCTGGCTGCCGATTTTTCGGCCCGAAAAAATCGCGATTTTTTCAAAAAATCGGACATCGCGAAAAATCGGCAAAAATCGGGAAAAATCGGCAAACATCGGCAAAAATCGGGAAAAAATCGGCAAAAATTGAGAAAAAATCGGGAAAGATCGGGAAAAATCGGCAAATAGGGGAAAAAATCGGTAAGGAAATTTTGACCCTATTGAAGTAGAAAATTTGCATTTTTTAATGCTTGCCGCGGTTTGCCGATTTTTGCCGATTTTTTCGCCGATGTTGCCGAGAAGATGTTTTCTGGACCCTCGCCGATTTTTTGCCGATGCCGATTTTTTCCACTATGCGATAATGTTCTCCACTTCTATCTAACTGATTATGTACTAGTTTTGGAGGATGCTTCTTGGTTATTTATTTCAGATCACATACAACATTTATTTTGGTAATGAAATGTACTCAGAAATATATTATTTCAAGATTACAAAACCATTCACATACACACCAATGCTTGACTGTCAACTTCTATCATTTATAATAGCAGTATTATCAGAGCAAATAAATCAGATTACATTGAAAGATCAAACCTGGAAATGATGAATAATTGCAGCCACACTTTGATCACTAAATCTCGGTCCTCTATAAACCCCAACTGAGATAATTGTAAATATCAACCCAGAAAGGGAATAGTGTGCCCAACTGTAGGATAGGGCATGTTAACAGCTTGCTTTCTTATATGAGATGGTACCTTGAAGCCCACGACTTGGCTGAGTTTTGGTAATGGCAGTTGATAAAAGAATGAGATAACAATCAGCATTAAATAACAGCTTACAGTGTTTTGCTAGCAATAGTATCACACAGATTTGATTCCCAACTATTGACTTGGCTTTCCAACAGTGATTGCACCCTCCTCAAGATGCTGAGTGCGTCCTTCTTCATACATAAATTGAGCCCTACCAAGAGTGCAACCCATCCAAATACTAATTGCCAAGGGAATAAAGGGTGCACCCTCACTCTTCACTAACAAGAACAGTGATGCGGCCGGCAGGTAACTACAGTGAGAATATGCAGCACTGAATACACAATGATAAAGGTGACTGTAGGTTGGATGTTCCCTTCAACTGGTGCACCCTCATCCACAAATGTGCCCTCCTCAAGAAGAATCATTAAAACTCAGCACAAACTCCATAGATCTGAAAATAAATTGTTGTCTGGACTTTGGACTACAGCAATGGAGCACAAGCAAAAGATCTGAGAGATCTCTCTCCAACTGATTGACTAGGGTGGTTAGTTTCACCACCAAAACCAATACTCTCCCTTAGGGTTTTCGTCCCAAGAGCAAAGCCACAAGACCTCTCCAAAAATCACTTTTCAAAAATAACTCATGAATGAAAAGAAAGAGGTTGATTTTCCCTATTTTGCCTTCCGAAAATAAGCTCATTTTACCTTTTTTGGACCACTTTACCCTTTTTCTGCCACTTTTACCTTTTCTCGCTCAAATTAATAATTAAAGTGGCTTTATAAAGTCACTTTATGAATTAATTGCTTAATGTCCCTTTATCATGTACTTTTGGCTCATGTGACATTAAATAATTAATTAATTCCCTTTTGTCGACTATAACCTATGGAAAGTGAATAGGCTAATAAGTTGTCCCTGGGGGGTCATTTGGAAAGGGACATAACAAGTCTGCAAGGAGTCTTTGGAGTAGATATAAATTCAACCCTGAATAGACCCAAGACACATTTGAGGAAGGCATTAGTTGTAACCTGTATCAGTGTTCAGTGGAGGTTGATTTTTTCCAGTTGGATGTTATGCTAGGAAATTGGGGAAAGTTGTTGGAAAACATGCATTCCTCGATCAATGAAGCACATGAAACACTATATCAAAGAGCGATGGAAGGTGTCCTGAAATTTTTTTAGAACCCCAACCTGGTTTCAAGCTTGTTTGCTTCTCTGCATAGTTTAATGCCCAAACCCTTTGTATGCACAAATTTTTTAATAAAATTTGACTAAATTGAAACACATGGAATTCTTTTTCAAATTTTACAATTCAGAAATTTTCTTTTCACATAAAAAATTTCAAACTCAAAAACTTTAAATTCAACCAAACACACATGAAAATAACATTTGACCAATGGTCCAGAATAAAAACCCTAAGGGAAAAGTTGTTTCTGAGTGAGAGAGATTTATTATTTTCTTCAAAAAAAATACAGAAAATCAAACAACAATACTTATCAATTTCCTTCTCGAAATCTGAACCCTTTACTGTTGTTTTTCTCCTCGATTTTCGTGTCAACTTCACCTCGAAAATTGTGCCTAGATTATGCTTGTACAGACAAAATCAAAATTTTGTAAATTACATCAAAATCCGTGCCCAGTCCGTACTGTACAAATTCTCCTTGATTTCTGTGCACTCGTACTGTTGTACGGAATTTCTCGATTTCTGTGCAGTTCAATGCCTCGAAATCTGTACCTGGAATCAACATGTACAATCCTCGAAATTTGTGCCCACTCTGCTGTACAGTCTTCTCGAAATTTGTCCCTAAAATCCTCCTCAATTTATGTGCCCAAATTTGTCTTTTCTCTCCTATTGGTTATGAATTCTCTTCAAAACCCTCTCTGCTCTTCTTCCTCCTCTCTCCAAAATTTCTCTTTGAAAAGTGAATATTGAGATGAGTTTGCCTTGCCCTAGTCCCTTTTTGTTCATGGCAACTTCCTCTTCAATCTAATGGTCAAGATTAGATTAGATGAAGGGTTCTCAATAAATGCTCTATTAATTTATTAATAAATGACATTTAGTGCATCTCATGTCATTTAATAAAATGAGACCAACCCCTTTTAAATAATCACACACTCAACTTTAATTTAAATATGAACTTAGGATAAACCATGACTTTAGTCATTTTAAAAAGTCACTTTAAAAACATAAAGTACATCTCACTTCATTAAATACAAATGACTAGGGGTCATCAATTAAAGTGTCCTTGTCCACCCCAAGGCAAAGCTAGGTGGACAAACACTTCCTAGGTAACTTTTCAACACTCCCACTTAATGAGGAAGGTATTTTTCACCACTCCCAACTTATCTCTGAAGTAGACATGCTTCCCTCTACCCAAAGCCTTTGTGAGAATATCAACTACTTGCTCATCTATAGAAACATACTACAACTATACAACCCCTCTCTGAACATAGTCTCTGATAAAGTGACATATGATCTCTATATGCTTCGACCTGTCATGAAATACTAGATTCTCAGAGAGCTTGATGCAACTCAGATTATCACAATGTATAACTGTAGGACTCAGCTCCTGACCAAACAAGTCTACCATCAGCTTACAAAGCCACAAAGCCTCACAACTAGCCTAACTGGTTTCCATATACTCAGCCTCAGCAGAACTCAATGCTACGGACTTTTGCTTCCAATTGAACCACGACACAACTGTCGAGCCCAAGCTGAAGCAACAACCAGAAGTGCTCTTTCGGTCCAAAACACTACCTGCCCAATCTGAATCTGTAAAGCCAACCAATCCCACTCCATCAGATCTCCTATAGTCCAAACCATAATTAACTGTACCAGCAAGATATCTCAAGATGTGTTTTGCGGCAGTCCAATGCACTCTCCTAGGCTCCACCATGAATTGACTGAGAGTGTTAACCACAAAACTCAGATCTTGTCTAGTGTTGACCAGATACATCAACGAACCAATAAGCTGATGATATAAAGTAGGATCAACCAACTCTCGCTCAAAAGCATGAAGCTTCATCTAGTTGGTGATCGTGGGCGTAGACATGGGTCTGCAATCGTCCATCCAAAATCTCCTCAGAACATCTGCAGCATATTTTCCTTGCACCAAGAAAACATGTCCATCCTCCTGCCAAATCTCCATCCCCAAATAATAATGCATCAACCTAAGGTCAATCATCTCGAACTCTGAAGCAAGATCCTTCTTGCAAGCATCAATCAAGTGCTCTCCTCCAATAATGAACAAGTCATCAACATATAGAAGAAGAATGAGCAGAACACCACCAACCACTATGTAGTATAGGCTGGATCTGACTCACTCTTATGAAACCCAATCGAAAGCAAGTAGGAATCGATCCTAGAATAGCAAGCCCGAGGGGCTTGCTTCAAACCATACAAGGCCTTTTTCAGCCTGCATACATGAGAATCTCTCTCATACACCTAAAAACCTTGTGGCTGCTTCAGTGTTATATAAATAAAAATATAACATAATATATATATATATATAAACATCAATATTAATATAATGATTAATTAATTAATTCAATCAAAAGACATGCCTCTTAGTAAAGGCATGATGGGATTATATAAGACCCATCATTGTAAATGTAATATCATCACTTATCTATTATTCATATATTTATCCATTTATGGAGTTTCTATCCTATTTACGTTGGACTTTTCAGTAAGAACAATATTTTACTGTTCCAGTGGTATCAGAGCTAGTTCAGATTCCGACCCTTGGCCACACCCTCTATTAGACCTTGTCTGGTAAACATTTTAGAGTTTCTCTAAATCCAGGTCTTTTGACTAAGATTTAAAAAAAAAAAATAGTTCCTTGGCCATTATCCAAAATCTCATTAAAAAAAATATTACTCCGCTGCATACTTGAAGGAAATCAAAGATCAAAAAGAAGAAAAGGAAGGTGCACAAGACGAATAGTTTAACAGCTCAACATTCTAAATATCGAGGCACGAAAAAAAAGTAAAAAGAAAAAGAATAAAAAATAACAAAAGAAAAAAAGGAGGGGAAAAGGAAAAACAAAAAATAGGACCTTGTCCTAAAAGAAAAGAAAAGAAAAAGAGGTAAAAGTAAACCCACCCCCCCCCCAAAAAATAGAGGTAAAAGTAAAACTCAAAAAAAAGAGGTAAAAGTAAAACAAAAAAAAAGTGTAAAAGTAAAACCACACGTGATTTCTTAATAAGTGGGTTTGGGTTTATTCTCCAACAACAAACAAAAAAGTGAGATTTGAACCTGGGTGGAGAAGGTAACACTCATTCCTCCCAACCACCCAATCTACACCATTTTACAAAACTTAAGGGGAAAAATATATAAAAGTGCATAATAATTGCTACTAAGAAGGAAGTGAGTTTGAACTTAGGTGGCGAAGGTAACAATCATTCCTCCCAACCACCCAATCTACAAGAAGTCTTTAGGGGAAGAAACTAATTATTGAAAAATATAGTATACTATACACGATAAAATATGTCTTTATTTGATATATCTTGGGATAAGAAGTATAACAAAATGGAATCTCATGACAGAAAACAAGGAAGATTTCCAAGCACCTTAAAAATTTATGTTTCGATGTTACTCCAAATAAAAGGAACAATTAGAGGGAAAGACATTACTATTTCTATTGCTCCTGGCGAACGCAATAATTATATTAGTGATGACTTTGCTAATGAGTTAGCGATTCCAAATTGAAATATAAGTGAAAGGTTAGACTTTTGGGAAAACAAAGAATATACAACAAGCGATTTATAATGGAACATTGGAGATTATACTGGTGTCTCGCAATTTATAGTTAAATCCTTGTGGAGTAGTGACGGTGACCTAGTTTTAGGATTACCATGGCTAGAAACATTGGGGAATTTTATCTTAAATGTTGAAAAAAAAATTCTGACATTCCCCTACAAAAGGAAAAAATCACATTCTCAGACATTAATATGAAGACAGAATCAGAGGTTGCATCATCTGAAGACTTCAAAGAAATATCAAAGATGTTGTCGCAGGGGTATGAGAAATCAATACAGACGATACAGAACGATTTCAACAAGGTTATTGAAGGTAAAAAAAAGAGATCTCTTTTCTAAGAGATCATAACCATAAATTACTTCTGCAAATCAAGAAGGCAAAGGATAAGTTTCAACTCAATCAACAGTTAGAAGAGGAAAATCAAGATCTACAAAAGAAACTATTAGAGTTTAAAGACCATGTGAAATCGCAAGAAGAAACGATCAGGAATCTTAAGAATGGTAAAAATTTACTTGGAAGCAAGTTGGCGAACATTCAGGAAAGGCCATCAAAACCTTTGGGCTCAAAAAAAGAAATTGAGGAAAAAGAAGCAAATACAAATCTAGTCATCAATACAATTAAAAAAGAAGTCAATCCAGCAGAAGAACAAACAACAAAAACTCCTTATTGACACCCAATTATAAACGTCCTTTTGACCAACGACAAGGTCAAAATGAACACACACAGAGGAGATATAAGGTCAGACGAGCAAGAACATCAAATCAAAGTACAAAACAACAAACATAAAGACCCATCCCACAAAATGATCAAATAGCTTCGATAAAAATAGATTTCGAATGGAACACATCAGAGTCGATGCGACAGTTCTTCTGGGGAATTCGTAACTCATATCACCTCATTTCATCAAATGTCGCAATGACTAAACACAAAAGATCGAGAGATAACATTCAAGAAAAAAATCAAACGTAAGCCATGTCTTCTCTAAGCTTTGAGGACAAAGCTTCTCTAAGGGGAAGGAAATATTATATAAATAAAAATATAACATAATATATATAAATATAAATAATATCATCAATATCAATACTAATAATTAATTAAGTAATTAAATCAAAAGACATGCCTCTTAGCAAAGGCAAGATGGGATTATATAAGACCCATCATTGTAAATGTAATATCATCACTTATCTATTATTCATATATTTATCCATTTATGGAGTTTCTATCCTATTTACGTTGGATTTTTTAGTAAGAACAGTATTTTACTATTCCATCCAGATACACCTCCTGTAGAAGATCATTAAGAAAAGCGGTCTTCACATCCAATTGATGGATCTTCCAACCCATCTCTGCCATGATGGAGATCACTACTCTGATCGAAGAAAATCTGGCCACTGACGCAAAGCTTTCATCATAGTCAACTCCCTCTACCGGTGAGAACCCACGCACAACAAAACGAGCGTTGTACTTCTCGATGCTGCCATCTGCAACATGCTTGATCTTGTAGAGCCACTCGGAAGTCACAATTGACTTCCGCTCTGGTCTCGGAATCACTTCCCACACCCCATTCTTCATGATGGAATTGTACTCTTCCATCATGGCATCTCTCCAAACCTGGTGCACGAAAGTCTCCTCATAAGTGGTCGGTACGGTATCATGTAAGCTAGTCACCTATGCAATATAGCTGGAAAATCTCTCAGGTGCCTTTCTCTCTCTAACCTCCTTCCTGGGTGGTCTGGCAGACTCCTCTGCTTCTTTTACAAGCTCCTTCAGCGAACTTGGCTTTCTGTACTTGGAAGAAGCATCATTTCTCAAACTCTCCTCTACATCCTCATCAGACAACTATCTCCCTGAAGAAGTACCAACAACCTGAGATCCTGTCCCTGGTGAACGTGTACCAAGTGTATCTAGATCACTTGAAGGTGTAACCTGTGATCCGGGAACCTGTCCCTGTACCAGAAATCCCTTAAGACTGAGCCCCTGAAACTGATGAACCTGTAACATGTGACCCAGTCACTCCTGAAACCAGTGACCATGTGCTCTGACTGAACTATGAACTGTCCCCTGTGGAGTACTCTGTTGCTCCTCTATTTCAGAATCTAGAGATCTCCTAAAGGATTTCTCCTCCTCAAACTTCACCTCTTTCCTCACCACAACTTTCCTATGTGGGAAGGTATATACGAAAAGCCTTTGAAGTCTCGTAATACCCAACAAAGATACCCCGCTCTCTTGTAGCCTCCAACTTTGTCCTCTTCTCAGAAGGGACATGTGAGTATGTAAGGCAACCAAATATAGGAAAGTGACCTATCTCAGACACTTTCACGGTGAACATCTCCTCAAGAGTTTTGCACCCCAAGGCATGGTGCAGACTCCTGTTCAGTACATAAACAGCAGTGCTACAGGCCACTGCCCATAGAAAGAAAGGAAGACTCTGATCATGCGACATGGCTCTAGCTACACCCACTATCGAACGGTTCTTCCTTTCAGCCACTCCATTCTGTTGTGGAGTGTAAGGAACTGTCAACTGCCTCTTGATACCCTCATGTCTACATAACTCATCGAATGCATGGGAAGTATACTCACCCCCATTGTCTGACCGAAGTACCTTGATCTTCTTTCCTGTCCAGTTCTCCACAAGAGCTTTGAACTCTTGGAACCGAAGCAAGACTTCCTCTGATCTCTTGCTTCTAAGGAAATAGATCCAGGTCATCCTGGAAAAGTCATCAATGAATGTGACATAATACTTATACCCTGTCAAAGAGGTAGATGACATGGGACCACACAAATCTGAATGTATCAACTGAAGCACTCCCTCTGATCTGGTATCGCTGCTCAGAAAAGTAGTCTTGGTGTACTTTCCTAAAGCACACCCCTGTAAACACCACTCGGCTCTGTACTGAACTCTAGCATACCTAAAGTCATCTCTTTCAACATCCTCAAAGCTGGATGGTGAAGGTGGGCCATCCTCCATAACTCACAACTCACCGCCGCCCTGAGTGTGTGACAGTGCATGATGTGGCTCGAAGAGAAGCTTGCACAGTTTCCCGCATCTAATTCCAATCGCACGTGAATCAAATGGACCTGTTGCTTTGGGAAAGATGTGAACTTTCCCATCAAGGACATATACTCCAAAGCCTCTATCCTCAATCATGGAAACTGAAGAAACAAGGTTCTTCTTCAGCCCAAGGTCATACAAAACATCCCTCAGAAAAATAGGCTTCATGGACTCCCTGTCAAAACGGACAGTCCCACGCCAAACCGCTCTCACCACTGTGTCATCTCCCAATACAACCTCCAACTCCAAATCTGTCTCTCACATCTCGGCAAACATATCTCGATCACCTGTCATGTGACTAGAAGCTCCACTATCAATGTACCAAGTGGAGGAAGTAGTGGTAGCACTCAAAGAATGTCCAACAATCATGGAATGCTCCATGTGACCCTGAATGTCCCTGCTGGTGATAGATGATGCTCTCTCTACACTAACACCAACAAAGAGAGAAAAGTCTCTCTCAAATCTAGCAGCAAACTCATCAATCTATGTTGAAGTTGTTGTTTGTTGTTTCTTCTTCTTCTTGTTTGGACATTGTCCAGCATAGTGTCCAAACTTCTAACAAGCAAAGCATCTCACTTTGCTCATATCGTTCTTCTTTCCATCATGTTGTTTGGCTCCATCCTTGGAACCCTTTTTTAACTTCTTCTTCTTACCCTTCGCTGCCAACGCCACATTCTCCTCATCATCTCTGTGATATGACGAACTGCCCTGTAAGTATCCCCTACATGTCTCCTCCTGTGTGAGATCATCCCACAATTGATCCCATGTGCGCATGTTCTCCCTACCCAAACACGGTCCACTACTGAGTCACGTCATTTAAGACTGTACGCACCATCTCAACATTCTCTATAACCTCTCATACAGCTTCAAGTTCATCTCTTACCTGTGTAATCTTGGTAAGATAGGAAGCCATCCCTTCCCCTTTGCTCATGTGCACATTCTTCAACTTCTCCCTCAACACTATCTTCCTGTTTTCATTTGAACTCTGGTAAAGATTTTTTAAAGGAAGTCCACATCTGAAAAGCATGTGTTTTTGTTGATATGTGAGGGATTATATGATCCTTCACGGCATCAAGTATAATCCTTCTTGCCTTCACATTTCTCTTCATGAAAGCAGACTTATCAACTGCATCGACAGGTACTACTACAGAATTAGCAGTTGTACTGTAAACAATGTTCCATAGTTCATTTTCTTCAAGTATCAAACTGATTCTAACCTTCCATGGGCTAACATTTATAGCCCTATCCAACCTGTCTTCAACTCTAAGACCAAACACCATGGCTACAACCTATAACTCTCAAGCAATCTGTTCAAGAATATTTTTCCACAAACCCCCGTTCTTCTGAATGTTCAAATTCTGAAATTTTTAACTGTCCTTTGATACCATGAAAGTTTTTGAGAACCCCAACCCGGTTTCAAGCTTGTTTACTTCTCTGCATAGTTTAATGCCCAAACTCTTGTATACACAAATTTTTAATAAAATTTGACTAAACTGAAACACATGGAATTCTTTTTCAAATTTTACAATTCAGAAATTTTCTTTTCAGATAAAAAATTTCAAACTCAGAAATCTTAAATCAGCCAAACACACATGAAAATAACACTGATGTTTTTTACCAATGGTCCAGGATAAAACCCCCAAAGGAAAACCTGTTTCTGAAAAAGAGAGAGATTTATTATTTTCTTCGAGAAAAATACAAAAAATCAAACAACAATACTTATCAATTTCCTTCTCGAAATATGAACCCTTTACTGTTGTTGTTCTCCTCGATTTTTGTGTCAACTTCACCTCAAAAATCGTGCCCAGATTCTGCCTGTACAGACATAATCAAAATTCTGTAAATTACCTCGAAACTCGTGCCTTGTTTGCACTGTACGGATTCACCTTGATTTCTGTGCAGTCTGTACTGCTGTACGGATTTCGTACACCTCAAATTCTGGCAGACTGTACTACTATACGGATTTCAATTTCTGTGCAGCCGTACTGCTGTACAGAATTTCTTGATTTCTGTGCAGTTCAATGCCTCGAAATCTGAGCCTGGAATCAACCTGTACGGTCCTCGAAATTTGTGCCCAAAATCCTCCTCGATTTATGTGCCCAAATTTGTCTTCTCTCTCCTGCTGGTTATGAATTCTCTTCAAAACCCTCTCTGCTCTTCTTGTTCCTCTCTCCAAAATTTCTCTTTGAAAGGTGAATAATGAGATGAGTTTGCCTTGCCCTAGTCCCTTTTTGTTCATGGCAACTTCCTCTTCAATCTAATGGTCAAGATTAGATTAGATGAAGGGTTCTCAATAAATGCTCTATTAATTAATTAATTAATGACATTTAGTGCACCTCATGTCATTTAATAAAGTGAGAGCAACCCCTTTTAAATAATCACACACTCAACTTTAATTTAAATATGAACTTAGGATAACCATGACTTTAGCCTTTTTAATGAAGTCACTTTAAAAACATAAAGTACATCTCACTTCTTTAAATACAAATGAGTAGGGGTCATCAATTAAAGTGCCCTTGTCCACCCCAAGGCAAAGCTAGGTGGACAAACACTTCCTAGGTAACTTTTCAACCATGACGCATTGGGTTTCTTCATGCAAAAGGCAGAGATGAAATCTGAAATGGAGAGGTGAATCCAAGCAATCTAGGATGAATTGGACACCCTGAAGACTACCATCCAGGAGCAAGCTGCAGAAAACTCAGAGCTCAAAGGTCAAATGCACCACATTCTGAAAGTGCTGCCCAGAATGAAAGGATATGAGTGAGAATCCTAATCCATCCAGTGGCATGGAAATCTCGGTCTCTCTCCCAATCTCTGATGATGACTACCATGTTGACCTCCAACTGTTTTTGTTCGAGGCAAGCCTTGCATACGGTCGATAGTTTCAGTGAAACAATTAGTATATGCATAGAAAGTCCCACCTACCATCCACAAGGGCTTTTTGACTAAAGGCCCCAGGATGGAGATAAAAACTGATGGGCTGAATGATCACTGCAGTTTTGGGTTTGATGATTGTTTCTCTTCAACTGCAGACTGTTCATCCTTCACATGCTTCTTAAGACTCACTATAAAGTGTCTTTTAGCTTTTTAATATATACAGAAATATGTAAAGCATGGTTATATAGTTATTGTGATACTATTCAGCTCTTTTACTTTAAGAATCGCCTGCTACAGCTGATATTAATGCCTGGGTCCAAACTCAATTTGGTATATTTGTACCATTGTGAAGATGATATAGCCCAATTTTGTATATTTGTACCATATGAAGATGATATAGTCTTTTCTTTATTACAAAAAAAAATACTACAGATAAAACAAACAAGGAAATGAGATTGCAATCCAAACAAAAGTCACATTCTCTGTTTCCGGGTAATTAAATTAAGCCCATACAATGTCATTTCAGGAATGTTCCTAGTTCACTGCTGCTGCAGTTTTGTTAGAAGACAGACATACACTACAAGTAGTGGATTATTGAGACTGTGTAGTGAAAAAGTTGTAATTCTATATTGATTAGCCTGGATGGTTGGAGCCACATCATTAGACACAATACTCTCTAAAAAAATAATTACCTGTTAAGTAAAATAGATAGTCACTCTGAATTTGTAATAGTAGCACCATGTTTTTTCTCATGTATTTTTGGGAAGGGAAGTTGCTTTGAGAAACATGCCCTGAGTTTGCAGGATGAACTTCATAACAATACTTCCTTTGGCTTAGGTGCCAAGGTTGAGAGGTATCTATTCTGTCAAATTCACCCAAGGCTTGCACCTGTCGTCATCCCTTTTTGATATGCCAATGGAGTGAGGCAGACCATAGCAAGAATGGAACCCTGGTGAATGACTTAATAGTCAACCAACCTCACCTGTGAACCAGAGCCCTGTTGCCCTCTTTTCATATTTTGATTTGACATCAGAATAGAGTTCAAAATGCCAGTCCACATACATTGCAACACAGAGAACTCTGTTACCAGAAACAGAACGGGAGCTCGTGTTCTGGCAAAACAACAGATAAGAAATGGGATGGATCATTTCTTATGAAACTATTTCTCAAGAAATGGATCATTTCTTATGAGCCGTCTCTCGAAAAGTGTTATACTATTTCTCCTTTCCCCTGTTCCATTTCTAGAAAATGTGTTTGGGTTTCCTTTCGTTTTGAATCTTGATCCATTTCTTACTAAGAAACATAAAGACGGGAAAAAAATCAAACAAGAAATGAAGAAATGACATAAACCTAATTTGAATGGGTACATTTCCACCATAGGTTTTCATATACCTCCATAAGTTGCTGGTGCAGTGGTCATTTTGCTTTTACAAGACTGTCAAATGCCTTCATTAGCCTCTAATGTTCGAATCCCTAGTTTGCATGTTAAAGATAATGCAGCTGTGAGAGCCATTCTCTAGGAGGATGGCACCCTAGTCAGTTAACTAGGGTCCCTAGTCAATTAACCAGGCAGTGTAAGTCCCTAGCAGGTACCCTAGGGGCCCCAACAGTCTACTAGGGTTCTTGGTCTAGGACCAAGCAGGTTGATGCCATGCCAAAGTCCCTAGCATGTGGCTAGGGCCCCCATCTATCGCTAGGGCATTCTGGTTAGGGACCAGACAGTTTCTTGGTCATAAGGACCAAGCAGATCCTACAAGCTGAGACAAAGACATCCCGATTTGGGACCAGGCAAATTCTTGGTCAAGGACCAAACAGGTCCTGTAGGTGGTTGATCAACATTCAGTCTGGGACTGAAGCTCAGCCTGGGGCTGAGGACCATTCTCCAAAAGAATGGATGATTTGGTCAAGGACCAGGGGGTTGATTGACATGATTGAGTCAGGGACTGAAGCTCAACCTAGGGATGAGAGCCATCTTTAAGAATGGAAGCTCTTGGTCAGTTAACCAAGATGATGATGTGTGATGCCCTCCTCTCCTAGGTATTCGAGATGGTTCAGATAGGTTGTTTCATCAAGGGACTGGCCACCCCTTGATGGAGTCACTAGCATTGACCTTAGGAGCAGTCAAGAGGACCAGAGAATCACGTCATCCAGTGTAAACCTTCCTTATATGGTGATAATAAAACTTCTAGTTATTCCATGGAACACTTGTGGACCACATACACAAAGAGAGAGAGAGAGATAAAAGTTTGTTTATCCTTCCTTGTTGTTACACCTTTGGTCTTGTGGTTGGAAGGGTTGTCTTCCCACCTTGTTGTTACACCTTTGGTCTTGTGGGTAGAAGGGTTGTCTTCCCACATTGTTGTGACACCTCTTGTTGACTTGTTGTTATCCTTGCGTTTGGTTTGAGCTTGTGTTGATCTCTTCCCTGTTGATCCTATGGACTAGCGCCCCTTTTGAGTGTGATAACTTGACCCTCCGCCTTGTCTTATGAAACCCTTTCTTAAGACGTCTTAACATTAAGTTATTTTATATTTGGTAACCCTCCTTACTGTGTGACGTCTTGACCCTTGTAGAGTAACCCTAAAGTCAATAAAAGATTAGAAGGTAGAATCTTCTAAAAGTCCTTAAAGGTTATAAATTCAATCCTCAACATTCATTATGTACATGTCTTAAAGGTGAGATCTGAGATCTGATCTAGGGTTTCCAGACTTCTCTTGCTTGAGCACTCTTTTGATTTGGACTTCCAACAGCTGATTACTTCTCCCTACTCCACACGTGTGAGCCATACTCTGTTCTGAAGCTGCTATACTGTGTTTTCAGGCTGCTGTACTTTGTTTGAGGGTGCTATTGTTTGTGTCGCTGCAGCTACTGACTGTTGGGAGGGTGCTGTGGACCGTTTGAGTGGCCACTGCCTTGTGTGTGGGCTGTTTGAGTGGTCGCTGCCTTGTGCTGTGGACTGTTTGAGTGGCCGCTTCCTTGTTTATGGGCTGTTGAGTAGGCTGTTGCATGTTTAAGGGTTGTTGAGTAGGCCACTGCCTGTTTGTGAGTGGAATGCTGCCTGTGTCGGGCTGTTTTGAGTGGCCATTGTCTGTTTGGAGCTGTGGTGACTTCCTAGGGCTGCCATCCACTGCTAAAACCCTCCTATGAGGCTGCTGTATGCTGTGTGGGCTAGTTTGAGGATGCGGCTACCTGCTTGGACTGTTTATGGGTGCCACTGCTGGTTAGGGTCTGTCTCCCTTGCTCAACGTTGACTGTGTTGGGGCTGTCATTGCTTGCGTGGACTGTGTTGGGGCTGCCATTGCTTGTGTGGAGTCTGGACTGTGTTGGGGCTGCCACTGACTGTGTTGAGGGTGCTGCTTAGCTTCCCTTGTGGCTGTTGTCCACTGCTGTAGCTTTCTTTGAGGCTACCCTTCACTGATTGGAAGGTCTTGTGGCTGCCATTCCCAGTTGGACACTTGTTGGCTGTCTTGGTTAACATCTTGGGGTTAATCATGAGCTGCTGCACTTCCTACTGTATCTGTCTAACCCTATCCTACAGCATTTGTCTCTCTCTCTCTCAGGTATGTCCATGCCCTCAGGTAAGGGCCAGATGTGTTCCACTTTGATGATTTGCCTCCGAGAGGCAAATTCTGGACTCTGATCTGAAAGTAACTCTGAGTATAAGGAAGGATTCACTTACCCTAACTTAATTTATTAGATCTGAATTAATAATTAGATTAGTGCTGCTATCCTTGAGTTTATGTTTTTTTAATGCACATCTCTGCAGTTAATAAATTATAACTTTAACACGGTGATCCGTAGTGAGTGTTAAAGTTGAAAGAGATGAAAATTACTTCTTAAAATTTATTTTTTTGTTTCAAACCCTAACTGTCCTAAAAATTCAACATTGCAGCAGCTAAAGATTGACAAAATCATGAAGGAGATTGATTGACGGAAGGAAATAGTGAGGCTGTGGCTCAGCAGCTCAGCTGGTCAGTTGAGGAGATTGACGGAGGGAAATCACACATTCCTGAGGAGAATCGCCCAGAACCCACTGTCCATAGTTTGATCCAGACTCCAGAGTTTAGCTGTTGACTCCACACTACTTAGCTTGTGCTCCAATTTCCTGGTAAGTTTGTGGGTTCCTTTCAAAGATTTATTCTTTCAGGGGCAGCATTGTTCATTTGAATCCCTCTTCGAGTTTGCAATATAATCATGACTCATAAGTTATAATCAGACATATCAGACTGCTGGTGAATAAAATGTTTGGCAATGATTTTCTCATTTATGTAGTCAGGCTGTGACTCCCAGGCCTAACAGAGTTCCTGCAGTGCAAATCCATGCTGGAATTATCTCTGCAATGGTCAGATGCTTTTCTTCACTGATTGCCACTGTAACAACGGCCTTCATGGGCTGGACCAGCATGGGAACTCCAGAAAACAGACCTGTGTTGACGATGTTGTAGACCCTGAGAATGTCAATGTGGTACCCAAATCAGGTCCATTCGCCAATGTGAGAGTAACTGAAATAGGAATGAAGGCACCCAAGTCCTCCAATGATCCATTCACCTCTTCCCATCTTGCTTTACAGTACTTATTGCTCTTGAATCTTACTCAGAATCTTCTGTAACTTACCTTCAAGAATTCTGATGGGTGCTCACAGTCATTTCTGACAAAGAATTGTCTAATCTGCCACTTTCTTGAAAATTTGTATCATAACCCAATGGATTGTGCTGGACTTGCAGTGGCATATCTGCAAAACCTGTTCAGCAACTAATCTCGAGAATACAGATTCTCAAACTGGGAAGCCTTCCCAAGTCGTATCATTTTTTCTTTGGATTTGCTATCAAGAACAACAGACACAAAATTTCTGCCTACTGCTAATATTTTCTGGACAATGCTGAAGACATGCTAGATAACACCAAGCAGTCTGCTGACCAAAGTAGTGGCTAGCCTTTGTAATTGGCTCAAGCTCAGCAACCATTCTAGCAAATGAGCCTGACGATCTAGACTATTAGGTTTATTTGCATTTTGCATAGGATTTGTCAAAAGTTCTTGAGATATACCAATAGTCAGAGCTTAAATGTTTGCTTTTTTGGGGCATATGACTGATTCGCTAAATGTTTGGACTTACTCTCAGTGTAGCAGCAAACGAAATAGTATCCTTTTTCTCGTATACTAATTCACTATGACTGAATTTGTTTACTTTCTTCAAACTAATTCTATCCCTGCTTGTCTTATGAATTTTCTTCAAACTAAGTTTATCCCTGCTTGTCTGTAGATTACAACTTTTTAAATGTTCACATTGCACACCATATAAAATATGCAATCTTCCGCCAGACCTCCTCTGATAATATTTTTGTATATACAGTGTTAGATATGAATACTTTTTGTATATACAGTGTATACGTTTTTTATATGCGGAACCTTCGGATGTCATTTCTCGTACATTTCCGGTTTCTCGTTTTGGGTAACTTAGCCTGAGAGTTGAGACTGTGTGGATGTAATCCCAAAATAACCGGTTGTTAGAATATCAGCCAGCATTTAAAACGGAAGATTATCTTTCAGCAGGAGTTATAACTTCAAACAGTTCCAGACTCTCAGAATTATTTGAAAGGCGACAATCTTTGGGCTACAGAAAGCAAAGCTGATAAAAAAGAACCAAACAGAGACAAAATGTAAATGCAATTTAAAATGCCCATTCATTAGATGATAATGCAAAGAGCATTAGATGTCTTATCCACAAAAACATGTTTAAATTTGGTAATTAATACCTTAACTATAAGATGATAAAAAAGCTGTAAAGTAAACACTACCTGAGGCACAGTGTGAGTAGCACGGGTATGAAATCCAGAGCAGACTGCACTGGTGTGGGGCAAACATATCATGCTACTCCTTGTTCTACACCATACTCCCACATTCACATTCATGTCTACTTTCTTAGCTCTGGGTTTCTTTTTTTTCTGTTCACCATGCTTCACACCTGTGTTCATCCTCACCCAAATCAAAAACACAGATGGGCATTCCCTCCAAAAGAAGTTTTCCCCACTGCCATAATCTCAATGGTCAGGCCAGGGCATCAATCAAGATCTTCAACTTCCACTGTTGTGAGAACCCACAAAGTTTCCAGAATTCGAGAACAAGCAAGAAGGGGAATTCCTGACCTGCATCACTTAGGATGGCCGATTTCTATTTTTCACATCCCCATGTTTTCAGACAAACATTCTGATCTCATTATCGGCCCGTGAGTCCCAACTCTCTCTGAGGCATTGAATGGTTTCATTTAATGTTCTATGGTTTACAGAAATGAGAAGTTCGAAGGTGCTGTTGTTGTATTTGAACTGAGCTTGTCTCTCATCTGCCGGCCTGCTATGACAGGATGTCCTTTCTGACCTCACCATTCACACATCTCCATCCATCTTTATTCAATATTCCACTATTCTAACGTCATTTCAACCAACACAAATCGAATTGCTCCCGATTCCCTATGGCCGGATGCCTAATATTCTATAGCCATGGAGGTCCCAACGTACCTTAAAATTTTCAAAGGTTTTATTCTTCAACCAATTTCATTGTTTTAATTTTAAATCCATTAATTAACAATATCCATCTTCAATTTTCTTCGGGGTCCCGAGATCTATGCCCACACTACCATTAAGAATTAATTGTTAGAGGTCCCATTCAATGATAAAGTTATTAAATTGTTAAAGGTCTATCACGATTTTATTTTATTAAGTGCAGTGTTTGTTTGGTGTAGCTATTATATTTTTCTTTAATTTGTATCAATCGATAACTTTGTATTGAGTGTTATAATTTTTATTATTATTTTAATAGATGTTTTTATTTAAGATTTTGAGTGGATTATGGTTTATATCTTTTTATCTAAAGATAAGGATGAGACAAGTATATTGTCTAAATTGATTTTATAGCAATAATTCAAAATTAGAAATAAACAATTATAAAAAAAATGGTAACTATTCATGGATAATTCATAAGTAATAAATGGATAGTCAACTCTTCATGATAGATAACTATAAGAATGTGAGATAAAATAAATATGTTGATAAATGGATAAAAGATAGAATGTGGGTGATAACATGTATCTAGGCATCGATAACTCAAAGTTGAACTTGTTTAACTAGAAGAATATGAGGATTTAAAACAATAAATCAAAGTGTCTTCCATTCCATCACTCAACCTTTTATTTATCCCTATTAGTGTGATACAACCACAAACTATGTAGATGTGCTACTATAAGTATAATGTTATATTAATATAATAATGTTGATGTTTTTTAAATCAATTTGATAGATGCATGATGTATTCAACTCTCAATACTTAAAAATTAAAATTAGTATAGATTTATTTAAACTTTGGATCTACCATAGATTAAGAAGAATCAATCATCAAAACGAATTTAATACTTATGATTTATTTTTACCTATTTAATTTTAATGGTTTATATATTTCTAACTATTTTACATTATTTTATTTTTTATTACTTTTATTAATGTATATACTTTTAACTATTCAATATTGTTTTACTTTTTAATTTTTCTAATTTTTTAGTTTATAATTTTTTACAAAAATTATTTTAAATAATTAAAAACAAATCTTTCAAGTTCATTTTATAATTTTTTTACAAAATTTATTTTGAATAATTAAACACATATTTTAAGCTCATCCCAAATTGCAAGTTAAGATAATTATTTATTATTTAACATTATTTTCCTTTTTAATTTTTCTACATTGTTTTACTTTTTTATGTTTTACGTTTAATTTGTTTTATTACTTTTTCTTATTCTTTAAAAGCTATTATCAAATTTTTAATTAAAATCTATGCTAACTCAATTATTACTATCTTAAAGTTTAGTTCCCTCTTACTGGTGTAAAACACCTCTTAGCTCAACTAGATTTATTTATTTAAACCAGCATAAATCCATCTCAACTCCAGATCTACCATGCATTGAGATAGATCAAATCCGTGGAGGTGCAAACTTTTTGGATATATTATTTTTTCTATAAAAAAAAAAAAATTGAATAGTTAAAAACACATCGTGAAATGTGTAACTTATCATGGGAGTCTTCTTCCTTTGAACATTGCCTTAGACATTGGACAACATCAGTGGGTTGTTAAAAAAACCTTCCATTAGTTGTTATATTTGGTGCAACATGAATTTGATTATCTTTGAAAACAAGAGGTTATCATTATATAATATTTCCACATAAATTATTGGGAATTTAAAGAGCGTAGATTATCCATGTCTCAAGAGTGTGTTTCATAAGATTTCCACACATTCTGCATAATTATCCAATCGGTTTTTTTGCTGGAGCAGAACAAAATGGAAGTTGTGGTTCTCGAATGGTGATAAAACTGGACAAAGAGCATTCCTTCCAATGTTAGATGGCTTACAGTGGCAGCACAAATTCTAGAGTAGAGTTAATGTCTCTTTGGGGCCTCTTATGCTTTGCTGAATGGAAGGGCATCTTGTCCTTGCAAATGATGGGTGACTCACGGGCAATATTGGAATAGGTGACATGGCATGCACATCTGTAGGTTATAGCTCTTGTAGAGTGGAAAAATAAAATCAAGAATCTGCAATCATCCTTTCACTCCTTACATTTTAGGCATATTTACAGGTTACTCGATACAAGAGCAGATAGACTATCAAAAAAAGTGGTTAGAAAAGAAGAGGGTTTACTACACTTTGAGAAACATAGAAAGAGTACTATTGTTGACACAATCCAAGTTTAT
Organism: Pseudotsuga menziesii; assembly: GCA_001517045.1. Taxonomy (NCBI): domain Eukaryota; kingdom Viridiplantae; phylum Streptophyta; class Pinopsida; order Pinales; family Pinaceae; genus Pseudotsuga; species Pseudotsuga menziesii. The sequence goes on from LPNX011052846.1 coordinate 128,162, forward strand.
CCAAGCTTATGGAAGAAACTTACTACTACAATACTACACACAGTTTTTTTTCTTTTGTAATTGTCCTAAATTTGTTACAAACTATATCTCATATATATATATAGATGTAGTACTTTGGAATTTACTATTTTTATTTGAAACAAAGATCAGGTTAGAGTTATCTTTTAGTTTTGCTCATATGTCTAGACTTTTTCTTTGGACTTCTACATGGTTTTGGAATTCTATATTTTATTGTGGGTCATTACTTTTACATGTATAAATATAAAGATAAATATCTTACTCAAAATCTAAATTAATGTTTTTTATTCAAATCTTTTGAATATCAAGTAATTGGGATTTTTTTCATATTAAAAAAAAATGGCATTGCTTTTCTACATTGCTTTTTTTTATATCGTTTTATTTTCTTTTTCTTTCATGTTGATTTATTTATTATGTTTTCTTATTCTTTAAAAAATTAGGTTACATTGTTTTACTTTTTGTTTTTATATTCTTTTATTTTCACTTTTTTTAAGTTTTGATTTTTATTCTTTAAAAAAATTTAATAATTTTTTAATTAAAATTTAATTTAATTATATTTAAAATTTTATGAATAAAATTGTGGTATATATATATAAGATATAAAGGGATCTTATTTATATAAAATGACCTTCAGTTTTTATGTGGTAAATTACAATCTTTTATCTTTTCAAAAGTGTAAGTAAGAAGAGCTTATTTGTGGATTTCATTATGTAATTTAAATGGCAAATTACAATCCTTTATCTTTTCAAAAGTGTAAGTAAGAGCTTATTTGTAGATTTCATTATGTAATTTAAATGATTGAATTGTTAGTTTAATAATTATCATTTTGGATTATCAAACTTGAAATTGATATTGTTATAATATTTTATAGCTTTATAAGATTTGGTGTATTTTAAATATTCTAAGTTTTCAATATATTAGCTATCAAAATTACATAATTTGGATGTTATGGGGGTATTTGAGGGTGCTAAATCCATTTATGTATTCATAAAACAATTTAAAAGCGTAGAGGAAAGTCCTAAATAAACTAACTCCATAAAAATTTAAGCATTTCATTTTCAATTTATATTTTATTTTTTTGTTATTGAAAAAGATTATATAGATAAACCTAATACAATACAAATAATTATTAATGTCCATTAAGATCAACTTTGATTATCTTAAAAAAGGTTAGAAATCACTTGGTTTTTTTTAAATTATATTTATGTGCTCAAAGCTTAAGGAAAAGCATTCTTAGATTACCATAGAGTGATAAGTTAAAAGGTTAGGAAGGTCAATATTGTAACAAATATTTTGAAATTATAATCTAACGTGGGTGTACATGGGACATTCTAAGATAAATTTATTTTTATCTTCAACCCTCTTAATGACACAAAGATGACAAATTCTTTCAGCCCGTGAGTTTTTACGAATTGTCTAATGCCTAATTTCACCATGTAACTAGTGAGAGTTTGTTATTGTTTTAGCAATGTTGATTTTATTCTCGATGCTAGTTAAAAGAGAGGAATATATTTTATCTTCTAAATTAGGGTTGATCACCTCATTATAGTATTTTAACTTTCTCTTATCCTCTAATTCTTTATAACACCATAACTTCTCCTTAAATTTAGATGTAATAATATTTTTACTAGTATCAATATTTTGCTAAGTGACCTCTTTCTCGACTCCCCGTTGGTTTAGTCAAGACTTGACATCTTTATGTCAACCTTTCGAAAGTCATGAGTGGTTTTCACTAGAGGCCGAATCAATCTTAGAAAGTCATTTTGTCTCCCATGTTGCTCATCTTATTATTGTACATTAGGTACCTGGTCATAGTCATGCTCTCAATGGGGGAGAGACTTGCTTCTAGGAGGATGATAGGATAGGGTGTATTGCCTTTAATTTTGACATTGTAAGTTATAAAACATTTTTGGATTTTTTATATCCTTCTCCATAATGCTATTGAGACGTTGCAACCCCAAACTTCACACATATATAAGATAACATGAGTGATGAGTGTTAGACTATTAAAAAACATGCATTAACATAAGACAATAGATAACTAACATAATAATCAAAATCAACAAGTCGAGTCTTCTATCTACACAAGCACCAATAAACAATATTGATTGCAAGAGATAAAAGTGAACTTAAACAAGAGTACACCATATGAGCATGAATGTTTCCAAGGTGTCCATTCATCGTGTTAATTTCTACACAGTGAAATTCCATAAATCTTTAAACAAATAGCACACCATATTTACATGGTAAAACCCCAAATGGGAAAACATCCACAAGAAGGCTTGATCTTCTTTTTTCTTTGGAAAACTCCATCTGTTACAATATTGAGCATCCATGTGTCACATTCCATCTCCACTTCATGTCACATTAATACACAATAATGTAATATGATATTTCAACAACATACCCTAAAAGGATCTCCTTTACCTCTATTATATAGCTAGAGGTATGGAAAATTTACATCCCATAACACTTCATGATGCATGTGGGATAAATCTTTTTTATAATTTAGAGAGTTATGAAGTATTTTATGCCTTCTTGATGGATAGAACCATTACACAACCAACAACACCACACTAGGATAAAACCTTAACATGTTTGAATCTTGGTTTAATCCCATTACGTGTAAGGATAAAACCTTACATGTTGGAATCTTGGTTTAATAAATATATATTTCGATAATTGAATGGATGATATGAATACATAGTCTTTCGGCATATATAGTACATAATAGTGAAGAGTTGTGTCTCTTCTCATATCGTTATTGCATTTAGCATATACAATATTTATTAATTACTTGCTTAATCTAATTTATTATTTCATTTGAATTTTATTATATTTGGTATGTTACAATTCATTTAGCCCTGAAAAGATTTGTCCATGAATCTTCTATGAGCGTGTTGCAACTAGGATTTTTGCCACGAATAACGATGCCATGGTTTAGCAGTTCTTGAAATAATTGGTCACATTTCCATTCAAATCTTTCCATGCATGTGATTATGTAGATAAACAAATAACAACTATATGGAGTATTCTTCTATGCTTATAATCTCATGGTGTTCTTTTGATATTCTAATTTGATGTAGATTTCTGGTATTTCTGCATGCTTTGATATGGTTGCCTTATCTGTAGCGGAAACTACTAATAATGTACTTACTTCCTTGTCTGATGAGCTTGTCTTTAGTTGTACTCGGGGGACCTTTTGATATTGATATTCTAGAACATCTTGAGTTACGACCACTGGTAGAATGTTCATCTCTTCATTTGTCACAGCATCTTCTAGGTTTCGTTATTTTACGTTATCTTGATCATTTGTCGCAACATCTTCTGGATTCCATTCTTCTACGTTACCCTGATTAAGGTCATCCTTGACGTTTTTTATTTTCATCGTTGCATTCTTCTAGAACTTCATTTTTTTATAATTGTTGTTAACAATGACTTCATTTTTATCCGTATTTTGTGTATTATTACAATCTATGTCATCGTTGTTTTCTTTACAATTTATATTAACATTGTGATTGTCAATATCATCTTGATCTTTCATATCCTTGTCTTCTACCTCTTACGTTTCATCGTCTTTGTTATCATCTTCCTTAACAAGTCCTTGTTCTGGAATTTCACTAGACAATTTTATAGATTTTTCAGTTGGCGTATTAATGTGCCTTGCTTCCCTACTTTGTAAGAAGCCGCAACGAAATTATGGTAGACATACATATTTGGACTGAGTATAGTATTTTGAGGTTTGTAGTTGGGGTGTCTTTTGTCATCCCTCCGCGAGTCTGGTGGCCGGAATCTTTTTCGAGGAGGAATATAAGGAGGTGGTCGTCGCGGCCTCCCTTCCTTTTGGGTTAAAGTATCAACTTCAGACTCTTCCCTACTTGAATATTTAGGAGTTGTCATCGCACCTTGTTTCTCTTTACTTAGGAACTTAGGAGTCGTAGTTGCTTCTTTTGTTGTGTGTGCAAATACAGTTTTCAGCTATCCCTCACTTGAGACTTTGGAGACTATAACCACTTCTTCATAGGCTTATTCATAATTTTCTCTCAATGTATATACCAAAAAGGGTTGGGGACAAGGGAAAACCTTGTTTGACTCCTATATTACAACTAATTTCTTCTAACTAGCCCTTAGGGTTCCTAAACTTGGTAATAACATTCTCATACAATCTTATTGCAACAATTCTCAACTCAAAAGGAACTTTTAGCTCTTATAATGTATTCCAAAGTTTAGTTCTAGGCACTATGTCAATGATTTTATAAAGTTAACAAAGCAACACAAAAGAATGGTTTTATTATTGTGACACGCCTCTACAATGGCCCTGTACGCAACAAGGTGGTTCATAGTTAAATGGTAGCTCTTAAATCTGGCATGTCCTTTAGCTATTTTTCCATGAATTTCTAGCCATATGTTAATCTTGTTTTCCAAATTGATTCCATATAACTTGGATAAAAGAGGGTTAATCATAATGGTCCTATAAATTATTAGAGGGATTGTTTTATCTTCACTTTTAAAAATAGAAACAATTGGGCTTTGAGTTCGGTAGGGGAATACTACTTATTGCTAAATTGAAGATCTTCTGGATGTAAGGGATCCATATATGCCCACCATTTTTTAAGGTTTATGCTTAGTATCCTTTATTGTCCTCAACTTTCCCTTTTGAGAGTTGATTAACCCCAACTCTATGTCTTCTAAAGAAAATACTTCTCTATAGAAAGGGTTTGAATGTTGTCCACAACATCAAGGGATTCATAAAGATTTTTAAGGTAGGATTTTGGTTCATTAAGGGAATAATATTGTTTTCTTTAGTTTTACAACTAGTTATAATGTGCCTCAAGACATTCTTTTAATTTAGCTTAGGGAGGTGCAAAAGCTTTAGTCTTTATTTCTATCTATATAGTACTTTTTTCCCCTTTTAATTATGGATTTGTAACTATTACTAACTCATAAGAAGCATCTGTAATAGCTTCTCTACCATGCTTGCTCTCTTTATAGTACTAGGGCTTGGTTGTTCTACTTTCCTTTTTACACGAGACTTAAATAGAAAAATTATTAATGTAAGTAGAGAGGGTTGTGATAAAATTATGTTATAGGTCTTTAATATTGTACTTATTTCATAATATATTCAATTCATTATTTAATTAAAAAATATTAGTTTTATTTTGATCAAAGATCAAGTTATTTGCTTACTAGAATTCTTTATGATGAGGCCTATGTGTCTGACAAAGCTTAGATTCAGGTTAAAGGTCTATGGTCAAATTCAGGCTCAGGGTCATTTAAGATGTCAAAATTTACGATTTGGTTGTATTAGGGATATTAGATATCACATAATTTACAACATTGATGGCAAAGCCATGAATATAAGTCATATAGTTGGATCTTAACGACTTCATAATACCATTCCAAATTATTAGATATTGAGAAATACAGAGCTTGGTTAGCTCAATACCGAACAAATTCTCAACCAAGTCTTCAAATATTCGTTTTTATCTACTAGCTTAATCAAGGTCTTCATCTAGCCACAAAGGATTAGGTCTGTAATCATTGCTTAAGATAATAACTTGGTTAGTTGTTGTTCTATCATTAAAGTATCACGGTCCTACCCTAATCCCCCTACTTTATCAATGTACAAGGCCATCAAGCCCATTAGCTAGTTACATAGTAGTCGCTTAATGTAAAAGGGGTTTCCTTATTGAACAAAGGCCTCGAGGTGGTTGACCCTAATTAATAGTGGGATCACAGCACTTGGGACTTTGTCTAATGAAACACTACACACACACACACACACACACACATATATATATATAATGTTTAGTCAAGAATTGTCATTGTATTTGGAGCTTTGCTCTTAAAGGTTTCCCCCTTTAAGATGTAAGTGAACATAGCTATCTATTTTATCTATCCTTTTTTGTATTTTTATCTATTTTATCAAAAATTTGTGGTTAAGCATATTACGAGTGGTACTAGAGATTTTTATTGGGATAAAGGAGTATACTTTTGTTGGGTTTTCCTCTTTCAAACAACACATATTGGCATTTCTTCATTTTTTTCTACGTCATTTTAGGATAAAAAAATTTCAAAGCACATTAAAGACATATGATGTAACTTGGGTCCAAATTTAAGCTTATGGGTTGTTATACTTTTGATATATACTATGTGAAAGTTAAGGGAATTGTTCCTAGGGCTTGTCTCTTTCAAACAAATCATCTTGGCATTTTCACTCCATTTTTTTTTCCTAGTATTATTTGAGGATCTAAAATTCGTAGGGTATAGAAGAACATATAGAGGTAACTTGTATCCAAATTTCAGCTTATGGGTGACTAAAACTTTGGATATATACTTTGTGAAAGTTAAGGAAAGCTTTTGTATGGTTTGGCTCTTTCAAACGAAACATATGGGCATTTTTGCTCCAACCTTTTTTATGTGAAGTGTTATGGTTTGAAATTTGTAGGGTATAGAAAAGACATATGGAAGTAACTTGTGTTTAAGTTTTGGCTTCTAGGTCACTACCTTTCAGAGGTACACTCTATGAAAGTGTAATACCCCTGATTTTGACTAGGATTGTATTTAACCAAAATTATGTAAATGATGTAAATATGCTAGTATGGATTCCTAGTGCAGAGCTCCTCAAGGCCAAGGCTTGACAAGTGAAACGCTAGGCATGTATGATGTATATATTTGTATCTAGAATGTATGGTTGGCTTGTCATGTAGACTCAAAATATATGTAAATATTATTGTTATAGCCCAAAATGGCACTTCTTTGTCCATGATGACATTTACATGTTTGGTCGCATGATGAAAATTCCATGATGACACTTCATTAAAGCTACTCTCAGTCACTCAAAGGACACTTGTGGATGGAAGGGTCATATCAGGAGTTATGTAGCTCTGTCTTAGCTCTTTTTTGGACCATTGGAAAGGCAACAGACTAAGGAACAACTTTCCAAACAAACTAACCCCTGAAAACTCTTGGAAGTACCCTAAAAATGCCTTTTTTGACCCATACACAAGTTGTCAGTGGGAAACCTGTGTTTTTGCACTTTGCATACACGGGTTGTCAGTATTGTACCCATGTATACCCCCTAAAATGGTCAAGAAATATAAAATTCTCGAATTTTGAGTGGTTTAGGTGGTTTTGGAACTGCCTCCTTGGTTGTAACTAATCCGTCCTTGACCCTAACTCTTCAGATTGCTATATAAGAGAGGGAGAGGGGACCATGAAAGGGGACTTAACCTTTGGTATTGTTATGCTGGTGAAATTTGGATTGTCATCCCCCTCACTGATTCCCTAGCTGTTATCTACCTTTGCTACATAGCTTAGAGGTTGATAATCTTGGAGGATAGAAGAAGGAGATCTAGATCGAAGGTTTCACAAGGTGCCTTACATGAGGAGAAGGTATATTTTGTACTTATTCCATTGATTAATAAAGATTTGATGGTCTTCCCTTTCCAAATCATTGTATAATGGATGTTGAATCTCATTTTTTGATCACATGTTAATTAGGATTTCATATTATCTTGATTACCATTGCTTTATATGTGGTCAAATTGGTTTGGGGAAGGTTTGAAGTTGTTTTGTAGGTCTCTTGGTTGGAGAGAAAGTAGAGGGATAAATAGAAAGATTGGATCAACCTTCACTGCGTAAGGTATGAACCCTCCCAACCCTTGAAATATTGTTTAAATTTATACTTGCATAGCAATATATATTAGTTTATATACCCTTAATATGTTGGTGGCCTCAACCCCAACCATAGGATCAATTCCTTAACAACAGAACTAGAGACTCCATTGGGGAATCCTTATTTGTTTTGGGGTCTCCTTGTCTAGTTTTTCCAATGTATTTGTAGGTATGAGTCCTTATTATAGGTTAAGGGTCAGCCGTAATCCCTTTTAGACAACCTCCTTGTTGTTTTAAGGGTGTTTTTTACCTTTTTTTGTGTCTTCCACCACCCATACGCGCTATTTGCACTCAACAGTAGCATATTCCTAATCCATATGCAGGTTCATAGTGGCCTACTTGCATATGTTACACTACTTTCCCTACTCTTCACCTGCGTATTCCCATTTTTGGTGTTTTTTTTTACTTTTTGGCTTGTTTGAAAGGTCTGTTGCAATTTGTGGGGTGCTCCTGGGTCCCTTGTTAGTGTAAGACCAATGGGAAGTTATGTATCCACTTGAGGGTGATATTAACTTGATTTGTAACCACTTTTGAAGCTTTTGGTCTTTTCTCCTACTCTGTACCCCACCTCCTTCCTTGGCATGACCTTATTGTGCAAGTGTTGATCAACCTCTGTTAGCAGGTATAATCTGAACTTAGGAGCCATCTAATCTCTGTCTCTTTCATTCTTGTTGGTCAATCCCCTTATGCCAAGTTGGTTGGCTTGTTCCCAAGAGAGGTCTAGTCATATTGTAGGGCAACTTAAGGTCTGTTTTGTGGGTATAGAGCATAAGTCATTTTGCTTTGTTTTACGTTATATACATGCACTTGTTTGTAGGTTGTTTTTATTCCGCATTCATAAAGAGAAAAGTAAAAAAGAACAAGTATTTTATTTATATGCATTTAATATAGGGTTTATTTTGAAAATATAAAAATAGATCTTTCTTTTGTGGCCTCCATTTCTAGTTTTGAAAAGAAAAGAGAAGTAAAAGTTTTGCATTTTGAATCTCTTTCACATTGGTCATGTTGTTTATGCTTTCAAGTCAAAACATCATTAGTTTCATTACCACTACCTTTGATCAATAAGAAACCCTTAAAAAGAATGTTAATATCTAAAACATATTAGTAACATTTTGTTTATAGGGACGACACACACTAGTCTAGACTAGTGTTTTGGGTTAGGGTTATCTTTAAATACCCAAAACTTTAAACTCGAACATAGTGGCCTTTCATTCAGGAAATTCAATTTCAAAAAAAAGTGAACCGGAAAGCTCCTCTTATGCAGGATTTAAGCACGAGGTTGTGCGAGACTGAGTTGCGGAGATACCCCTCCTATACTCTGTTGAACATACACAAGAGTAGTCATGCATCTAGGGATTCACTTAGTACCTCCTTTTGACCCCGTTGGGTGCCTGGTACTGTTTGAGTTTCAAGCTTAGCTACCCTGTCCATGCACATTGACTAGACTGACGATTGTTTCACCAAACCTTCTTTGTGATTTTGGTAGCCTTAGCATCTTGACCTACATGACTCTACATGGGTGACGTTGGAAGGTTATTTATACTATACCCAAAGAAGACGTGGGAGGGAACCCCGTGCAGCTCTTTGGAAAAAGCAATTGGTGATTCAAACTCTTGACCCAAAGTGATTGTATCAGGACCCTAGGTAATTGTCCTTCTCCCTTCACTGGTTAGTTCTGGACCCTCATCATCCTAGACTCTCCTTTGGAAAGTATATTTTTGTGCCTAGTCTGGATACTTACGATTTTCTTCTAGTGGTGCGCTCTTTGTATTGTTGGTTGTCAATCGAACTCAGACTTTTCTTTCTTGTTGAGTCAAAAACTTTAGCTAGTACCCTTATGGAACCAACTAGGAGACCCCCATACAAGGGGCTTCTTGTGCTTTTCCTTTTATTGGGAATGTTGGTGTTTCCTTGATGGCCACTTTGAATCTGCCTAGATTCACCCTTGGGTTGTCAGTTTAGTTGTTTTCCACTCCAACTATACTGAATGCTCATGATGATTCTCAAGTAAGCACCTTATATCAAGGGCATCAAAACAATGTCTCCCATTCACTAATAGCAACCTCTCCTCCTCCTTCCACCTCATGTAGTGAAAGTTCGTATACTAGTAACCTGCAGTCTAAAAGGAGTAAAAGGAAGAAGAATAGGAAGAAGGCATGAAAACAAGGGGGTAGTCACCCAACCTTTGCAGGTCATGCTGGGGGCACTCACTCAACCTCTACAAGTAGTGTTCAAGCTAAACACCCAACTCTGGAAGTCATTTTGGGGGCAAGCAACTAGCCTCTGCAAGTAATGTTGGACCCAACCACCCAGCCTCTGGAGGTCATACTGGGGGTAAATAGTTAGCCAATACAAGTCATGTTGACACCGTTGAGAAAACCAACTTTTTAAGATGAAAACCTAAGTTCCCTTGTAATCTTTGCGAGGGAGACCACCTCACTCATCCGTGCCATGCTATTGTAGAGGTACGAAGAGTGTGGCTTGAGTATCAAGGATATCCTGCTCCTAAACAACCTGTAGTTTCTCAACAACTTATTCAACCTTTGGTTGATCAAGTGATTGAACCAATGCAATCTTTGGTCAATCCCACTCTTCCTTCGGAGAGTGACCCTCATCAACTGGTTGAACCAATGCAATATTTGGTCAATCCCACCTTTCCTTCGGAGAATGACCTTCATCAAGTGGTTTAATCAATTCAATATTCAACCAATCCCACTATTCCTTTGGAGAGTGAGTTGTCTGCTAATTATGTTTTCTTCACTGCCAGTTCAGAACTTTCTAGACAAGGGGGCACTTAATTTGCTTCAAATGAGTCCCCACCAAGCCCTCAGATTTCTTCCTTTGATTGGGATAGCCTAGCTGAGCCACCCCTTCCATGGGTCGCACCTTTCCAGATGAAGGCACAAGTTGAACACTACATGATTGCTAGGTGTATTGTAGACGAAGGAGATTTTCTTAGTATTTTATCCATGCGTGCTTGGAGAGGTATGGGATCTCCGAGCCTCGTGTCGACTATTAATGTTGGACAATACTGAGAGGAGGGATGAATCGATATTGATAAATTTTAAAAATTAAACCCACTTTTAATTTATTCATTAACACACATGATCAACAAGATACATAGAACACAAATTTATCGTGGAATCCCAATTGGGAAAGCCACCAATACTTCTTATTACTGCAAAATTATATTTAAAAATAGTTCTACCTGCTACTACAAAAAAGGATGCTTCTACACCCTATTTACCAACAACTACTGGAAGGAGGCTATGACCCCCTGGTTTTATCAGCTGCTACTGAAAGGAGGCTATGACTCCTTGGTTTTATCAGCTGCTACTGAAAGGATGCTATGACACCATATTTACCAACTTCCACTAGAAGGAGGCTACGATCCCTTGGTTTTATCAGCAACTACTTAAAGGATGCTACAACACCCTATTTATCAGCTACCACTGGAAGGAGGATATGAACCCCTTGTAGGCCTGTAGCTTTCCCTAGCACCACCCTTCCTGTCACATCCCCTCCCCTCTACCTCGCCAAGGAGAGGACGCGGCCTACATTGCTACTGCTATCAAACCGAGCAATCTAGCCCCATGAACATAATAATAAAATCCATTGAACATAAAATTATACACAGATGCATAATACATGTAAATACATAGCGGAAGCAAATATCATTCAACACATTCATCGTGTTCATAATAACTCATAAAACAAATACATTGCAGAGTTAAATACAAGAAATACTTATCTTGAAAAGGAGTTGTCCCGCAACCAACTATGTCGCTGCAACCTTTCCACCCAACGATAGTCCAGTGTGCTCATCAATCTCTCAGCACCACTCCCACCCCTGAGTTGGGAATGATTCCCACAAGGAATAAGGGAATAACAGCCTCACACATAGCCAAATACATATCAAAGTCAGCCAAGCCAAACACATTTGGTTTTATCAGGCTACTAAGGTAGTGGAAATGAGAATTGCTAAGCCAACGAGCTCAACCACAAAGCTATGGACACCTGCACAAGATCTGACTTGGCCTCCACAATTCCTACACCACCCAACACAAGGTAGTATTCCCTTCATTGATACACATTTCCCTTAGGCCATACCTTCCCTTCTAGTGCTCTTCAGGGTGTGCAGAAAGGATTGCTAGCCCCTCTTGTTCTGTTTGTGAGGTTCCTCTCCTCACTAGATTTACCAAGCAATTTTGGCCTCTTCCACTCTTAACGGTTCAGACCAAAGCAAGGATTTACAAAACAATAAAACCCCAAGTGTTGGTTATGGACAAAAATAGCCTGGGAACCAAAATAAAAAAATGGTAAATGGGGAAAAATGACCCAGGTGAGCAAATCATTTCAGGGAATGTTTAATGGCTTCACAAAGGCAAAAATGACCTCTACAAACCCCCAATTCATGGATTCAAATTCAGAAAAAAAAATGTCTATGGCCATTACAGGAGAAAACGACCTCCCTAAACCCACAATCATGAATCCATTCTAGCCATTCACTCAACAATAACAAAAATGGATTTCTGAGCATGCAGGAATGAGGAAACGACATAAAAACGTGAAGGAGAGAGCCCAACAAGCTTCAGTTGCGTGAGTAAATGAAAGATGTGAATGCATAATGGGATGGGCAACAATTTATGGGTGATAACTTCCCTAAGTAGTCAAAATCACGTTTTCCAAAAATGATGGCTTTCCCCAATTCGAATTTGACTGCCATACTCTTCCATTCCCCATGCATTAACTTCCCCATCCAATTTCTAGAAGAAATAAATGATTGGGTGAATAAGACAAAAAAGGTAGTTGACAACTTTATGGGTTTCCCCTTTGACAATTGGCTCAAGGGTTTGAATATCCCCCCTATTCCTTGTTAAATCATGCCCCCATCTCTTTAATGTTGCATTTACATAGCTAGTTGTGGGTATTTTAATTAATTTCATATTTACATGATGTCCAAAATTATATTGTGCCTAGCTAGGACGATAACCATCGACATCAATTTTAATTGTTGAACCATAAAACACTAATTCCATGGTGGGGCCTTGACCTTTAGCTCCATACCATGATTTAATAATGATATTTACTTCATTTACAATCTAATGCAATTGGGGTCAAAACTGGGGTTACATTCCCCTCCCCCTTACAACAACACTGTCTTAGGTGCTTTACAAAATTTAACCAAAAATACTACACTGGCACTTCCTCAGTGCTCTGCAAAATTGAACAAAAATGGATGTGCCAATCGCATGGCATCATCAAGCTCCCATGTAGCCTCTTCAGGACCATAGTGTTCCCACTGCACCTTCACCTATCCGACGGATCGATTCTGGAACACTGTGACCTTCTCGTCGAGGATGCGCAATGGCTCGGTTTGGAACTCTCCCTTGGGTTCCACCTGAATCACATCCCAATTTATCACATGGTTAGGATCATGTACATATTTCTTAAGCAAAGAAACATGAAAAACATTATGAGCTCTAGTGCTAGCATGCAATGCAAGTCTATATGCAACTGGCCCTATTATTTCAAACATTTCAAACGACCCACAATATCTAGGTGACATCGTGGCACAACTTCCAAGCTTCAAGGAAATATTCCTTGCCCTCACTCCGAGGTAAACATGATCCCCAACACTAAACTCTCTATGCACTCTATGCTTATCCGCATATATTTTTTGTCTATCCTGGGCTGCTTTCAAATTTTGCCCAATCTTTGCATCCTATTGCTCCATTTCCTTAAGCAAATCTGGACCAAGCACAATCTTGTTTACTGGATTATCCCATGTCACGGGTGACCTACACCTTCTTCCATACAAGGATTCATAAGGGCTCATCCCCAATGATTCTTGTTGTCCATTATTATAAGAAAACTCTACCAGTGTAAATAATTCTCCCACTTGGTTGGTTTGTCCATCACATACATGCGAAGCATGTCTTCCAGCACTTGATTCACTCTCTATATCTGTCGATCAATCTGAGGATGCTACGCAGTGCTAAAGTTCTACCTGGTACCCAAATCTGCAAACAGAATCTTCCAAAAATTGGAAGTGAACTTAGGATCCCTATCAGAGACTATTGCCTCAGGCAATCCATGCAATCTGAAAATCTCCTTCATGAATATTTTTGCAATAGCATCAGTTTTTTTATGTGGACTTAATCGGTATAAAATTTGTTTCCTTTGTCAACTTATCCACCACAACCATGATGGAATCATGTTGTCTCCAAGTCATTGGAAATCCTGTAATAAAATCCATGGAAACAACTTCCCATTTCCATTTTGGAACTGGCAAAGGCTGCAACAAACCTGCTGGGTGTTGATTCTCAACCTTCACCTGTTGACATTTCATACACTTTGAAATATACTCAGCAATGTCCTTTTTCATTCCTGGCCAGAAATACTGCTTTCTGGCTGTAGCAATTGTCTTCTGATATCTTGGGTGACTAGAATATGGAGCTTGATGGATTTCATCCATAACAACTCTCCTCAAGTCTGCTACATTTGGAATATAAATTCTGTTCTTATAAGTAAGAATTCCATATTATTCCAACTTATATCCCTCATACCTATTCTCAAGACTTTGTTGTTGCAATTTGTCCTTGACCTATGCATATAATTCATCTTCAACAGTATGATTAACAATCTGTTGTCTGAAATCTGATTGGAAAATACTAAGAGATGCCACATGCAGTCCATGCACCTTCCTACTGAGTGCATCAACCACTTTGTTTTCTTGCCCTTTTATGTGTTTGATCTCAATATCAAACTCACATGAAAACTCCAACCATCTAGCTTGCCTAGCATTTAGATTAGGTTGATCAAACAAATACTTTAGACCACAATGGTATGTTCTTAACTCAAACTTTATTCCCATTAAGTAATGCCTGCACATCTTCAGAACATGTACTATTTCTGCAATTTCTAAATCATGAGTAGCATAGTTCTTCTCATGCTCCTTCAACTTTCTTGACTCATATCATATCACGTGGTTGTCTTGCATAAGAACTCCTCCAAGTCCTTGACTGCATGCATCGGTGCACACCAAACAATCTTTTTATCGGTCTGCAATCTTCAAGACTGGTGAACTTGTGAGAAAATTCTTCAACTGCTGGAAGCTTTCTTCACACCTTGGTGTCCATTCAAACTTTATCCCCTTCTTTTGAAAAGAAGTGATGGAATGTGAAACTATGGAGAATCCTTCAATGAATCTCATGTAGTATCTTCCAAGGCCCATAAAATATCTTACATCTATCACATTTCTTGGAGTAGGCCAATTCATAATGGCTCAATCTTTTCAGGGTATACAGATATGCCCTCATCTGAGATAATGTGTCCCAAATAATGAATCCTATCTTTATAGAAGTCACACTTTCTCAACTTTGCATACAGCTTATGCTCCCTGAGCAATTGCAATGTCAATATCAGATGTTCTTCATGCTCTTCCTCATTCTTATAATAAATAAGAATGCCATCAAGGAAAACAAGAACAAACTTGTCCAAATACCTGCTGAAGACACTTTCATAAGGCACATAAATGTAGCTGATGCATTTGTGAGACCAAATGGTACCACTACAAACTCATAATGTCCATAACTTTTTCTAAAGGTTGTCTTACGAATGTCTTCATCATTGATTCTTACCTGATGGTAACCAGATCTCAAGTCAATCTTGGAAAATATCTTTGCTCCTCTCATTTGATCAAAGAGGTCATCAATCCTAGGAAAAGGGTATTTATTCTTCACAGTGAATTTGTTTAGCTGGCTATAATCAACACACAACCTGAGTGTACCTTCCTTCTTTTTCACAAACAACACTCGTTCTCCCCAAGGAGACACACTCGACCTCATATACTTATTCTCCAATAACTCTTGCAGCTGCATCTTCAACTCTAGAATTTCTGGTGTACTCATCCTGTAGGGTGTCTTGGACACTAGTGCTGCTCCTGGCATAAGTTCAATTATGAAATCAATGTCCCTATTTGGAGGAAGCCTTGGAATTTCCTCAGGGAAAACATCCCTGAATTCCTGCAACACATGAAAGTCCTCCAACCTAGGAGTTTCATTCTCTACTACCTCCAAAACATGAACTGCATACACTCTGCAACCTTTCCTACATAACTTCTTCGACTGCATGGTTGAAATTTTCATAACAGAAATCACCTTTGGAATGTCTCTTACAACCCTTAATTTGCCTTCTTTATCTAAGCACCCAAAAGTCGTGTTGTAATAATCAAACTTTACTCTATGTGCTTCCAACCAATCCATTCCAATGAGAATATCATAGGAATCAAGTGGTAGAACATTCAGATTTCCATAAGTGACCAATCCATTCATAACAAATGATTATTTCTCTACCACTTCACTAACCTTTCTCTTAGTTCCAGTGGCCAGTTGAACTAACCACGATTTTCTATGCTTTAACTTCTTAAAAGCACAAATCTCAACTACTCTAGGAGTAATATAATTGTGAGTAGACCCAGGGTCAATCAAACTAGAAATAGATTGCTTAATAATCTAACCTGCAACTTCAACCACAGTTGAATGATGATCTTCCTAGCGGTCCTCTAGTGCTACATAAATCCTAGGGACAGCCCTTGCTACTTGACACATTGTTTTAGCTTCTTGAATGTTGTAAGCTGGCCTTGCATTCCCATCCTCAAGTGGACAATTCTTGCGCATATGGGGTCCTCCACATCTCCAGCATTGGAGAGGTTCTTTGATCTCCTTTGTATATCTTGGTTTTTCTCCCATCACTCTGGTTGGCTTAGCCGCAGCTTGTGATGGCTACTTCTAGTGACTTCAAAAGTTAGAGGGCTTGAAACCTTTCTTCCTCTGATCATACTTTTCATTCTTCTGATCCTTCCATATCTTATGGTAATCATGTTTTCCTTTATTCTAATCATAACAATACTTGGCCTTTCTTATAGCTTCTTCTAAAGTTTTGGGTTCATCAAATTCAATTCTGTCTTTGTAAGACTGAGGAAAACGCTGCATTTTTATTTTATCATCCCTGATATACCTAGCATATCTCAATAGTTCCAAGAACTTATTGGCATACTCTTCCATGGTCTGTTTCCCCAATCTCAGCTCATGGAATTCTTTAATATTCTCATCATAGTATCTATCAGAGAGGTACTTCTGCCTGAAATAGTTATGGATATGCTTCCACACAATATTCCTTTCACTAATCTTCTTCACTTGCCTAAAGTGATCCCACCATATGGATGCTCTTCTAGTCAAATTGAAGATGGCTACCCTAGCCTTCATATTTCCAGAGTAGTCTTGGACTTGGAAATATTTTCTCATCCCAAGAAGCTAGGATTCAACTTCTTGATCGTTCTTTACCTCACAATTAAAGGTAGACAACCTTGCCTTCTTAAATTCATCATGTGAGCGGTTCTGGTAGTGCCTCGTTTTCTTATTCCTGTGGGAAGAAGAACTTGAACCCTTAGTGGATCCTTCAGAGTCAGATGACACAATAGAATATCTCTTCCTTCTTCTAGCACTGCTTTTACTTCCTTCTGGATGTACTGCACGATGCCCAGAGCTCATCCGCCTTTGGATGTATGTCAAAATATGCAGCACGGCTACATTCAGCTGATTTTTCTCTTCATGAGCCTTAACCAATCTTTCATTATCTGCCCTATAACTTTGCATTCCTCCCTTAAGCTCCTCATGGTGGCTGCAAAATCTAGATGAGTCTCTTGAAATATTCTGCCATTAGACTCTGTTTCAGCATTTCCAACTCGAAGGTTTTCTCCCATAGCATATTCCTCGTGCTCATAGGCATCATGTGCATCATTCATGTTGTAGGTTCTCATGGCTGAGCCACATCCCACTTTTCATAAACACAATTGTTAGTTGCATTATATTCTTAGAAATTCATAAATCACATATGTTCATTTGGAAAAATCCTATATTGACAACTTTGTCAAAACACATACTTTTATTTTCACAAACAACAATTGTCTCAGGGGGGCGACAGGGGTCAAGGGAACTTGCCCCCTTGTGGCTTGCGGGTCGAGGGCAACGTCCTCATTTTTTTGTTGTAAATCTTTTGATTTTGCGCAATCTGGCGCATAAGCTCACTTCCATTTTTCAACTTTCTCGCACCTACAAATCCCACTAAAAAATGTCTTGAAATTCTCTGTTTCGATGAATTTTCTGTTTTTCCTCCGATCGAAAGAACTCGGGTTTTTATTTTGACATGTCGACAGAACTCACGTATCGACAAAGCTCGCCAATTTTGTTCGACACGTATCGACAAAACTCCCCCTTTTCTTCCGATCGACAAAACTCATCAATTCCTTCCGACACATTTTGGCAAAACTTACCTTTTTGTGTCGATCGCCAAAACTCCGTTTTTCCTGCCGACATGTCAATATAACTCACCGAGTTCACCTGACACATATCGACA
Source organism: Pseudotsuga menziesii (assembly GCA_001517045.1). Lineage (NCBI taxonomy): Eukaryota > Viridiplantae > Streptophyta > Pinopsida > Pinales > Pinaceae > Pseudotsuga > Pseudotsuga menziesii. Next base: position 146,276 of record LPNX011052846.1, read on the forward strand.
AAACTTATCTTTTCTTGCCGACAGGGGAAATTTTGCCACTCATTTTTTTTTTGAAATTTTGTCTTCTTTCTTTCTTTATCGGCAAAAATCATCTTTTTCGCTTGACACACATCGACGAAACTTGCCTTTTTCACCCGACACTTATCGCTGAAACTCGCCTTTTTCACTCAACACGCATCACCGAAACTCACTGAGTTCATCCGACATGCATCAACAAAACTCCCCAAGTTTTGCCGTCATGTTCATACTTAGAAAATTTTTGGAAATTTTGTTGTTTTTTCTCTGTCAACGACGAAACTTGCCAAGTTCGGATGACATGTGTCGGCGAAACTTATGCAACTCAGTCGATGTGTATTAGCGCTTCTCGGAAAACTCAGCCGACACTGAAACTTCAAAAACTTAGAAAAATTTTCATTTTTTTTCCTTTCTTTCTCTTTCTCGTTAGCTCAACTCAACCAATGCAACCGACATGTATCGGCTCAACTCGACCAGTTCAGCCGGCATGTATCGGTGGAACTCAGCCAATTAAGCCGACATGCAAATTTTTTCAACACTTTTTTTCTTTCTCTTCCTCCTTTATCAACTCAACTTAGCCTTTTATGCCAAGATGGTCACTGCGATCTTCGTCGGTTCAACTCAGCCAATGCAACCGACATGTATCAGGTCAACTCGGACCACTCAACCGACATCTAAAATTTCCAACACTTGCTGCTATCAAACTGGGCAATATAGCCCCATGAACATAATAATAAAATGCATTGAACATAAAATTATACACAGATGCGTAATACATTTAAATACATAGTGGAAGCAAATATAATTCAACACGTTCATCATGTTCATAATAACTCATAAAATAAATACATTGCAGAGTTAAATACAAGAAATATTTATCTTGAAAAGGAGTTGTCTCGCAACTAGCTATGTCGTTGCAACCTTCCACCCAACCATAGGCCAGTGTGTTCATTAATCTCTCAGTACCACTGCCACCCCCGAGCTGGGCATGAATCCCACAAGGAATAAGGGAACAACAAGCTCACACATAGCCAAATACATATCAAAGTCAGCCAAGCCAAACATAGTTGGGCTTATTAGGCTATTAAGGAAATGAAAAGGAGAATTTCTAAGTTGGTGAGCTCAACAACAGATCTACGGACACCTACATAAGATCAGTATTGTCCTCCACAATTCCTACATAACCCAACATAAGGAATTATTACCTTCACTGCTACACAGTTCCCTTAGAACATACCTTCCCTTCTAGTGCTCTTTAGGGTGTGCAGAAAGGATTTCCAACCCCTCTTGATCTGTCTGTGAGGTTCCTCTCCTCACTAGATTTACCAAGCCAATTCTGGCCTCTTCCACTCTTAACGATCCAGACCAAAGCAAGGATTTACATAACAACAAAACCCAAGTGTTGGGTATGGACAAAAACGTCCTAGGAACCAAAATCGAAAATGGAAAATGGGGAAAAAAAACCTAGGTGAGCAAATCAATTTAGGGAACGTTTAATGGCTTCACAAAGGCAAAAACGACCTCTACAAACCCCCAATTCATGGATTCCATTTCAAAAAAAATTATATGGCCATTACGGGAGCAAAAACAACCTCCCTAAACCCACAAATCGTGAATCCTGTATGGCCATTCACTTAGCAATAACAAAAACGGATTTATGGGCAAGCAAGAATGAGGAAACGACATAAAAGTGTGAAGGAGAGAGCCCAATAAGCTTCAGTTGCGTGAGGAAATGAAGGACGTGAATGCATAATGGGATGGGCAACAATTTCTGGGTGATAAATTTCCCAAGAAGTCAAAATCATGTTTTCCAAAAATGATGGCTTGCCCCAATTCGAGTTTGATTGCAATACTCTTCCATTCCCCATGCATTAACTTCCCCAACCAATTTCTGAAAGAAGTAAATGATTGGGTGAAGAAGACAAAAAAGGTAGTTAACAGCTTTATGGGTTTTCCCTTTTACAATTGGCTCAAGGGTTTGAATACTGCGCCCCCCCCCCAATTCCTTGTGAAATCATGCCCCCATCTCTTTAATGTTGCATTGACATAGCTAGTTGTGGGTATTTTTATTAAATGCATATTTACATGATGTCCAAAATCATATTGTGCCTAGCTAGCACGATAACCATCGACATCGATTTTAATTGCCAAATCATAAAACGTTAAATCCATGGTGGGGCTGTCACATGCCCCAATTTTGTAAAATAATGTTATCTTGTTTTGATTTTATTCCCAGACATTATGTTAAATTTAATGCTAAGTGGAAACTGATGACTCGGTAGAGTCAAGGATGTGGAATGTAATTCTGAATATTTAATTTTAAATAATAAAAAAATGGAGACAACAGCTTGGGAGAGCTGTTAAAAAGAGTGTTACTGGTCAAGTTGGTGGAGGAGACTAGGTGGAGAGGAAAAAGACAAGTGGCAGCATCCTCAAACACTTCCTATGTTGCAGGTGGCAACCTCCCTACATTTGGGGTCATGATCCCCCAAGAAAGTGGGATCAGAGCAGGTGGCTCAATTAATGACAACTAACCCAAAAAGACCTAGGCAATCTTAATAAAAGTACCCAATGTAGAGAGCTAAGGCTGCTCATTCCAAGAGAAGAATAATTCAGGTGAATGCACTTCAAGGAATTCATTGGGAAGGGAAATTTTGAAGGAAGGTGTTTAAGGGGTAAAACTGCAGAAAGTTGATCTAGTACAACTTTGCAGCTGGAAGATCTTATTGCAGTATGCAGAGTTGGTATTAAGTCTCAGGACTAGTACTTTGTTGTTTTCTCCACCTAGTTCTAGCCAAGGAGACCAGAACAGGCTCGGGGGTCCTGAGAAGTCGTTGTTTGAGCGATCTCCAGGAGTTGGTAGGGAGGAACGACCTCCCATTGCTGTTGTCATCCAACTTTAAAGACACGTTCCATTATCTTTTAATTTATGTGTTATAGTTTATATCTGTGTGTGAGCAATTAATGAATCATTATATGTTATGTTGTAAATTGTGAAGTTGAAATCTCTTAGTTGTTTCAAGGCTGAATCTGTACTGTGATGAAAGATAAATCCTACCTGTGTTTTTCCCCATCTGGAATAATCCAGATCGTACTCTAGCACAGGTAGTGTGTTTAAGTAAATGAAGTATGATAGGAATATGAATGAATAGAATACTTATGTTTTCAGAGTATTGAAATGTTACTTTTTTAGTAGATAGTTGTTTTCTAAAAAGTTTATTAATTTGTTTTGTAGAGATGTTGTCAGAACTAGACTGTGTAATTAGAATATTAGAACAGAACAAGACTCATATTATTTATTGACAGTAGTAATGTTAAGTATATAATTCATTTTCTACACAGTATTTACTTCCGTAAACTGTATATTTATACTGAAAGAGAATAACTAATTTTCTTGCAACTATCTGAACTATAGTTAATAATATGTAAATGTTACAGTATTCCTTTCTTAGCTTTAATAGTTAAAGGACGGTAGTAGCTTAGGTTTAGATTAATATTAATAAGAAATCGTCCTTATACATTTGCAGACAGTATAAATGTAGAGAATACTGACAGGTAAGAAAGTTCTTGTATTCTTTCAGTAAGTCTACAGAAACAATTGTATTAAATAACGCAAATATTACAGACTGCGCTCAGTTGTAATTATTATACAAATAAAAACCAACATAAACTCAAGAACATATATTATACATAGATAATAATATTATTATTATCATTAAACAACAATGTTTATAAACTATTAATTCATAAAAACAAACTGAGGAAAACTGTGTAATCGTAATTAAATTTACAAGATAATAACATAGGAAATAATACTCTATCAAAGTTAAAAGGGAATAAACCCTAGCTCATATTCTGAGCGTAATCTATAAGTATTTTTAAATACTGTAGTAACCTAGGTTATACATAGGGTAGTTCTTTTAAAACTATTAACTAAAAATGTTATGCACAAAAAATAAACTACAATACTAATTAACTTATATAAATGTATTTATAAGAGAAACAGTGCTTTTCTTTTGATAACAACATTCATCTATAGAAATAAATGTCAGGGTTAAAACCCTTTAAACTAGTACATTACAAGTATCAAAATATTAAACCAAATTTACAACAATTATGTAACCATCAATAACCAATCTGATAATCTACTCATAGTCCTTTAAGGACAAATAGAATAAAGTAGAAAAACAGTATAATTATTATCACAAGGATAGTATAAATCAAAACAAGGGTTTTTACAGGTCAAACCCTAACCCATGACTTCCACTCAAACAAGTAAGATTTTAAGTTATGGCTGTAAGTATCAGCGTTAAAATTTTAATTATAAAACCCTTACAAATTACTCAACTGAGTTTATAACTTCATTATATTCAGGAAGGGTAAAAACCCTAGAATTACACAGCGTATAGTATAAACTCCCACCAACCAAAATGAGTTTACAACTGTACTGCCATTACAAAATTTACAAACTTAAACCCGACTGTGAAGCCAAAGCTTCGAATAAGTACAATGCACAATACAAATTAAGTCTACCCTAACAAGGGTTTGGATTTAAGTATTTCCACAACAGCCTATAAAAACATTTAAAATAATAACATAACTCGTGACAAGACGAGGGAGGGTTTCCAAAACCCTGGGCGAGTCCAACGACCACCCTAACACTAACAGAGTGAGAATCCATCTTTCGGACCACGGGGCTTACCCGAGTTTGAACCACGAGCCACGGCCCTTGCAAGAGGCTGTCTTTTCTCCTGTGTTCAAGCTTCACAATGGCGAGCACCTGCAGCAAGCAACAAACCACTGTCAGCGAAACAAGTTACTTGTTTAAGCATGAAAACAATCTATATATACTTGCAGTAAATAAAAGAAATTACATTATGATAATCACCTGTCAGTGGGAGAATAATAAACAGCTTCTCGAATCACTGCCACCTATAGGCGGTGCAGTTGAAAACCCAAACAGCCCTCAAGAATCTCACACAATGGCGAGCCACGGGAACCAGAGAAGGAAATTGAAGCAACCATTAAACTACACAGGCATTGGATGAAAGGTTTCACAGGCTGCGAGCCAAGGGTAGCAGAAAAATACAACTCCACTTGTTGCAGAGAAAGAACCAGCATTCAAAAACCACACACCAGAGAATAAAAGCAGCGCAGAGTCAAGGCACAAGGCAACTGTAACCAGGAGAAACGACGGTCGCCATGGGGGACAAGCCAAGCAACCCTAGAGCCAGCGTAAACTGTGGGACAGAAATGATTTTGGTTAGGTTTCCATAGCATTATATATTTTCCAGGCGTGGACATAAATCAACCACGTAGCAACAAATTTATCCATGCAGCGAGGGTCATGTCCTATAGTTCCTGCGTGGAAGAAATATTCCAATTATTTGATTATTGCAGCGTGGATTAAACCTTATTTTCAAACCAAATAATTCGTAATCCAATCATTAATCATTTGCACAATGTTTTATGTTAACATAATAACGAGTTTATCAATGTGGGGGTTACGTTGACCAAGCTTTAGTGTCAATTATAAATCTTAATTTAAAGCCCGATTTGGATTATGCATTAATCCCTTTCTACCAATAACATTATATTGTTATATAATAACATCACCATAACGATATAATTGGTTGCATAACTATACACTAAACATTGTTTTTATAAGATAGAAATCATTTAATTTATGTCTTGTTTATAGATAAGGTCAATGTTTAAGTCTTTAATATAGATATAAAAGAGTTCATGCTAGCTATTAAATGACTATAGTTTCTCTAGTAGCAAAGATAAACTATAGCTTATACATAGTAAACCTTTTGCATTAAGAATATTACAAGTCTAAACTTTATAATAGTACCTTGTAATAATGCAAAGGAATATAAAGGCTAGATTAAAATACGTTATAATAACACACTATTTGAAGATTGAATGTCTATTGAACAAATAGACTATGCATATCTATGAAGTTTACATGAACTGATAACTCAAATAGCATCAAAGCTTTGAAATAGTACATAGCTGAAAATAAGATTATTATCATGAAATTCTATCACATAGTTTAAGCGACAATACTTTGATAGAACTTGGAGTATAACTCAACTTGGTTTTATTCTCGTTCAGAATGTCTAGTGGACAGTAAGATAATTATAGAAGTAAACCTGATAATTGGAATAGGAATGACCCTATTAAATCCAAAAGTTACTAGAACCACAGAGTTAGACTTGGAAATAAAATAGCGATAACCATGAGCTCATATAGAAGGGCATGATGGTTGTAGTTATACAATCAAAGGTTTTTACTATCCAAAGATAACAGGCTATAAGTTATCTTATAGAAACCAAATGAGGGTCAATAAATACACATGCAAGATAAGATACTATTGCATAAATACGGACAATAACCATGTATATAAATATTACAAATTACTTAGACTAAAGTAGAAATACTTGTAACTGAGATTCTAATGTTTAGAGTCGCAAATATGTTGTATTGTCGTTACTTACTTCCGAACTTGTTTACTTGAAAAACTGATGAAAATCAAATGGTTTTACCTTACAGGAGTTGTCTACAGTTTAGCAGCTTATTTTACTAAGCTTTTTAAATTGCAAACAAAATACTGCTGACACTAAAATATCTTTTAAAATATACTCGACCGATCATACCTGTAAACCTGTAAGAAACAATATTCATCTGCGTTAGCACGATTACTTAGTAAGCCCCAGATTCAAAAGTAGATTCCATCTACTGACATAAAAGAACTAATCAGTAAACTGAAGCAAACAACACACAAACAGATTTTATTCTTGCTACAAAAATAAACTGTTAAGTTATTTTAGAATTTAGTGAAACTAATTACTTAACTGTTTCTTTTATGCAAACTGTTAGCTGATAGTAAACCGCAGGTTTTAGCATTTATTGTTATCTCAAAATTTTAAATTTTTGTAAAAATTTGGGGTTTTGACAGGGGCCTTGGCCTTTAGTTCCACACCATGATTTAATAATGTTATTTACATCATTTACAATCTAATGCAATTGGGGTCAAAACCAGGGTATTACACTTCCACCCTAATATCCTTTTATCAGACTTCTAGATCTTCTTATGTCTTCAATTCTGTCACTGGTTTATCATCACTTCCTTGGTCTCTTTCTTATGCTGCTGCTACATGGATATGGACTACATAGACACTTCCTTCCTCTCAAACCTCTGTATATAAATACCTTTAATGTGGATCTCACGGCATCTCTTCAATCTTGGAAACTCGTGTCTTTTCATTTGAACCATCACACAACTTCATTATGACCTTTCACAAATTTCTCGCCCATTTTTAGAGCGTCGAACAAAAATCCTTCTGCAATTTCCTTTCTACGACAACCTTTGCGCAACAGAAATCTTTCCGCAATTGATTTTTCACAACTATCTTTGCGCAACAGAAATCCTTCCAGAATTTCCTTTCCACAACAACCTTCCCACATTTATCTTGCTGTAATTTCCCTTTCTACAATCTATGGGAACTCCTTCTTTCTGCAATTGCAGGTTGTGGGGCTACCTTTTGACTTTTTTGAAACATGTTTCCGCAAATTCCTTCCGCAATTAACCTTCTGCAATGATCTTTCTGCAATTAAATTTCTGAAATTGTAGATTGTGGGTATGCATTTCCCAAATTTAAAAAATGACTTATGCAATTGTGGATTGTGGGTATGCATTTCCCACATTTCAAAAAGTCCTTTCGCAATTTTGCGATCGCAACTTTCTTTCCGCAGCCGGATTGCGGATTACGGGTTGCGGACTGTAGAACTGCTTTTCCTAAATTCTCAAAAATGAATTTTGCAAATCTCTTCCACAATAATCTTCCCATAACTTTAACAAGCTTGCACCTTGGCATTGCGGAAACTAATCTAGACCATTGAACTTTCTCTCTCTTACGATCTGGGTCATCCAAATCTTCACTTCATAGAAACTTAGCGTTATAATACTTTCGACTCCGCTTAGCCAACTGTGTTATTTTGGCTCAATCTTTTTGGATTATTTCATCAATGTTTCCTTATGATCTTACATTGACAACAATTCCAATTTAATCAACAATCTCCCCCCCTTTTTCTCCCCCTTCGACAAAAATGACAAATTTCTTTATGACAACTGCCTTTGTCAACATATCTTCCCCTAACATGATGCCTTTTCTTATTTTTATTTATTGTAAGGTGATTACTCCCAACCTATGTATAAGATTCTCAAATGCTTCTTTCAGTAGTGTCTTAGTGAATATATCAACCGTATGTTCTTTTGTATCCACATATTCCAATTTGACAACCTTTTGTGACACTTGGTCTCTTAGAAAGTGATATTTTATTGGAATGTGCTTTGTCTTGGAGTGCATGACATGATTTTTTGATATGTTTATGGCACTACTATTGTCACAATGTATCACTATTGGGTTCTCATACTTCATAATCAAGTCTTCCAATGTATGCATCATCCAAATGACTTGAGTGTAACATGATGCAACAACAATATATTCAACTTCTGCTGTAGATAATGCAATGGAGGTTTGTTTCTTGCTTAACCATGATACCAAGCAATCTCCCAAAAAAGAATGTTGCTCCAATGATACTATTTCGATCATCAACACTTCCTACACAATATGCAACAGTGAATACTTTTAAAGTGAAGTCTTTATTTTTCAGATACCATAAACCATACTCCATAGTACCTTTCAAATATTTGAAAATCCTTTTTACTATTGTCACATGTATTTCTTTGGGGGTTGACTGGAATCTAGCGACCATTCCTACAACTTGCATCACATTTGGTCTTGTAGCTGTAACATATAGAAGGCTTCCTATCATAGAACTATACATGGTATGATCCACTTCCAAGGACTCATCATTCTTGCTTAACTTACAACTAATGATCATAGGAGTACTAACAGACTTGGAGTCTTTGATCTTAAACTTCTTAAGCATATCTTTGATGTACTTGGTTTGAGAAATGAAGATTCCTTTGTCTGATTGATAAACTTGTAATCCCAGGAAGAAAGTTAATTCACCCAACATTGACATTTCAAATTCCATCTTCATTTCAGAAGCAAAGTTTACACTTAGTATTTGTACATTGCTTCAAATATGATATAATCCACATAAACAACAACAATGATCATATTCTTATCTTCGATATTTATGTAGAGATTACTATCAATGGCTCCTCTTTTATATCCTTGTTGGTTCAAGTAGTTATCTAGCCTCGAAAACCATGCTCTTAGTGTTTGCTTGAGACCATAGAATGCCTTTTTTAGTTTGCAAACATAGTCTCCATTTTTTGACAACAAGAAACCTTTAGGTTGTTCAATATAGACTTCCTCTTCTGGTTTTCCATTAAAAAATGCAGACTTGACATCCATTTGATATACTTTGAAGTTTTTATAACATCAAAATGCAAAAACATTATGATTGCTTCAAGTCTTGGTATAGGTGCAAAGGTTTCTTCAAAGCCAATACCCTCCACTTGAGAATATCCTTTACACACTAATATTGCTTTATTTCTTATCACTTTTCCATTTTCATTGAAATTGTTTTGGAAGACCCACTTGGTTCCTACAATATTCTTATTTGCAGGTCTTGGAACTACTTCCCAAGTTTGGTTATTCTAAATTTGATCCAACTCTTCATTCATGGCTTTGATCCAATCATCATCTTTGCTGGCTTCTACAAAGTTCTTAGGTTCCACCACTGATAGTAAGGCTTGTTCATTAAATAGTAGTTTTATTCTTGTACTAACTCCAACATCTTTGTCACCTATGGTTTGTGTCTCAGTATGATTCTTTTGTATTATTCTAGATGGGGATTTTGTATCAGGTCTTGGAGAGTCTTCATCTTCACTTTCTTGCGAATCTTCTTTTTCTTCGTCCTCTTCTTCTTCTTCTTCATAAACACCTTTATCCTTTTGCAAAACTTCTTCTTCATTGTTTGTTCTTACATCCTCATCTTGGCTTTTTATTCTTCTTGGTTTTATGTCATCCGCTCTTACATTTGCAATTTCTATGATTTTATGTAGCCTTTGATTGTAACATCTATATGCCTTCTTAGTGGATGAATATCCTAAAAATATTCCTTCATCTGTCTACAATCAAACTTACCAAGATCATCTTCATTTCTTTTTATGTAGCAATACTTGCTCCCAAACACTCTGAAATATTTGACTAAGGCAGGTATTCCATAGCATAGTTGGTAAGGGGTTTTGTCATTATTAAGTCTGAGTTATCCTTTGCTTAGTATATAAAAATCTATATATTGTTGAGACTCGGAAATGTCACATTTTCATCCACTTTATCTTCCTCTATTCCTCACATTTCATCGTCCCAATAACCTTTTATCATACCATTTCCATACATATATGCGGGTTTCACTTTATTATTTCCACTTTATTCATTTTAGTGTTATAAGTGAATTTATGATTAAAATATTAGAAATTAAACATGTTTTTCACTAATATCTCAAATATGGAGGAGCCTTGTAATGTGTAGGAATATGTGAAGGATTAATTCAAGAAAAGACTTCTCGAATATCTCCTCCACCATTTCAAGGATATAATTATTCAAGCTAATTCTAATGAGAATATCATGAAGATTTGGTTGGCATATCCTATTTAGGATTTATGAGAGACATGTGGAGGATTTGAAAGGATCATATCTTGTAATAATAGGAAAGTAGTTGAGTGGTTGAGTGAATAGTGGATCTCTCATTATGAGATGGTTATCTTCTTCTCAAAGTTGTTCATGTATAAAAAAGAGTGCTCTCTCTTCATTTGAGAATCATATATAGAATCATAGGAAGTAGATTAGGAGAAGACTAGTCTCAAATTGTAGAAGTTAGTTTTGACTTTGTAATATGGAGAAAGGAAATCTTAGTTTTTGTTCATAATCTTAGTTTGATGCTTTCATGATTTATGATTGATTCTTGTGATGTAAATTAAGATTGCTTTATTGTTAATGTGAGCTCACATGTGTTGTCTTGTTGCTCTTCATAGGTTGTCTTTTTTTATGCAATTTACTTTCAGTCGTGTGTTTCATCTTCCTGCATTAGATCAGCAATTGCTTGTTTAAGCTTAAGGGGGGTTAGATTAGATTAGTCTTAGTTTCACGGGGGGTTAGATTAGCTTAATTTTGCTTCAGTCGTGCATATACTTTGCATGTGCTTCGTAAGCCTACGAACCTCAGATTGACAAATTAAATGGCTAGGCAATTACTACAACGGAATTAAAACGACATTAATTTGGCCCAACATTTTGGCGTCATTGCTGAGGAAGCACAATGGATTGAATTTTAGTTTGATTTTTCTGCAAACATACACTGGAGTGTGAATTTTAATTTCTGCAATGAGTGTTTCAATTCTGCAAGTGTGAATTTTGATTTCAGCAAGTGTGTTTTTTTTGCAACTGTGAAGAGTAATTATTTTCTGTACATAGTGTTTTTTTTAATTTGTTTCAGCAAGAGTGTTTATTTAAATTTTTCATTTAGATTTGGGTGCTGTAAGAATCCTTTTTTCAAAATGATTTAACAATGAGTTTAAGCTTGGAACAACTCACTCAGATCCTTGCGAAAGTAGGGATCTCCTCTTCTCTCGAAAAGGAGATCCTGACAGCAGTCGAGAGCTTAATTACTTCTCCAGAAACAGATGAAGAATCAACATACGAAGAATCCTACACATTTGATGGAGAACAATCATGCGAGCAAGAGGTCTGGGAGGACAACAATGAGTTTCAGCATGATTTGAGGAGTGAAAACTATGCCTACGAAAGCCCTATCGAACGATAGTTTCAAGCAAGTACGAGGTTAGAACACTTTAGTTTTTCTTTTTTTCTAGTTAATTCACAGTCACAACAATTAATTTCATACATTTTTGTTATCCTCATATTCTATTTGCAAAATTAACACTGAACATATTTTTATTGATGTTACGTGAATGGCTACATTGGATATTTGATTACACGTAATTGTTTTCTAATTCCCAATTAGCATAGAGTAGGTAGGATTTTATTTCCAGTCTTTGCTTTCACCTAGAATAAGTATGCTCTCCTCCGTGCTTTGTGCAATCGCAAGGATCAGAAATAGGATGAATAAATTTATTTCAGAAAGAATTCTTATTGTTTATGTATGAAAAAAAATACTGCCTAATCTATTTTTCGTTTGCAATTTGTTCCATTTGCTCATAATTGTTTTTTTTATAAATTTGCAAAATAAAATTTTAAAAGTTATTTTATTTGATTTTCTGAAATTATAAATAAATAAAAAATACTAAATTTGAGCCTCTATCCTTTGATCTGCAATTAAAATAGTAGGTGCATTAAGCTAAAACAACAACTGTAACAGCTGTGGCTGAAACACACTTTTTCAACTGAAACACATAAGCTGTAACAATTGTGGCCGAAACATGCTTTTTCAGCTGAAACACATAAGATGTAACAGCTGTGGCTGAAACACGCTTCTTTCAGCTGAAACATATAAGCTGTAACAGTTGTAGCTGAAACACAAGAGATTAGGATGTTTTCTAAATTTTTCAGGAATAAATAATTAATGTTTTGTAACATGCTTAACTGATTTAATCTTTAATTTGTAATTCATTTTATCCATTTGCTAAAAACTTTTCAATTTGTAAAATAATAACTGGCCTGCAAAATTCATTGGCAAATTCATTTTAAACTAAACAGTCGCTGAAATTATAATAGATGCAACTCCAAGCTGAAACATCCCAACTCCATCAGTGTCACGCATAAGCTTCTTGTCGGTTGGAGTTGCAGCCATCCTTTGCCTTTGCAAAACATAAAACACATGGTCTGCAATTTAATGCCGGATGAGAGTGAATTGAGCTTTTCCACGCTGAAACTTAATTATTTTTTTTATCACGAATAATTACATTACCAGATGTCCTCACTCAGAATTGCTTCTACCGCCATGACTTTCCTTTGTCCTTCAATTTAAATATGCGGCAAAACAAAAACAATACAGGTGATAAACATGAGTTTTTAGATTAATTGGGATCCATAATTAACGTAAAATATATATATATATATATATAATGGTGGTTTCTCCCGATTCATAATTTGATTCATGATTTATAACCAAGATCCGTGCGCTCATGATTTATGGCATATCCGTTCACCCAATAACAAAAGAATTTGCGGGTTAAAAGCTCCTATGGTCAACTACAATATCTACGACGCATTTATTTTAAGGAAAAATAGTTGAGGGAGAATTACATTTTTGAAAAACCAAAATAAATCGTAGCCAAGATTGCCTGTCGTCCTATGGATTTCCAAGTATAATTTCCTCGGTCAAAATCCATGGATTGTTATGATCTACATTCCACGTTGAGAAATAATGAAAGCAAACTCCATAAGTCCCACTGTCCCATAACTATTTTGAAATATGGATTGGCATTCCTAAATTTTCTCTCCATCAACATTTTCGTTGGCTTTATTGAGATCAGATTATTATGCTGCCAGATCCGTCTCTTCCTAGCTGCTAGTTTTTCTCCATCTTGGTCAAAGCATTCTTATTATAGGATGTAACAATTCTAGCCGAAAAATATGTTGACTCTAAATCCAACCTCACTACCTTATTAATTCTCTATCTTTACAGCTGGAATGTCGAGTCATTGAAACTTCCCGAATGCTTCTAAAAAAAAGGGGGGGTAATGAAATCATGGTTGCATATTAAAGATTGTTTTTAACAAACTCTGTTATTTTTCAGAGATGTGTATTCTTGGTGATACACCGTGATCACACATCCCAATAGTTCTGTTCCATCTGCAATGCCCTTATGCATGTACAATGCATCTTCAAGAATGGAAGTTACAGATGAATGCACCTCCAATATCGGACCAGACCCAACTCACAAATGCAATGAGAAATTCTCAATTCGAAAATTTCTGTCAGTTGACGTCAATTTGCGGACTCTCAACTTCGGCTGCAGTTTGTAAGCAAACTATGACTAATTTTAAAAATCCAAAACATGGGTTTTGTGTAGAAGGGTCTCATTTAGTTGACCTAGAAGCGATTTGTGAAAATTCTACTTGGTTTGAGAGCAGTTTTTATTTTTCTGAACATGAAAATGCTAGATTTCAAGATGGTCGATTTTCAATTAAATATCAGTGGTATTAATATTTCGGCCTGCAAGAATGGTTATTCTTCTCTGTACGATGACAAGTTACATCTTATTTATTTTGATTATGTACATCCTGTGACACACAATAACACAACACATGATTATGCACATCACTGAATTTTGCATCCTCACCAGATCACTGAGATCATTCAGTTTCTCTATTTTGCGAATAAATCAAAGATTTTGTTTTGTTTTATAATCATGGATAAAACCATAATGAGAGAACTCTTGGACGCTTCATTAAATTCCTAAAAACAACCGACGCAAGTCTTCCTGGTTTTGTGTGTTTTTGAACTTCATGATTGGGAATAATATCTCATTTATCGTTTTATTCTTACAGTGTTATGTGGGAATAGGTGGAAAGAGGGCAACATGCCTTATCTCTAAATCCTCATTGGCAGACTTCACATGCATAAAATAAAACTGACAGAAAATTCAAATTTTCAATTATCTATAGTCTATATTTGCCAATTAACAAAGCAGTGTTGCTTTGCTTGTAAGGTTTGACAGTGCAGCATATTGGAAATGAATTTACAGCAAAGGTCTAAGAAACACATGCAGGATTAGCTCTAGAGGCTGGACACAATCATCTATTATGGAGTGGAGCAGTCGTTCACCAACAACAGGAGCAAATCGATACTCATGGGGCAGGTATGCATGTAATTTATAATGATTTATGCAAAATTTAATGTGTAAATTGCAGCGCAGGTTTCATGAATCGAAGTGGCTATGCGCCTCCCGTAGTTTCTATCAATAAAAATCACCTATGTAGAGAATTGTATGCTTTGAAAATTCAATTATATTTGACAATGTACAACTCTAATCATCTCAAAAACGACAGAAGACACTTAAAGCTCAATTAAAAACTCAACTCAACACCTCCATGATTATTATAGCTAGATGTTACTGCTATTGGTGGCTGTTGCGGCTGCTTGTTGCAGCTCGCTGTCGCAGCTGGCTATTACAGCTCGATGTCGCAACTGGTTGTTGCAGCCGCTTGTCGCAGCTATATGATGTTGCAGCTGGTTGTTACAACTATTAAATTTTTTAATTTTAAACGCTTTGTTAAAGAGCCGAGACGTTAATGCAGCTCAGATAAATTCAATTTTGAGTGTTTTTGCTATTATTTTTATTTTATTTTATTTTGGTGTGTTGTAAAATAACAAAAACAAGAAAAATATATAAAATTATAAAAATTATTTCTTTTGTTTTAAATTTTGCAAAATAAAATAAAAATAAAAATAAAATATATAAAAATCACAAAAAGTTAAAAAAACAAAAAAAACAACCAAAAACAAAAATAAAGTTGCAAATGGACGTTTTCATTTTTCCTGATTTTTTTTTATGATTAACGCTGAATTGTTTTTTGTCGAGTCACTTTAAACAACAATCAATAACGAACCACGAGCGCAACGGAAACATGTATAACACATTTTATTTCTTCCTGACTTTTTCTTTGTAGCTTATGTACTTCTTTCTACATGATATGTTTTATTTTACGAACTTCTCATAAGTTTCATGCTAGGTTGCATGAGGACATGCAACTAGATCAGTTGGGGAGGGGGAATTATGATCAATACATATTCAGTACTAAGTTTCATGCAGTAATTTGTACTAAGTTTTTTTTTCCAGGTTTCAGAGACAATCACATTTTGCTGCTAAAGTGATTTTTTAAGAATCACAAAACCTTTGAAAAACATCTTGAAGGAGTCGTTACTCATCATAAACATTATGGCATTTATTGTTACACATAAACCATTCATAAACCCTCTTGCATCATGAATGTTTACCCACATTTCTCCTTCAAGGCAGATTAGTCATCTATACCGGAGTCCACTATTTCATTGCCTTAACTATCATGACTCCACATACCTATCTTTCTGAGTTGCATACATCCTTTTATCTTTTTTCGTTCATTTTTCCATTCCAATTTGTCTTTTGAATAAAACCAGCTCCCTTTACATGACTACATAGCCTTGCCATATCCACTGATTGACTGTGAGATATTTTCTCTTATAGTCCTACCAATCTTTTTATACCAACTCGCGTTGACTGATGTGGGATTCCTTAAGGCCCACCTTTCAACAAGTCTTGCCCCATCGACCTTAACACCTCATTTGGGATATCGACTAGAGTTCATTTTGAGTACCTGGAGGCTTGCATACCTTAAGGGCAAGTTCTCTTGCTGACAATCATGGGAATTCATCAATGTCCCTTGATCGTCAGATCTTGCAAGTGGCTCGACATCAGCACATCTATTCGCACTTCGCAAGATGTACTTGGGTACCTTGGCACTCATTGACATCACTTGTGAGTCGCCTCGCATTGGTTAATGACATTCATCAATTGTTGGTAATCCAATGATTTCTCTTCATGCTCGACCTCGGCACACACATTCGCATGATTAGAACTGTACCACTAGGTTTTGTAGCGGGTGAAGACTATACATTCTTTCTCATGACTCCATCAGCAGTTGCAGAAACATGACTTCAAATCTATGAGTGTACCACAATTCCACTTTATGCCTTCCACATTTTCCATTATTTATCAGCAGCAGTTCAGATTCCTCCACTTCACATTACAACAGTTCCAACAGTTACAACTGCAACAACATTTACAGTTACATTTTTATCCTGCAGCCGTGACATATTCTCCATGATTCAGCAGTAGCAGTTTCGATTCCTTCATTGCCCATGATTCAGCAGTTACAACCGCAGTAGCAGTGACACATTGCACGATCCAGCGACATCACTTACATTCCTATTGCATCGTTCATCTACTTTTTGGGTAAGTGGGGGTAAGTTGTTTTCTAAGCTTTAATCATGCAATTCCTTACATGCTAGCAATGAATAATTTGGAAAATTCCCTTGCCATGCTCCATTTCTTTCACAGTCCATGCTAGGTTGCATGAGGACATGCAACCACATCAGTTGGGGAGATGGGACTATATTAAATACATACTCACTACTATCATTCCATTCTTTTCACCACCATCACCCATTTTTCATCTCATTTACCATTCACGAGCATTCTTTTCCGACAAATCCTCTATTGCACTTTGCTTCATACACATTGATACACATATTGGCATGATTCATAAAGATAAAGAAAAGGCTTTCTTATGCACAATGATGTTTTCTATGCACATTAATAGCTTATCATTTTCAGTGAGTGTATGGTTAAATTATTATGCAGCTAGAAAACAAATAACAAAATGAATGTTGTTAACTCAAGAACCAACATTCTTTGTATTCATGGTTGTCATACAAGAACCAACCATGAGGAAAATGTCAGCTGTTACTCATGCATTTCACATCATGAAATGAATGTTGTTAACACAAGAACCAACATTCTTTATATTCATGGTTGTCACACAAGAACCAACCATAAGGAAATGCCAGTTGTTACTCATGCATTTCACACCCTAGAAACATTCATTGTTAAAAATGCATCATCAATCAAAAGCCAAGTTCAGGTGCCAAAAGTTCTTGAGAATATCCATACACGGTTGCATGAGGACATGCAACAAGTTCAGTTGGGGAGTATGTTGAGATTCATGGTTGTCACACAAGAACCAACCATAAGGAAATGCCAGTTGTTACTCATGCATTTCACACCCTAGAAACATTCATTGTTAAAAATGCATCATCAATCAAAAGCCAAGTTCAGATGCCAAAAGTTCTTGAGAAGATCCATACACAGTTGCATGAGGACATGCAACAAGTTCAGTTGGGGAGTATGTTGAGACTCGGAAATGTCGCATTTTCATCCACTTTATCTTCCTCTATTCCTCACATTTCATCCTCCCATTAACCTTTTAGCATACCATTTCCATACATACATGTGGCTTTCACCTTATTATTTCCACTTTATTCATTTTAGTATTATAAGTGAATTTATGATTAAAATATTAGAAATTAAACATGTTTTTCACTAATATCTCTAATATGGATGAGCTTTGTAATGTGTAGGAATACGTGAACGATTAATTCAAGAAAAGACTTCTCGAATATCTCCTCCATCATTTCAAGGAGATAATGATTCAAGTTAATTCTAATGAGAATATCATGAAGATTTGGTTGGAATATCCTATTTAGGATTTATGAGAGACATGTGGAGAATTTGTGAGAGACATGTGGAGGATTTGAAGGGATCATATCTTGTCATAATAGGAAAGTAGTTGAGTGGTTGAGTGAATAGTGGATCTTTCATTATGAGATGGTTATCTTCTTCTCAAAGGAGTTCATGTATAAAAGAGAGTGCTCTCTCTTCATTTGAGAATCATATATAGAATCATAGGAAGTAGATTAGGAGAAGATTAGTCTCAAATTGTAGAAGTTAGTTTTGACTTTGTAATATGGAGAAGGGAAATCTTAGTTTTTGTTCATAATCTTAGTTTGATGCTTTCATGATTTATGATTGATTCTTGTGATGTAAATTAAGATTGCTTTATTGTTAATGTGAGCTCACATGTGTTGTCTTGTTGCTCTTCATATGTTGTCTTTATTTTATGCAATTTACTTTCAACCGTGTGTTTCATCTTTCTGCATTAGATCAGCAATTGCTTGTTTCAGCTTAAGGGGGGTTAGATTAGATTAGTCTTAGTTTCACGGGGGGTTAGATTAGCTTAATTTTGCTTCAGTCCTACATATACTTTGCATGTGCTTTGTAAGCCTACGAACCTTGGATTGACAAATTAAATGGCTGGGCAATTACTAAAACAGAATTAAAATGACATTAATTCGGCCCAACATATATACTGCTTCCCTCCAATACACATCAGGAACTTTTGCTTCATTTAGCATAGTTTTGGAAGCTTCTTGGATTGTCCTATTTTTTATTTACACAACGCCATTTTGCTTAGGAGTCTTGGGGGATGAAAATAGTCTCTTAATTCCAAGGGTTTCACAAAATTCATTGAATTCATTTGAAGTGAATTCACCTCCATTATCTGACCTTAGACATTTGATTTTCAAATTTGTTTCATTATCAACTTCTTTTAAAAAAATTTCAAACCTCTCAAAAGCTTCTGATTTTTCTTTGAGAAATGTAACCCAAGTAATCCTTGTATAATCATCTATGAACAACATGAAATAGTACTCTCCTTGAAAGATTTTAGTTCTTGTTGGTCCACAAAGATCAGTGTGAACTATTTCCATTGGATGTGAGGTTGTATGTTCTTTTTCTTTGAAGCTGGATTTAGTCTACTTCCCATGTTGACAATGTTTAAAAACTAATTTTAGAGGTTTCACAATTTTTATAAAATCCCTTATAGCTCCCTTCATACTTACTTTTATAAGATTTTCAAATTTTTAAGTTCCCCATCCTTCTATGCCACAACCAACTTTCATCATTCATACTCATGTAGCATTGTTCTTCATTTTCTAAGATGTATACATTACTTGAATTCCTTACAATAGTCCCAACAAGTCTTCCTGAGTCCTATTTTTCTGATTTCACATTTCCTAGAGTCAAAAGTTCATATGTGCCCTTGATTACATGTTTGGCTTACACTAAGGAGATTAAGCTTTAGGTCTTCCACTAGCAACACACTTTTAGCTTTGATCTTGTTGTTGATAGCAGATGTACCTTCACCAATTATTTTAGAAGACATATTATCTCCAAAAGTGACTTTTCCGTTATTATCTTTTCTTAGGATTATGAATTTGTATGGATCTCCTGTCATATGTTTTGAACACTCATTGTCAATATTCCATAGATTCTGCTTTTTTGTTGCACATTATCACGTACCCATGCCCCATTATCATGTAGAATTAAAATTTTCATTGAGAACCTTCACTGTTCATCGAAACACAGGTCATGGCCGTGAACCACATCTCAACATTTCCAACACAGTCACGCTTCCTCTTGTCTTCCATAGATCAGTTCAACAATCTGCAAGGAAAAATCTTAGAGGAGATCGGATGGCGGAGAGAAAATGTGACAGAAACAACGATCGTAGGTGATCTCGTAGACCAGATCTAAATTAACGATGCGGAAATCCCAAGCTGTGGGGTCGAAAATTACAAAAACGTTGCAATAACACATTCCGCAACCCGCATCCCGCATCAGAAACAGATCGATGGTGCAGAAACTTAACCTTGCGGGATTGGAAAAATATCGAAATCGCAACACCACGATCCTGCATCCCGCGCCCCACATCTCGCATCCCACAACCCGCAAGTTGCGGAAGAGAAAATCTGCGAAACGACGTTCTGCATCCCGCATCCCGCAAAATCCTTGATCCCGCAAACTGCGTAAATGAGGATTTCTGGTAGAAAATGCAGCCTTTCAGCTGAATTCTTAGATCGATTTGATCATCCATGCCATTACCAAACTGGCCAATCTACCGTGCAACTTAGTAAAATGCATTGAAGGAAAAACATACATAGATGCCTATAATTGTAGTTATTCAGAAAACAAAGCATAACTCAACATAGCAACACGTCCCTCACATTCCATCAAGCAAATATAATGCAAGCATTACAGTTACAGAGAATTATGTGGACAAGAACAATTATCTTGAAGAAAGCTTGTCCCGCAACTAGCTATGCCGCTGCAACGTTCGACCCAACCATAGGCCAGTGCTCCTTAATCTCTGAGCAACACTGCCACCCTCGAGCTGGGAATGATTTCCTACAAGGATAAGGGAACACTAACATACTCATACATAGCTAAGGATGCAATCTAACCCAGCCAAGCCAACACAGTTGGGTTTCACAAGCTGTAAGGGAAAAACATCCCTCAGATGGGTTCACAGGCCACTTAGCCAAGCCATCTCGTAGTTGGGTTTCATAGACTGTTCACAGTCAAGCCAACTTTCACCTTAAGGACCAGTCAAGCCAACATATGGGTTTAACATACTGTACATAGTCAAGCCATCTCACTACTAGGTTTATCAGGATACCTAGCTAAGCCAGCATTAGCAGTTGGGATTATCAGACTTTCCAACCAAAGGTTACTTACCAGATCAGGTGCAGCAGACGCAACCAAGCCAACAGATGGGTTTAACATGCTACTAGCCAAGCCATCTTTCCAGTTGGGTTTATCAGGATTCTAAGGAAATGGGCAGGAAGAACTGCTAAGATAGTGAGTTCCTTGATAGAGCTAAGGACACCTTCACAAGATCTATCTGGCCTGGATCCCCCTCTGCCTACACACCCAACACAAGGAAGTGTCCCCTTCTCTTCTCCACAGTCCCTCAGGCTACACCTTCCTTTCCAGTGCTCTTCAGGATGTGCATGGCAGGTTCACCATCCACTCTCATCTTACCGTGAGGTTCCATACCAGGTTTATCAAGCGCATTCTACATCTCTCCCACTCCTAAGTCTTGCACACATTCAGAACTGAACTATGTTTCACAACATAACAAACACAGGGAGACTCTACATCACATGCTTACACTAAACACGAGTATCAGGGTCTCATACACTCTGTAGTTTAGGATAACGCTGCAACACATCAAATACCACAATGTCCTGGGAAAACACACTCGCAGAACGTGAAGGATACATACACAGAAGGAAAACTATGATGTTCTCTACTTTTACACGACGATCGGGGAGTGAAAAAGTGGTGAATCAATGATCCCCCCAAATGGATACCCCCCGTAGCTCCCAAAACATTAACTCGTGGGTCAACACTTGCATACGATTCTGGTGTTTCCTGTCCTTGCAAGCAAAACACAACACTCCAAAGTTGGGTGCTCTGCCCCATTCGAAATTTCCCATACTCTTCCCCTTCCAAGCAATAACTACCTCAACCACTTCCTGGCAGAATAAATGGTTAGGAAGAAAAGACAAGAAAGAGAGTAGTTGAAAGTTCTGATGGGTTCTCCCCATGACACATGGATTTTCCACAAACAGGTTCAAGGTTAACATTCCCACCCCGCTATCCTTAGGAAAATCATGCCCCCATCTCATTATTCGTTGCATTGAGATAGTTGGCCATGGGTTTTCATTGTATTGCATATTTACATGTTGTTTACAAGCGTGCTTGACTTAGCACATAAACCATAGGCATCAACCATGATCGCGTATACACCAAGCATCAATCAATGATAGGGCCTTGGCCTTGAGCTCCTTGTCATGATTCGATATAATATTTACATCACATACATTAATGCAACGAGGTCAAAACCAAGGTGTTACATTCCCCTCCCCTTTCAATAGCACTGTCCTCAGTGCTTACAAAATTTGAACAAAATGCTACACTGGCATCGCCTCAGTGTTCCACAGACTTGAACAAAAATGGATGTGCCAATCGCATGGCATCCTCCAGCTCCCATGTAGCCTCTTCAGGACCGTAGTGCTCCCATTGCACCTTTACCTTTCCTATGGCTCGATTCCAGAACATGGTGACCTTCCTGTCGAGGATGTGCATTGGCTCGATTCAGAACTCTCCCTCGGGTTCCACCCGAATCACATCCAAATTTATCACGTGGTTAGGGTCATGTATATATTTCTTAAGCAAAGAAACATGAAAAACATTATGAGCTCTAGTGCTAGCAGGAAATGTAAGTCTATATGCAACTGGCCCTATTCTTTCAAGCACTTCAAACGACCCACAATATCTAGGGGACAACTTGGCACAACTGCCCAGCTTCAAGGAACTCTTCTTTGCCCTCACTCCGAGGTAAACATGATCCCCAACACTGAACTCTCTATTCACCCTATGCTTATCAGCATAGTTTTTCTGCCTATCCTGGGCTACTTTCATATTCTTCCCGATCTTTACAACTTCTTGCTCCATTTCCTTGAGCAATTCTGGACCAAGCACAACCCTGTTCACTAGATTATCCCAAGTCACTGGTGTCCTACACCTTCTGCCATACAAAGCTTCATATGGACTCATCCCCAAGAATGTTTGTTGTCCATTATTATAGGAAAACTCTACCAAGTGTAAATAATCTTCCCACTTGGTTGGTTTGTCCATCACATATATGCGAAGCATGTCTTCAACCACTTGATTTACTCTCTCTGTCTGCCCATCAGTCTGAGGATGGTAAGCAGTGCTAAAGTTTAGCTTTGTACCCAAATCCGAAAACAACCCCTTCCAAAAATTGGAAGTGAACTTGACATCTCTGTCAAAGACTATTGCCTTAGGGAATCCATGCAATTTGAAAATATCCTTCATGAAGATCTTTGCAATGTCATCAGTCTTATGCGTAGACTTCACCGGTATGAAATGTACTGCCTTTGTCAACTTGTCCACCACAACCATGATGGAATCATGTTGTCTCCAGGTCATTGACAGTCCTGTAATACAATCCATGGAAATAACTTCTCATTTCCATTCTGGAACTGGAAAAGGCTGCAACAAACCTGCAGGGTGTTGATGCTCAACCTTTACCTACTAACATTTCATGCACCTTGAAATATACTCAGCCATGTCCTTTTTCATCCCTGGACAAAAATACTGCTTTCTGGCTGTAGAAATTGTCTTTTGGTGCCCTAGGTGACCAGAATATGGAGCTTGTTGGATCTCATCCATAACAACTCTTCTCATATCTGCTACATTTGGAATGCAGACTCTGTTCTTATAAGTAAGAAGCCCATCTCCTTCTAACTTATATCCCTCATACCTCTTCTCAAGACTTTGCTGCTGCAATTTGTCCTTAATCTGCACATACATTTCATCCGCAACAACATGGTTAACAATCTGCTGCCTCAACTCTGATTGGAAAATACTAAGAGATGCCCCATCCATTTTCTGCACCTTCCCGCTGAGTGCATCAGCTACCTTATTCCCTTTCCCTTTTATGTGATTGATTTCAAAATCAAACTCACATAAAAACTCTAGCCATCTAGCTTGCCTAGCATTTAGAGTAGGTTGATCAAACAAATACTTCAAACCGCAATGGTCTATTCTCAGCTCGAATCTTCTGCCCATCAAGTAATGCGTCCACATCTTGAGAGCATGTACTATAGCTGCAAGCTCTATATCATGAGTAGAGTAGTTGTTCTCATGTTCCTTCAACTTTCTTGACTCATAACATACAACATGGTTGTCTTGCATAAGGACTCCTCCAAGCCCTTGACCACATGCATCGGTACACACCACAAAATATTTCTCTGGGTCTGCAACCTTCAAGACTGGTGCATTGGTGAGAAGATTCTTCAACTGCTGGAAGATTTCTTCACACCTAGAGGTCCATTCAAACTTTACCCCCTTCTTTTCCAAAGAAGTGATGGCATGAGAAACTTTGGAGAATCCCTCAATGAATCTCCTGTAATATGCTGCAAGTCCCATAAAAGATCTCACATCTATCACACTTCTTGGAGTAGGCCAATTCATAATGGCTTCTATCTTTTCAGGGTCCAGAGATATACCCTGCTCGGAGATAATGTGACCCAAGTACTGAATTCTATCTCTATAGAAGTCACACTTGCTCAACTTTGCATACAGTTGATGCTCCCTGAGCAATTGCAATGTCAATCTCAAATGCTCTTCATGCTCTTCCTCATTCTTGGAATAAACAAGAATGTCATCAAGGAAAACAAGAACAAATTTGTCCAAATACCTGCTGAAGACACTATTCATAAGGCACATAAATGTACTTGGTGCTTTTGTGAGACCAAATGGTACCACTACAAACTCATAATGTCCATACCTTGTTCTGAAGGTTGTCTTATGAATGTCTTCATCCTTGATTCTTACCTGATGGTAACCAGACCTCAAGTCAATCTTGGAAAATACCTTTGCTTCTCTCATTTGATCAGATAGATCATCAATCCTAGGCAAAGGGTATTTATTCTTCATTGTGACTCTGTTTAGCTGTCTGTAATCAATACACAACCTGACTGTACCATCTTTCTTCTTTACTAATAGAACTGGTGCTCCCCCTGGAGACACACTGGGTCTGATATACTTCTTGTCCAAAAATTCTTGCAGCTGCATCTTCAGCTCTAACATTTTTGGCGTGCTCATTCTGTAGGGTGTCTTGGACACTGGTGCTACTCCCAGCACAAGTTCAATGGTGAAATCAATGTCCCTTTTTGGAGGAAGCCCTGGAATCTCATAAGGAAATACATCCCTGAATTCCTACAACACATGAAAGTTCTCCAACCTAGGAGTTTCACTCTCTGTTGCCTCCAAAATATGAGCTGCATGCAACTGGCAACCTTTCCTATAGAACTTTTTCAGCTGCATTACTAAAACCTGCCTCACACAAATCACCTTTGGAATGCCTTTCACAATCCTTGAGTTGCCTTCCTCATCCAAGCACTCAAAAGCCTTGTTATAGCAGTTAAGATTCACTCTGTGAGCTTCCAACCAATCCATTCCAATGAGAACATCATAGGAACCAAGCGGTAGAATATTCAATTCTACACAAGTGACTAGTCCATTCATACTCAATGGACACTTCTCCACCACTTCACTAACCTTTCTCTTAGTTCCAGTGGCTAACTAAACTAACCAAGATTTGTTATGCTTTTCTTTCTTAAAGGCACAAATCTCCACTACTCTAGGAATAATGTAACTGTGAGTAGAACCAGGGTCAATCAAAATAGAAATAGATTGCTCAACAATATTACCTGCAACTTCAACCACCATTGATTGGTGATCTGCCTTGAGGTCCTCTAGTGCTGCATAAATCTTAGGGACGACCCTTGCTACTTGATCCACTATTTCTGCTTCTTGAATTTTGTAAGCTGGCCTTGCACTCTCATTCTAGAGTGGGCAATTCTTGCGCATGTGGGGTCCTCCACATCTCCAACATTGGAAAGGTTCTCTATTCTGCTGTGGATCTCTTGGTTTCTCTCCCATCACTCTAGTTGGCTGCTTCTACTGATTCCTGAAGATGGAAGGTTTAAACCCTTTCTTCCTTTGGTAAAACTTCTCATTCTTCTTGTCCTTCCATGTCTTATGGTAATTAGGTTTCCCTTTGCTTTGCTTATAGCAATACTTAGCCTTCCTTATTGCTTCTTCAAGAGTTCTAGGTTCATAAAACTCAATTCTCTCTTTGTAAGACTGAGGCAATCCACTCAGGAAACGCTGGATCTTCACTTTTTCATCTCTGATGTACATGACATATCTCAACAGTTCTAGGAACCTGTTCGCATATTCTTCCATGGTCTGCTGTCCCAGTCTCAGCTCATGGAATTCTTTGATCTTGTCATCATAGTACCTGTTAGAGAGATATTTCTACTTGAAATATTTCTGGAACTGTTTCCACTTAAGTTTCCTTTCACTGATCTTCCTTACTTGCTTGAAGTGCTCCCACCAAATGGATGCCCTTCCATTCAGATTGAATATGGAAACTCTTGCCTTCATGTTTCCTGAATAATCCTGAACTTGGAAGTACTTCTTTATCCCAAGAATCCAAGCTTCAACCTCTTGTCCAACCTTCACCTCGCCAATAAACGCAGGAGGTTTAGCCTTCTTAAATTCATCTCGAGAGCGATCCCTGTGGGGCCTCTTTTTCTTTCCCTTGCAAGAAGAAGAGTTTGAATCCCCAGTAGAATCCTCCGAGTAAGATGAATTACTAGAAGTCCTTCTTCTTCTTCTGGTACTAGTCTTACTGTCTTCGGGTTTTACTGTACCCTGCCTAGAGTCTATCTTTCTTTGCAAGTTTGTCAAACTCTGCAACATAGCAACATTCAACTTCAACTGATGCTTCTCTTCCTAGGATTTAATCAAGATTCTCATGGTGTCTCTTGGAATCTCCTTCCATTAGACTCAATGTCATCATTTCCAACTCGTACATTTCCCCCCATGGCATCTCGCATGCGCTCGTAGGAATCCTGAGCATCATATCCGTCATGGGTTCTCATGGCTAAACCACAACTTACTTTTCCAAAACGTACTATGACTCTGCAAAATGTGTTACCAACACCATTTGTCAGATACACAGTAAATCAAAATCAAAACCATTTACTTACTGTCACCTGGCCTACCTAGGTCCAATGCTGCAACCCGCAACTTGGATACCACACTGTAGGGCACTCTTGACTACTCTCCGGCCCATCCAGGCCCAATGCTACAACCCACAACTCTGATACCACGCTATCACATACCCATGCCCCATTATCATGCAGAATTAAAATTTTCATTGAGAACCATCATTGTTCATCGAAACACAGGGCATGGCCGTGAACCACATCCCAACATTTCCGACACTGTCACGCTCCCTTGCGTCTTCCATATATCAGTTCAACAATCTGCAAGGAAAGATCTCAGAGGAGATTGGACGGCGGAGAGAAAACGCAACAGAAACAACAATCGTAGACGATCCCACAGACCAGATCTAAATCAACGGTTCAGAATTCGCATGCAAAAATCAATGGTGCAGAAATCCCAAGTTGCAGGGTCGAAAATTACAAAAACGTTGCAATAACACTTTCTGCAACTCGTATCCTACATCGAAAACATATCAATGACGGAAAATCGTCTTGCGAAGATCGACAGTGCGGAAACTTAACCTTGTGGGATTGGAAAAATATCGAAATTGCAACGCCACGATCCTGCATCCTGCACCCTACATCCCGTATCCTGCAAAATCCTCGATCCCGTAAACTGCGCAAATGAGGATTTCTTGCAGAAAACTTAGCCTTTCAGCTAAATTCTTGGATCGATATGATCATCCAATCCATTACCAAACTGGCCAATCTACCGTGCAACTTAGTAAAATGCATTGAAGGAAAAACATACATAGATGCCTATAATTGTAGTTATTCAGGAAACAAAGCATAACTCAACATAGCAACATGTTCCTCACATTCCATCAAGCAAATACAATGCAAGCATTATAGTTATAGAGAATTATGTGGACAAGAACACTTATCTTGAAGAAAGCTTGTCCTGCAACCAGCTATGTTGCTGCAACATTCCACCCAACCATAGGCCAGTGTGCTCCTTAATCTCTCAACAACACTGCTACCTCCAAGCTGGACATGATTTCCTACAAGGATAAGGGAACACTAGCAGACTCATACATAGCCAAGGATGGAATCTAACCCAGCCAAGCCAACACAGTTGGGTTTCACAGGCTGCAAGGGAAAAACATCCCTCAGATGGGTTCACAGGACACTTAGCCAAGCCATCTCATAGTTGGGTTTCACAGACTGTTCACATTCAAGCCAACTTTCACCTTAAGGACCAGTCAAGCCAACAGATGGTTTTACAGACTGTACACAGTCAATACATCTCACTACTGGCTTTATCAGGCTACCTAGCCAAGCTAGCATTAGTAGCTGGGTTTATCAGACTATCCAGGCAAAGGTAAATTACCAGGTTAGGTGCAATAGAGACAACCGATCCAACAGATGGGTTTAATAGGCTACCAGCTAAGCCATCTTTCCAGTTAGGTTTATCAGGCTTCTAAGGAAATGGGTAGGAAGAAACGCTAAGCTAGTGAGCTCCTCGACAGAGCTAAGGACACCTTCACAAGATCTATCTGGCCTGGATCCCCCTCTGCCTACACACCCAACACAAGGAAGTGTCCACTTCTCCACTCCACAGTCCCTCGGGCTACACCTTCCCTTCTAGTACTCTTCAGGATGTGCATGGCAGGTTTAGCAACCACTCTCATCTTACTGTGAGGTTCCACACTAGGTTTATCAAGTGCATTCTATGTCTCTCCCACTCCTAAGTCTTGCACATAGTCATACCCGAACTAGGTTTCACTACACAACAACCACAGGGAGACTCTACATCATAGGCTTACTCTGAACACGAGTATCAGGGTCGCATACACTCTGTAGTTTAGGATAACGCTGGAACATAGCAAATACCATAATGTCTAGGGAAAACACACTCGTAGAATGCGAAGGATACATACATAAAAGGAAAACTCCATTGTTCTCCTCTTCTACACGACGATCGGGGAGTGAAAAAGTGATGAATCAATGATCCCCCCAAATGGATATCCCCCCGCAGCTCCCAAAATGTGAACTCATGGGTAAATAGTGGCATAGGGTTCTGGTGTTTCTTGTCCCTGCAAGCAAAACATGACACTCTAGAGCTGGGTGCTCTTCCCCATTCAAAATTTCCCATACTCTTCCCCTTCCAAGCAATAACTACCTCAACCACTTCCTGGCAGAATAAATGGTTAGGAAGAAAAGACAAGAAAGAGGGTAGTTGACGGTTCTGATGTGTTCTCCCCATGACACATGGATTTTCCCCAAACAGGTTCAAGGTTAACATTCCCACCCCATTATCCTTAGGAAAATCATGCCCCCATCTCATTATTCATTGCATTGACATAGCTGGCCGTGGGTTTTCATTATATTGCATATTTACATGATGTTTACAAGCGTGCTTGACTTAGCACAGAAACCATAGGCATCAACCATGATCGCCTATACACCAAACATCAATCAATGATAGGGCCTTGGCCTTGAGCTCCTTGTCATGATTCGATATAATATTTACATCACATACATTAATGCAACGGGGTCAAAACCGGGGTGTTACACACATACAACAATCTTGGATTCCTCCTCCACTTTTTTTTCCTTCGAGTCCTTTCTCTGTTTTTTTGTCTTGAAACTCTTTTGTCGCATCCTTCTCTATAGGAGTCATTAGTTTACAATCTCTTGCCATATGTCCATGGTTATTACATTTACAACACTCTATGTCATATCTTTGAAGAGGTGCAAAAACATTATGGTTTCTTGGTTCTGGTTTGTTACTAGATGTATTCTTCTTATAGTCTTGAAACTTTCCATATACTCTACAATTTAGGGCTTTACGGCTGAAATTATTACAAGAGTGACAATGACCAAAAAAGATGCGCTGATATATACTTGGCATTGATCTTCTAGTCATCACATTAGTTTTATCTTTGTCATGAGAGGGTGGAGCAGATTTCTTATTTTCTTCCCTTTTAATTGGACTCTTCAATGCATCAACATAGCTTCTTTATTTCTACCTTGGTTTGTGAGGGAGGAACATTCTGGCTTCTTTTCTTTGTCATATCCTAAAGTAAATTTATCTCTTGATGGTCTTTGGCTACTCTACATGTCATATAGAGTCTCTAAACTATTTTCAAATTTTGACTTAATAGATTCTTCATCAAACTTATTTCTAAGGTGCATAATCTCTTCTTCAAGCCTTTCAGATTCATGTGTTGTCTTTTTGAGCTACAAATCTAGGTCCTCTTCAATCTTCTTGGCCTCTTGGAGCTGTGTCTTCAAGTCAGTAATGATTTGGTTTGACTGTTTGTTCTTTTTCCTACCTTTTTTAAGTTCTTCAAGAGGACTAATGAGTTCAACTTTTAGGTCTACTTCTCCTTCCTCATCTGATTCACCATCTTGACCTTGAGTTTTTATTCCCATGAATATAATTTCTTCATATTCACTTATACCTTCATCTTCACCGTCTTCCTTGGAATATAAGTTTTTCTTATTTTTCTTAAATTTCTTCTTGTACATGGCCTTACTCTTTTGATCCTTCTTTTGACATCAAGGTTCTTCATCATCGTCATTATCTTCTTGTTTTGGGTAAGGACACTTTTGGGCAAAGTGACCAATCCTTACACAGTTATAACACTTCAAGGGTAGCTTCCCTTTGTACTTTCCAGTACCTCTCTAAAGTTTCTGAATGAAAAGAGCTTCTTAATCATCTAGGTTCTTTGATTGGTTCTTGGATAAGGCTTCATACCGCTTTAGCTAGTTTGGAGCTTTAAATGGTGCTTATCTCTTTGATGGTTCATCTTGTCATGTTCTCATCTCATATGCAGTGAAGATCCCATGTAGTTCATCTACTGTCATGAGGTCAAGATAATCTCGTTCTTCTAGAGTAAATACTTTTGAGTCATACTTCATGCACATGGTTCTTAGTACTTTGTCAATGACTTCTCTCTCCTTTGTTACTCCTCCAAGGCCTCTAATAACATTGACAATATCATATACTCTTAAAATATATTCTGCAATAATTTCTTCCTCTTTCATTTTTACAATTTCAAATTGTCCTTTGTATGTTTGAAGTTTGGATTGTTTGACTTTGGATACTCCTTCATAGACAATTTTTAATTTTTACCATACATGTTTAGTTGTCTTTCATTGCATGATTTTTTCAAACATTGAATTTGTTAACCCACTCAAGATTGCATTCAAGGCTTTTGTATTGGCCTCATATTGGTCTAGTTCATCTCTTTCTACGGGTACGTCATCTGGTATTTTGTGCTCTTTTTCAACAGAACTCCAGAGTTTGTATCCAAGAGACATTAGATGGCACTTCATTGTTACACTCCAGTATGCATATTTATCTCCTGTAAATAATGGAGGTCTATTGGTGGCTAACCATTCTTGTTGATCCATAGTGGTTTTTAATAGGATCTTCCTTCCATAGATTAAATTGTAGTGAAGGATCCTTCTATGATACCAATTGTTGGAATATTGGACTTACGGGTGGGGGTGAATCAGTATTGATAAATTTTAGCAATTAAAACCACTTTTAATTTATTCATTAACATACATGATCAACAATATACACATAACACAAATTTATTGTGGAAACCCAATTGGGCAAACCACCAATACTTTCTATTATTTCAAAATTATATTTACAAATAGTTTATGCTTGCTACTACAGACAAGGTTTCTTCTACACCCAAATTACCAACAACTACTACAAAGAGGTTACGACCCCCTAGTTTTATTAGTTGCTACTGAAAGGATGCTATGACACCCTATTTACTAGCTTCCACTTGAAGGAGGCTACGACCCCCTATATTTATCAGATGCTACTGAAAGGATGCTACGACACCATATTTACCAGCTACCACTGGAAGGAGGCTACAACCCCCTTGCATGCATGTAGCCTACCTTAGAACCGCCCTGCCACCATAATATGTTTTTATCAGACTTCTAGATAATCTTATGTATTCAATTTTGTCACTGGTTTCTCATTAGTTCTTTGGCCTCTATCTTCTGCTGCTGCTACATGGATTTGGACTACAGAGGCACTTTCTTCCTCTCAAACATCTATCTATAAATACCTTTAATGTGCATCTCATAACATCTCTTCAATCTTGGAAACTCATGTATTTTCATTTGAACCATCACACAACTTCATTGTGACCTTTCACAATTTTCTCACGCATTTTCAGAGTTTCGAACAAAAATCCTTCCGCAATTGCCTTTCTGCAATGACCTTTCTGCAATTGATTTTTCGCAAAAGAAATCCTTCCGCAATTTCCTTTCCACAACTATCTTTCCGAAACGACCTTTCTGCATTTATCTTTCCACAAATTCCCTTTCCATAATCTACGAGAAATCCTTTTCGTAATTGTGGGTTGCAGGTTGTAGGGATGCCTTTCAAATTTTTCAAAACAGGATTTTGCAAATTCCTTCCTGTTGGCCTGATTTTCTGACCTAGGCCAACTAAGGAGATTAATCCCACACAAGTTGCTTAAAGCAGCTCCCGGTGTGTTTGAGATAGCAAAATCTCGCAGGTTATGGTCCTGCTACCAACTGAATTTTTCTCTTAAGGAGAAACTAAAATTCAGTAAAGAATCTATCCTAATGTTATTTCTATCTAAATGAACCCTAAAATTAGTTTTCAACTACCTAAGTTATCCTACAATTGCTTTCTTAAGGAAAGTCTTCGATTTTTGAGGATTTTGTATTTAATAATCTAAATTTAAGGAAAAATTATTATAATTATTCTAAAATTACCCAAATTCTATTTAACAACTGTTAAATGTAAACTATACTAAGATAGTACTAACTGAACCATCTTAACTATCCTATCTATCCTATCTCAGCTGAGAGCAATTTGGATATAATATTAATTATCAATTAATATAAAGATAAACATAACGATAAATGAGTAAGATCTAAATGAGAATATTTAAACCAATCCACTTTAAATCATCCTGCTATAAATTACCTTGACAGAAAAATTGAAATAAGTGATTATTTCAGATTTTTCTGAAATGTTTAATTAATTAATAACTAATAAACAACATTAAATATTTGAATAAAAGATAATGTTCAAAATGAAATCATCGCAAAAATACAAATGAGATCAAATAGACATAAATATGCAAATCATTATATCTTGAATTTTCAGTAGAAACACTGATTAATTCAATTACAATAACATACTAATTCAAATACAATATTGTGTTGACAAAGTGTAATATCGATTAATGAACACAAGAATAACCAAGTATACCGCATCAATATTATAAGTAGAAGATTATATACTGAAATATAAAAAGAGTATCCAAAATAATACCGATCAACGATATCAGTCTGAGAATTTCCAGTCACATTCCACTTCCAAAGATAAAACTTCAGTCAGGAACAAAACTAGTACCAAAATAATATTTCAATGATGTTTCTCTTCAGTCACTCCATCCCCCTCCTAATGCATAAAAATTACTAATTTATATAATCCTACTAGTCTTTCGATTCGGTTTTTTCATAAATGCTATATGCAATACTATAGGATTCTTATCACTGTTAAAGTGTATCGAATCTCTCCAACAGACACTTGTCACTATAGGATAACAATAATAAAAAACGACTAGCCTGAAACATCTGCTGATTTAAAGGAGCTGGCACATTCGTGGCTATGTCGAAATTTCAGTTTTCAAGAAACATCAACGTCTTCCAACTGAAATCCAAAATATCCTGTATTTGTTGAGGATAGTGATACCATGTCCACCTGTTTAAACAAACATGAGAATCTTATTTAAAATAAATTTTAACAGAAATAACAAAAGAACAATAAATTATGTGCGTGCCTGCAAAATCTGCGATTTTGCAGGCATGCATTTAAAAAGTTTTTATTACATGTTGACAGAGAGATAAACCATATAACTGAAAATAGAAACAATCATCAGGTTCTATTTTGTAATTTGATCACCCTTCTGGCTTCAGAGAGTTTGGCTTTGAGCCTGATGATTACTAGCTTCTGTTGTTCCACTTGTTCAAGCAAGTGTTGGTTTTTATATATCATTGATTTTTTTGCTTTCTTCTATTGGTTCTTCTTGATGTTCATATCCTTCCATCTGTTAATCCAGTTTAATAACTCTTCCCTGAATGTCTTATTTTCCACCTATTTCAAGGCTGCGTTAACTTGACACTCTTTTAGTTCATTTTTCAATTCTACAATTTTAGTTTCGTATACCCTGTCAAGGACCTGTTGGAGAGTTTCTTCCTCCTTGTCATGACACGAATCATCTGCTTGAGAAGAGTCAAGATTATCTATATATTGACCAGGTGATGGAAAGCTCATAAAAGATGGCTCGGGGCCCGAACCATAAGCGTCCATACATGGTGGATCAGCTTCAAACTTACCTGACTCTGTAATGTCTTTAGCCAATTTTTCACGATTATTCTCTATAAGAGTAGGTTCATCCATATGCGTGGTTCTGGGAACCGATGATGGAACATCATCCTCAAGATGGACAATCACTGGTTGAGTACTCTGTTGAGTGGTCATAGGAACAGAGGCTGTAGGTGTAGTATTCATACTTCTAGTAATTCTTCTTGTACGAACAAACACAAGACCTTTTGGTTCAAAACCCCCTTTGTCACAACATACCTGCGCTAACTGCTCAAGTTTACGCATGGACTCATCACCATGTTTTCAAGGAGTATATAGTTCAGAGGGGTTTTCATAATTAACAGCATCAACATCTTCATTTTTGGTTAATTTTCCCTCTGCCTTTGTAGGTGTACTAAAGCACTTGTCAGATAGGGATTGGTCCAAGGTTGTATCAGCGTAACAGGGAGCTACATTCATGACCCCATCATCACTGATACAAGTACTTGTAGGTGGATTTGCTTTCTGAAGCTTTTTATCCTTTGATTCAGTCTTATGAACATCACCAATTTCGGATTTTACTGTAGCCTTACGTTTCCTACAGGTTTTGGGGGGAGGGTTTGGCCAATATTGAGTTGGCCCTAATTGACATTCAATCAAAAACTCATCCCAAGATTTACAATTCAGGGACAGTTGATGCTGGATTAAAATTTTGACTAGACCATGATGGAACAGACTTCTATCAGGATTACCTATGGTAGTTTGAACCGAATGCGCCATTTTCTTTAGACTTTGCAATAGGTAAAATGGAAGATTAAGTTTAAAGCCTTTTAATGCTAAAAGTAGTCGCAGGTGATATTAATGCAAATGAGAGAATCGTCCATCACATGATACGTACCTGACTAAAATTTCATAGAATGCCCGCCATTCCGGCTTTAAAAACTTAACCGAAACCCCAATCTTCAATTTTGCACTAGTCGATAAGGGAAACAACAAGGACTGACATTTCTTCTTATTCACTTTCCCACCTTTAAACCATCGCTCTCCAGTTTGTGGAAGCTTCGTAGCCTCTGCAATTTTATCTTTGTCAATGATAAACTTGAAATCTCCAATCTGGGCTACATTTTCTTTAAAACTCAAAGCAAACTGTTTAGTAACCTCTACGTTATGGCCACTAAAACACTTGAAGAACTGACCCCATCCAATCTTTTCAAATAACATAGCAACTTTCTCATTGGCTTCAACAAGCTCCGGTCCTGAAATTTCAAATCAACTAAGCGGAGCCATAGCTCCCTCACTACTACTCTAGTTACGAATTGAAATGAATGGAGTCGTGAATATGGAAGGGATATGCACCCAGGTATAAGACATTACGGGAAATGTCAAATCCTCACATGCTTCATACTTGACAGAGATGAGAGCTCCAACTTTGGCCATTTTAACCCAATTTGGAGATGATTAACATAACAGCCAGTGTTTTCGCTATGATAAATGAAAGAATAGCCACGACTAACTGTAACTCTTAACCAATCCTTCATATCAGAAATCATTCGATTCATGAATTATAAATCAAGACATTAACTACACGCAGTCTGGCATGATGAGCTCATACATCATCATGAATGAGAATGGTTATCAGTCACATATGAAATCAAACTCTACTGATTCGATTATATTACTACAATCACAGCTGTCAATTAATTTGATGGGTATTAACCAAATCTTCATACCAATGCGACGATCCTGGTAACAGATGTTGTCTATTAGCCATATGAGTCATGTCTCTTCATTAAAAACTATCAATTGATGATTTACTCCAGATTACACGTGGAAGGTAGTCGTGTTTATTAACATGATGATATAGTGTTATAATAATAAACCCTAATGTTCTTGAAATGCAACTAACTAATGATCTGCATTGACACTCAAACCATGTATATACATGAAGTTTCATTTGGAAATATAGTTTTAAAACTTTATGAAATCCCAACCATTTATGTCCCAAAACCAGATTCGATAGGATATAAAGCTTATAAAACTATGACATATGAAAATTTCAAAAAAAAAAAAATATTCATTTATTTGCACTCCCACTAGTTATATATATATATACAATTTTTACAAAGCAATGATATGATATTAAAGATTAAGTTACATATGAAATGTGAACTTTAGGTCTAATGAAAATTTTAATTAATAAACCACCTTTAGTTCTAGGGATTTCAAGAACTTATAATAACTTATCAATACCAAGCCCCAAACAGATTCAAAATATGTTTTCTTTAAACACCAATTAGCATACTATCCTTTTAAATCTCTTAAATCAACATATATAACCAAATAAATTAATTAATGATAAAATTGATCATATATAAAATTTTATGAGACTGACAGCTGCTAATTATCAAATTTATGAAAAATGTTTTCATAAACTTCTAATATGTCATTTGACTCTTCTACAATTGAGAGTACCTTCAGAATCAAAGATTCTAAAGGCACTCTTTTATAATCTTTAAAAGTTAAATCATAAAAGAGAGCTGATTCATTTTTCATTTAAAAAATGAAGGGGTTGTTGCTGACTGCCAACAAATGGCGACGACCTGGGCGAACCAGTTATGTCTACTCATACAGCTTATAAATGATATAAACAAAATCTTAAAACTTATTAAAAACAATAAAAAATTCTCTATCTGAATAAAAACCATTATTTTTATTCATATTCATAAGTACAACTCAGAGACATTCCATCTTTAAAAGAGAGATCTTGTTAGAGATAAACTTAGAAATATCCTGATCGAAACAAAGTACTTCATAGTAAAAATAATATGCACCACCAGTATAGGATATAGAAATTTACTTTTCTGAAAACTTCTTGAATCTGTTCCAGAAATATGATAATTTTCTTTTCTCTTCTTTTCCTTTCCTTTACCTTTCTTTTAAACAATAATTCTGACTGAAGACTACTATCTAGGTATTATATCCCAATGTGATAGTATCATTCACGAGAACTGTCTAGAATAAGCAAGCCGGTTCGTGATGAGACCTCTTGTCTCTTGATTTTTTAAACCAAAATCCATCACCCTGGTGATCAGAAATGAAGTTATCCTAGATAGCACTGATGATCATGATTAGGCCGGCTCGTGATGAGACCTCCTATTCTTCAGTCAAAATTATGTTTGCTTTGCTAGATTTGAAATTTTGATTTTATAAAATGAGAGATCATTACCCAGCATGGTGACCAAATGGTAATGTTAGTCATTAATATCACCCGAAAATGAATCAGCTGGCTCGTGATGAGACCCCTTATCTCTTAGTTTAAACCAAAAGCCATTACTAGTTTCCTAATAATGTCATACTAGTGATATTTATGATTATGATCAGATCGACTTATTACTAAGACCTTCGGTCTCTCATTTTAGCATTTTATTGCCTGGAACAAATTCTAAAAAGTTTTCAGATTGTAAGTAATTTTGAAGACTGATGGTGGAGATCTATAAGAGTTTTTCAGAGTACAAGCTTTGAAAAAGACATTAATTAGCTATCCCAACTTATTATAAAAATAAAAGGTCAGAAATAATCTGAGTAATACTTAAAAATAAAATAATGATAGATTTTATAGATTTAAGAAACTTTGATCGTCCTGAACAAATTTTTAAAGATTTCAGTCTAGTATCATAATTTTCAAGCTAACGAGCAAACTGAATCTTTTTCAACTTGAAGATTTATTTATTTACATTTATTTCTTTAGTTGACATCTAAAGATTACTGACTGATTATATATAAAAATTTGACAGTCTGAAATATTTGACTAACAGAATCAAAACTGGTTGCAATAACGGAATGATGTTTGAAAGTTACATAAGTCTTATGAATTTATCATCATCCTTTAATTCTATAAACTATAAATCAATTTATACAAAAATATAAATTTATTTACAAACAACAAACAAATTATATACAATTTAATACCTAAAATATTAACAGAAGTATTTTTTCAGGATCAGTCCATTCACTGGAAATGTTTTGAACTGACCTTCTAGTGTTTGCAATCGAAAGGTACTTGGATCTATCTTCTCAGCAATAACAAAGGGACCTAGCCAAAGCTTTTGAAACTTAGTATGATCTCCTTTTTCCTCATGAAATTTATCCCATTTTAAAACTAAGTATCCCACCTGAAATTCTCGATTGGAACTGAAGGATTGGTCAAACTAAGACTTCACAATTTGTTGATGTTTTGTAAAGTGTTGTTTTGACTTTTCTCTTTCTTCCTCAAGCTTTAATAAAGTATTGATCCTCTTTTCCATTGCTGGACAATCTTCATCTTAAACAGACTGAGCTAACTATAATGAAGGTAAAAATAAATTCGGTGGTAAAATAGCTTCAGTTCCATACCCTAAGAAGAAGGGTGAATTACCTATCTCAACCTTAGGAGTTACTATGTCTGCCCAAAGGGCATTGACTAATTCTGTATGCCAATCACGATGGTGAACTGAAATAGTTCTTTTGAGAATTTTCAATAAATTTTTGTTTGTTGATTCAGCTAAACCATTTCCATGAGGATGGTAGTTAGTTGAATACCTGATTCTTATTCCCTTCTCTAAGGCAAATTGAGTTAACTCAACTGATGAAAAATATGAAGCATTATCAAAGACAAGGGAATCTGGAACACCAAATCTTGTTATGATAAAGGATTCTAAAAATAATATAACCTGATTGGTATTTACAACCCTTAAAGGTGCAGCTTCTGCCCAACGAGTAAAATAATTAGTTGCAGTTATTATATACTTGTGTTGTTTAGATGAGGGAGGATTTATTGGCCCTACTATATCAATAGCCCATTGCTGAAAGGGTCTTTCTAGTGAAACTGGGTGTAAGGGAAAAGCAGGTTTCTTAACCCTTCCCGCAGCAAGTTGACATTCCTGGCATTTTCTGACAAAAGCATAGGAATCTCAAAATAAGGTAGGCCAATAATAGCCAGCCCTAAGAATTTTATGCGCAGTAGTTTCTCCACCAAAATGACCTCTTCCTGGTCTAGAATGTAACTCCTTCAGAATTACTTCCATTTCATCTTTGTCTATACATCGAAGCAATACTCCATCTGAATTTCTTCGAAAAAGGACATTATCAATTAATAAATAAGGAGCAGATTTCAATCTAAGTGCTCTTTTCTTCCTTGGTTCTAGGTAATCAGGGGCAATCCCTATTTCCAAAAGTATTCTTATGTCTGTATACCAGGAATCTTGTGGTGGAGGATAGAAATAGATTTCTCTGGTAAGTAAAACCTCATCAATGACAGTTTCGACTTTATCATTATGTAGATGAGCAGCTTCAGCAGCTAATTTAC
This sequence comes from Pseudotsuga menziesii, assembly GCA_001517045.1. NCBI lineage: Eukaryota > Viridiplantae > Streptophyta > Pinopsida > Pinales > Pinaceae > Pseudotsuga > Pseudotsuga menziesii. The sequence continues at coordinate 186,014 of LPNX011052846.1, forward strand.
ATAATCCTTGTCCTTTGACTATCGTTGAGGGTTTAATTTCTAAGTCATACTCTTGAAGGGCTGTCATCCAAGGTGCTCTTTTCTCAGCTAAATCCTTTTGTACAAACAAATTTCTGACTGAGGAATAAGGGACTATTATTTTCGTTTTAGATTTCAATAAATATGGACGAAAATGTTTGACAACTTTAAAAACAACAAAAGCTTGATTATCAACTTCATGGTAATTAAGTTCGGCACCTTTAAAATTTGAATTCATAAAGGAGATTGGTACTTCGTTATTTTGCTGATTTAATTGGGTTAAAACTGCTGCATATGAGGTGTCAGAAGCAAAAGTATACAATATGAAATCTTTGTTGAAATATGAGCTTAGAAGGCTAGGGGTTTCTGAAATAGCTTCTAAAATTTTCTGAAATGACTCTTTTTCAGTTTGTCCCCAGTTAAAAATAGCGTCATTCTTAATCATTTTCTGCAAAGGACGAATGATTTCGGAGAAACTGGGAATGAATCTTCTAACAAAATTTATTTTACCGAGAAATGATTGCATTGTTTTCTTGCTAGAAGGGTAAGTTTTTTTGAAATGGCTTGGGTTCGTTCAGGGTCAATCATGATTCCATGTTTTGAAACCACACAACCTAATAAGATACCTTCTGAAACAACAAATATTGTTTTTTTAGGATTTAAGGATATTCCAAATTTTCTACATCGTTCAAATACCTTTCTAAAATGATTAATATGACCAGGTCGATGTTTAGAATATACAATTATGTCATCCAAATAGACAACGATTGAATGGTTAATTAAGCCTCTAAAAGCAATATCCATTGCTCGTTGAAAAGTTGCTCCAGCATTGATTAACCCAAAGGGCATCTTGCGGTAAGCATATGTTCCCCATGGAGTTCTAAAAGCTGGTTTCAATTGATCATCTGGGGAAACTAATATTTGGTTGTATCCTGAGAAGCCATCAAGAAGTGACAGTATCTCAGACCCAGACACATTTTGAAGAATTTGTTCCATGGGAGGAACTGGGTAATTATCCTTTTCAGAAGACTTATTAAGATTTCTAAAATCTACACATAACCTAATATCTCTGTTTTTCTTCCTGACTGGAACTAGGTTGGCTACCCACTGTGTATGTCTGATGGGAAAATAATCTTGGCAGCTAACAATTTATTTAGTTCCTTCTTAATTGTTGGTTCTAGTGACGAGTGATATTTCCTTAGTTTTTGTTGAAAAGGTTTTGACTCTTATTTAATTGGAATTATGTGTTGCATGACTTGTGTGTTGAAGGTTTTTAGATCGTCATATGTCCATGCAAAGACATCCTTAAATTCTTGAAAAAACTTTATAAATGCTGTTTTTTCTGCGGGGTTGCAATCTATACCTAGATTTATAGTTTGGGGGTTCAGTTCTATTCCTAAATTTATGCTTTCATATCTCATTTGAGAGCTATTAATTTTACAATTAGGGACAGAACTACTTGTCTGCTTGAGTGCCTGTCTATCTTTTAGTGATCCTTTTGCATATGGTTATGATGTTATAATGCTAAATGTTATCAGATTTGGTATAACCATTAAAAAATTAACATGGTATCAAAGCTACCCTGAAAGAAGTCTTTGTGCAGCCGAAACATGGCTACAACTAGAACTATTGAAGATTAGGGTTTCATGCTTGAAAACCCTAGAAGTCTAAAACTAGTCATGTTGGGACTTTTGCTATATATCGATATTGGAGAAGGATTAGGAGCTGAAACTTTTACAGGCTGAAGATGAAATCTTGATTCACCCTGTGTAAAATTTTCAGCCTCATATTCACTATAATATAGGAGATATGATTCGTTAGATATGATTCCTCCAACTCAGGGTTCTAGCCTCTCCCAGGATTCATCCTTAAACATGTGATCTAGGGAGAATTTCTATATCATGGGATGGGAAGGCCCTAATGAAATTTCACAAGTTTTTTTAGATAGGGCATGGAATATAGTTTTTGTGTTAATAGTTTCAAACCTCGAAGGTGAAACAGTGACATGTGGCAGTCCGTACAAGTTCGCAATGTTGAACAGTCTTGAAATAAGTCGCCGTGGGAAAATTCACATAAGTCCCAATTGGTGAAACCAATTCTGCTCTAACCTATGGGGTTGGAAAGAAGATAGACCATGATACCTCAGTAATAATTTTTAGACTTAGAGGAGCAGCAATTTCAGAGATGCACCAAAAACAAGATCAGGCAATTTTGTAGAAGAAATTGAAGAAAACTAGGGCATTAGATATTTTACAGTTCGGATCACATTTTTCGGAAAATGAGTATGTTGCTTAGCTCTCCTTGAGTAGACGCATATTTCTATCCAATCAGATATGAAATATACTTAATATGAAAAATTAGGGTTTCTCTGTCAAACCCTAGGTCTAGCAAAAGCAACATTCTAGAAAAGCTTTCAAACTAGCAATCTCTTTGGTCAATGAAGAAGTTGCAGATCCAGAAGGAGATGAAGACAAAGCACACAAATGAATCTACCAAACAAACAAAGACAAGTATTTGAATTGTATTTCCTATATATGTTGTGTAGTATGCATGATAGAATGTTTGCATTAATGACAATATACTACTAATATGCATGTTATGGGTAAGTAGCCCATGGTGCTATACAACACTCCATTGCTACTTATCTAGAATGAAACCTCTTTGCTGACATATTGGATTAGTGAACAATCTCATTGATGTCATGGTAGATATGGAAAGCATATGGAAAGTTTTCGTGAAATATGGATGAGTTTTTTATTGGCTAAAATAGTTAAGTGATTGTATCGTTATGCATAATAATTTGTCATTATGCATATGTCCTATGAAATGTTTCTAACCATGCAGCTGGTGTAAGTGACTTGTAGGAAAGGTCACGTACAACCTCCTACAAGAAAAGGAGGATGAGACTTGTTCTGAAGAACAAGTGATGACATTTCAATATTCACTCCAATAAACATACATGAAGATGAACTTGAAGCTCCCAGGGCCAGAGACATCATGACAAAAGAAAGAACTTCAGAAGAATATAAGAGAGTGGCAGATCCACCTCGAGAGATGAAAACCATATTGGGCACAAGAGATAATTCAAGATGAATAAATTATGGTGGCACTTCCAAAGAAAAGTAAGAGGCCTTAGATACACTCTAATTATGTGGCACAATTGAGTGACATCATTGATGCAGACCCTTCCAGGTATGGAAGAAGCTATAATCAAAGAGTACCATTTGATCACGGGGAATGATGTCTAGGATATGGTTCCGAGACCTGAAGAGAATAATGTAGTGTCTTCCATATGGATCTACAAGAACAAGTATACAAAGTAAGGTTCATGGTTTGTCTCAGAAAGAATAGAATATGGCATGACATACTCTATTGACCAGACACACTTCTCCAGTGAAGTAGAAGTATATATCGAGCAAAGAACCACTTGTGCATAATAGGATTTGTATGAGCTCAGAAGGCACCCATAGATAAGCACATCCAAGACCTTGAATATCACATATAATGATGAATATCTTACCCTTTGGTACAAGGTTGAAGATGGAAACCTATAGTAGACAACAAGCTCACAGATGGGTGCAAGAGAACTTTTCGACAAAGTTCAAGATAAAGGATCTTGGTATCTGGGAACCTAAGATATGTACATAAAATATCATTAGCAGAGGATGCTACTTATCACTCCAGCATATAATGCAGAGGGAGGATGATGCTTTGCCTCAGGGTGGGTGACTGCAGAAGATCTCCCAGTTCGACCACAAATTGACATGGTACGACAGGATGGACAACTTCCTGGTGGACTAAGGATTTACCAAGAGTAAGGTGGGTTCCAACCTTTAAGGTTGATGTGGAATACTGGGATGTGTTGATGACCTGATAGGATGAACTCATGGTAGAAGCAATGATGGAAGAATACCACTCATTAATGGAGAATGATGTTTGGGATATAGTACCCAAACCAGAAGGAAAGATTTGTGTCTAGAGGATTCGCTCAGAAAGAGGGGATTGATTAGGAAGAGACATATGCTCTAGTAGCAAGTTACACTTCCATTAAGACCATCATGGCACTTGCTTCCATGATGAAGTGGGATATACAACAAATGGATGTAAAGAAAAGCTTCCTTAATGGTATGATTGAGGAGTAGGTTTACATCGAACAACCACAAGGATTTGAAGTCGAAGACTTATGTATGCAAGTTGAATAAGGCTCTGTATGGACTAAAGAAAGCTTCTAGAGCTTGGTATGGAAGAATAGATAGCTTATTGATAAGCTTGGGATTTACCAAAACTAAAGTTGATCCTAACATTTACCTCAAGGTTATGGATGATGAACTTGTCATACTATTGTTGTATGTGGATGATCTATTTTTGATAGGAAATGGGAAACAAATCACAGAAAGTAAGAATAAGCTAGCTAGAGAATTCAAGATGAAAGAACTTGGATTAATGCATTATTTCCTCAGGCTGGAAGTGTGGAAAAGCCCAAAAATGAATATTTCTAAACCAAGGAAAGTATGCGGTAGAAATCTTGATAAGATTTGATATGTTGGATTTAAAGCCATGGCCAAACCCATGGAAACCAACTTGAAGTTGTTATCTTATGAGTCATAACATGACTCAGTATAGACATATCATTGGGTCATTAATGTATCTGATGAATACAAGGCCACATAGATGATTTTTTTGTGAACACCTTATGTCATTATCTAGTTATACCTAGATGGGTTAACTTGATAGCTACAAAGCTATGATGAGGTACCTAAAAGGTATGATAGACTTGGGACTTTACTATGGTAGAGATCATGACGATATGGATTCATATTGGGCAAGAAGTGCCACAGAAAGGAAAAGTACCTCAAGTGGATGTTATTGTCTAGGATCCACCATGATCTCGTGGTTTAGTAAGAAATAGTCTAGTGTTGCTCTAAGCACAACTAAAGCAGAGTACATAGCAGCTTGCTTCGCTAGTTGTGAAGAGATATGGCGTTGAAAACTGATGTCAAGAATATTTGACATGGTGTTGGATACCACAATGATTCTTTGTGACAACCAGAATTGCATAAAGATGACAGAGAATCATGTGTTCCATAAGGGATATGGTACTGTAAGGAGATATAAAACTCCAGTAAGTGAGTACCAATGAGCAAGTTTTTGATGTGTTGACCAAGCTTCTGTGACAAGCTTCGTGTAGTTTGAAAATATTTTCCTCTAAAGGAGGAACAACGATGATGGCACCAACTCTCTTCGGAAAGGAAGAACAGGTAGAAGATAAAGAATCTCCTCGAAAAGGAAGAACAAGTCAAAGATATGGTCTCTCTTCGAAAAGGAGGAATAGGTCGAAGATATGGAATCTCCTCGGAAAGGAAGAACAAGTCAAAGATATGAAACCTCCTCGAACAATGGGGGAGCAGGTTGATATGGATCCTCCCAAAAAATGGGGAGTGATGATAAGACTGTTATCGATGAAATATGGTAGTGAAGCTCCAGTATGAAAGAGGACAAGTACACCTGAAGATGCTGACAAGGCCCGACATTCACTTATGGATGATAATATCCTCTCTTGAGGATGGTCTTGCAGGTATAACACTATGTTGATGAGAGTGGTCCTTACTGGTTAAGGATGGTCCTACAGACGTTACTCTCTCATGGAGGGTACCCACATTCATTTGTGGATACCGTAGTATAACATTCACTTGTGAATGGTCCTAGATTTCATGCTGAGGATGTCCTACGATGAGTCCTCACAGGCAATAGGGCGACACTTAGGTGTGGTCGAGATCTGCGCCGTAGACGTTAGTATCACATGGAAAGTAACCACATTTATTTGTGGATACCGTAGAATAACACTTGCTTGGGAGTGTCCTATCCTTAGTGGCAATGATGCTCTATAATGAGTCATTACAGAAGACATGGCCGACATTTACATGCAGTTGAGATATGCTTTGCAGAAATTACTCTTGTATGGAGAATATACCTACATTTATATGTAGGTGCCATAGAATAACACTGTTTGGGAGTGGTCCTAGCCTTAGTGGTAAGGATGCTCTATGATGAATCCTCACGGACGCCGTAGTATAACACTCACTTGGGAGTGGTCCTATCCTTAGTGGCAAGGATGTTCTATTATGAGGGTTGACATTTATATGCAGTCGAGATATGATCTGTAGACAATACTCTTGTATGGAGAGTATGCCTACATGTATGTGTAGATGCCATAGTATAACACTCACTCAGGAGTGGTCCTAGCTCTAACATGAATAGGATGGTGTACGACGAGTCCTTACAGATGACAGGGCCTGCATCTAGGTGTGGTTGAGATCTACATTTAGTTGTAGATGATTCAATTGGTCAACACTATGGTACCTCCTCCTTAAGGGGGAGTACATTGATGGAGGATTACATCATCCATGGACATATGTCCTAAAGTGATAGGGATTGATTATCCCTCAAATAGATAATGTGTACTGCAGGTAGCATGGCAGAAAAGGATCAAGTAGATCAAAGTGCAGTTGTAAAGGGTCAAGAAGATCAAAGTGTTTATGCAAAGGATCGAAAGGATCGAAGTGCTACTGCAAGGGATCGAGAATATAGAAGTGTTGCTGCAAATAATCGAGAAGATCGAAGTGCTACAACAAAGGATCGAGAAGATTGAAGTGTTGCTGGAAAGGATCGAGAAGATAAAATTGCTGTTGCAAATGATCAGAAGATTGAAGTACTAATGCAAAGGATCAAGAATATAAAAGTGCTACTGCAAAGGATCGAGAAGATCAAAGAGCTGCTACAAAGGATTGAGAAGATCGAAGTGCTACTGCAAAATATGAAGAAGATCGAAGTGTTGCTTCAAAGAATCGAGACGATCGAAGTGATGCTGCAAATGATCAAGAAGATCGAAGTGCTGGTGTAAAGGATCGAGAAGATCGAAGTGCTACTACAAAGGATTGAGAAGATCGAAGTGTTGCTGCAAAGGATCGAGAAGATCAAAGTTCTACTGTAAAGTATCGAGAAGATTGAAGTGATACTACAAAGGATTATGAATATTGAAGTGATGCTGCAAAGGATCAAGAAGATCTAAGTGCTACTGCAAAGGATCAAGAAGATCGAAGTGTTGATACAAAGGATCAAGAAGATCAAAGTGTCATCGCAAAGGATAAAGTGATCAAGTGCTCCAGAAGATAAAGACTCAATGTTGTAGAAGATGATGTTCCAGTACTCAAGACATTGAAGAGTAACTATTCCAATTACTGATGATTGTTTAAAAATTCCTATGATGTATAGATGTATGACCTTGTTAATTTTGCAGATGCTCTCTCTCTTGTTACTCATATAGTCTATGATGATGTTATCAGTAGAATAGCCTTCTTGTTAAGGGGGAGTGTTGAAATATTGTAACTTCAAAGGATATTCTAATGTATTTTACTAATGTAAACCAAGGGAGATGTTATTATTCTTTCGTCGGGGTGTTACTATTGTAATTGGTCATCATAGAGTCATGAGGTAAAGCCTCCATTGTAAGTCAGGTCATTAGTATTCTAATGAATATAATATAATACTGTATTGAGTCTTCCTAAGTGAATTCGACCCAATTAGTTAAGTGGGGCCAACTTAGGTTAAAAGTCAAGTGACAAAAAGAGTATAAAAAGAGGAGTTGTGTTCCTCATTTAAACACATGCTCACTTTGTTAGTTTTTCAATTTTAAGATAGCATTATTAGGATCTTTAACTGAGAGAATAACAAGTACAACAATCAAACACAAGAGACAATGAACACAGTGTTTTTCCTCGGGGAAACCATAAAGGAGAAAACCCCTCAACTTCCTCAGAGATAGAATCAACACCAAAACAATAAAAGCCCCAAAACAGTAAGTGATCTCTTGACAGCAGTAATATTCTTCTTATCTAGCCCCAATGTCTTCTCCTTCCTCAACCATGCGCTACACTTGAGTGTGGATGAGTTGTGTGATGAATAGAGACTCCAGTTCTCTATTTATACTAATCCCGACATGACTAAAACCCTACTAGGGACGACCTCTACTAGGAGAGTCTAATAACCCTAGTGCCCCATAACTGCAGGGACTTTAACACTTAGACAATCGGAGGGTTACTCACTATGACTTGTCATGACTTGTTTACATTATTGATCCTCCCGATCGAAACATTGGGGCATGACAATATGACTCAATTACATTATAGATACATCCTAGAATAAACATCGGGTTACAATACATAAGATACATAGATGAATACATTCTGAAGTTACAAATACATCAACACTCCCTCTTAACTAGGAAGGTATTCTTTCGACACAATTTTCAACATTGGTCTTCTTCTCTGTATTAGCTGGATCATCTCATCATCTGCATCTCAAGTCTTCTGAGTCTTCAAGTCATCTTCATCTCTTGATCTGGATCATCATGGGACATCATCACTGGCTATCATCACTGGATCTGGATCATCACGGGTGCTATCTCATGATTCTTCTCGTCATAGGAAGTTCTACAGAGCCAGCCCTTTTTCATGCTGGTTGTAGGACTAGCCTCCATGTAGGTCTTCTTCAGCACTTATATTTGAACAACACATGATACGAAGAATGGCTCATCATTTCTATCTGATCAAGACATGATGCGAAGATAGATATTGCACTTACATTTGATCAACACATGATACGAAGAATGGCTCATCATTTCTATCTAATCAACACATGATGCGAAGATAGATACTGCACTTACATCTGATCAACACATGATATGAAGAATAACTCATCATTTCTATCTGATCAACACATGATGTGAAGATAGATAATGCACTTACATCTGATCAACACATGATACAAAGAATGGCATGCCCAACACTTACATCTGACCTACTCATAAGAAAGGCACGCCCAACACTCACATCTGATCATGTAGGAACTAATCCTATAATCATATCAGAAAGGCCCAGCACATACATTTGATCAACACATGATCGAAGAAAGGCTTCAACATCTCTATCTGATCAACACATGATGCGAAGATAGATACTACACTTACATCTGATCAACACATGATACGAAGAAAGGCACTGCACTTACATCTGATCAACACATGATGCGAAGAAAGGCACAACACTTATATCTGATCAACACATGATGCGAAGAAAGGATCAACACTTATATTTGATCAACACATGATGCGAAGAAAGGCTTTGCACTTACATCCACCCAGGTGGGAACACATCCTGCTCACAATGATGGAAGGGCTTGCACTCATATCTGATCATGAGGGAACACATCCCAGCAATCATATCAGAATGGCCCCCATTCCTCCTCGACAGAGCTACCTGGTAACTGACCAGGTGCCTCCATTCTCCTAGAGAATGGCAGTTTCCCTTACATCCAACCTACTCGTTGGAATGGCCAACACTCACATCTGACATGGAAAGAAATTGATCCTTTAGCCATGACAGAATGGTTTAGCCCTTACATCTGATCAAGTGGGAACACATCCCTCTATCACATCAGAATGGCTACTCAGTCCTACACGGAGTGTTCCTGGTAACTGACCAGGTGCCTCCATTCCGAGAATGGCAATTGCCCTTACATATGTCCTACTCAACAGAATGGCCAGCACTCATATCTGACATGGAAGGAACCAATCCTCTCACCATGATAGAATGGCTCAGCCCTTACATCTGACCATGGAAGGAACCAATCCTCTTACCATGTCAGAATGGCTATGGGTCTCATCACTTTCTCTTGGAGGAAACCTCGATTTGGAGAAAACCGAGCTTCTCCCTGAAGTACTTGAACTTCAGCCTAGCCAATGGCTTCATCAATACATCAACTATATGTTCCTTTGTCGCAACATACTGGAGCTTCACTGCTCCCCTCTGGACCATATCCCTGATATAGTGATACTTGATCTCGATATGCTTCGACTTGTCATGGAACACTGGATTCTCTGACAACTTCACGCAACTCTGGTTGTCATAGTGTATACAAATAGCATCCAATTGGACATCAAATATATCAGACAGTAGCTTCCGTAGCCATATTGCCTCACAACTAGCTGAACAAGCTGCGACATACTTTGCTTACTCAGTGCGACACAGGATTGCTTCCTGCTAAACCAAGAGATCACACCTGATCCCATACTGAAGCAACATCCTAAAGTGCTCTTCCTATCAATGGCACTGCCTACCCAATCTGAATCAACATAACCCTCCAGGTTAATCTTCTGATTCACATCATACTTGAGTCCATAATCAACTGTACCCCTCAGGTACCTCAGAATATGCTTTGCAACAATCAAGTGAACATTTCTGGGATATGTCAAGAATTGGCTCAAGGTGTTCACAACAAAGCAAATGTTTGGTCTCATGTTCGTTAGGTACTTCAATGACCCAATCATCTGACGATACATCGTGGCATCAACCGTATCTGATGAAGCATCACTCAATAGCTTCAAGTTCGGTGCCATAGGTGTGGCCATGGATTTGCAGTCCATCATCCCAAACCTATTCAGGATGTCTACTGCATACTTCCCCTGTCCAAGGAAGATTCCATATGAACTTTGCCACACCTCCATACCTAGAAAGTAGTGCATCATACCCAAGTCCTTCATCTCGAACTCGGTAGTAAGCTTTCTCTTCGTAACAGCAATCAATCCATCTGTGCCTGTCACAAATAGATCATATACATATAGTAGAAGCATCACTGGGTTGCCATCCTCAACCTTGTAGTAAAGGTTGGAATCTTCTTTACTCTTGGTAAAGCCCAAACTGGATAGAAAGCTGTCAATTCTACCGTACTAGGTCCTGAGTTCCTGTTTCAAACCGTATAGGGCTTTCTTCAATATACACACATGAGACTCCCTGTCATGTGTCTCAAAACTGAGTGGTTGTTCTACATACACTTCCTCTTCCACTACACCATTCAAGAAAGCTGTCTTGACATCCATCTGGTGTATCTTCCATTTCATCACTGCAGCCAGAGGAAGTACTGATCTAATGGAAGTGTATCTGGCCACAGGTGCAAAGGTTTCTTCATAATCTATTCCTTCTTTCTGAGAGACACCTCGAGCCACAATTCTTTCCTTATATTTCTCAATGCTACCATTTGCAGCATGCTTGATCTTGTAGATCCATTTGGAAGTTACAACTGACTTCTCTTTTGGTCTTGGGACAACATCCCAAACATCATTCTTCATGATTGACTGATACTCTTCATAGCATCCTTCCATTCTTTCCGTTCTATCGCTTCTTCATAACTGGAAGGCTCTTTATTAATGAAATCACATAGTAAAGCTACATACCTGGAACATGATCTGGTTCTCTTTCTTTCTTTGTGATTCTCTTCTAGAGCCCCATATCTTTCTACACCTTGGATAAGTTCTTGTACCCAAGCAGGTTTCCTCTTGTGAGGATTCTTCTCCAGAGGTAGATCTACAGATCTTTGTGGTTCTTCAAATTCTCGATCTTCTTCTTGAATTTCTTTGTTCATGGTTGTGTCATGAATTCTGGGTGCTTCTGCTTCTTCAGGTTCTTCAACAGGTCTCTTTCTGGATTTGTTGTAGGTTGTGTCTTCATCAAATGTCACATCCCTGCTGATGTCAATCTTCTTGTATCCTGGGAAATATATTCTGTAAGCCTTCGAGCTTTCAGAGTATCCCACAAATATGCCCTTCTTTCCTGAAGGATCCAATTTTGTTCTCTTCTCTTTTGGAATGTGTATGTATACAGGACAGCAGAATATTCTGAGATGGCTGACTTCTGGTTTCTTTTCGGAGAAGACTTCTTTAGGAGTCTTGTTCTCGAGTACTCTATGTGGAGTACGGTTTTGTACATACACCGCTGTTCTGGCAGCTTTAGCCCAAAGATGCATAGGAAGATCTTGATCATGAAGCATTGCTCTTGCAGCTTCCATGATGGTTCTATTCTTCCGTTCCACAATCCCATTCCGTTGTGGATTATAAGGAGTGGACAACTCCCTCTTAATACCTGATTCTTTGCATAGCTCTTTGAATTTATTCGAAGTGAATTCTCCGCCATTATCTGATCGAATGGTCTTGATCTTCTTTTCAGTATCGTTCTCGATCAAGGCTTTGAATTCCTTGAACTTACCCATGCCTTTCTAGAAAAATCATCAATAAAAGAAACATAGTATGCATACCCGCTTAGTGAGTTTGATGACATAGGACCGCATGCATCAAAGTGGATGAATTCTAGTATGCCTTTGGCTTTGCTTTCACTGTTGGGAAATGTCCTCTTTGTATTCTTCCCTTTCGCACATCCTTTGCAGACCCCATAATGTTTTGCTTGAAATTCTGGAAGACCTTTAACAAATTTGCTTGCAATAGGTAGTGCTATGTAATGCACATGAGCAAGCCTTCTATGCCAAAGTTCACTTGGCTCTACTGTGTCATGGATCAAAGCTTATTCTAGATGACCCTTCAATTTGTACAAACCTCCTTCTTGTTCTCCAATCACTACCGCATCATCAATAGTCTTTCCTTTTGGTCACATGATGACTTGACCATCTATGAATGCAACTCTCATTCCTTTTGCATCCAATGCTAATATGGAGAGAAGGTTCTTCTTGAGTCCTCGCACAAACAATACTTCTTTCATTGTTAGAGACTTACCCTAGTCTAGTTTATATGAATATTCCCCACTACCTTTTATTGGATATTGCATCTTCTAGATTCACCTTGTGAGGTGATTCATGTTCTGACAGTCTCACAAAGGATTCCTTGAATCCAGTCATATGTTTGGAAGCCCCACTGTCTATAAGCCAATCATCACGTCCATGAGTAATGTTACCTGTGAGAGCGGAGATCAGAACATATACATCCTCGCTTGAAGAATGTTCACTTTCATATATGGATCTCTTCTTGGATGGTTCATCATCCTCTGCAGCATGAGCATGATGTCTATTTTTGTTCCCCTTCTTCTTATGAGAGTGACCCTTGTTCTTAGGACAGTATTTTTCAAAGTGTCCTCTTTCATCACATGTATAACATCTCGATTTTGATAGGTCTCTTCTACTGTTATCTCTGTGATGATGATCCTTACCTTTGGAGTAATGAGGTCTTCTTCTGCTTTTCTTGGAGTGGACTGTGAGAGCTTGGTCTTCACTTCCCATCTTATCTTCTCGAGCTGCTATCCATGCTTCTTATTGAGAACATTCTTCCCATAGTCTGCTGAATTTGACTAACTTCTTTCTAGCACAGATTCCTTGGATGAAAGAATCCCATGACCTAGGAAGGCCATTCAGTGTTGTCATCACAATCTCTGCATTCTCCACTTCTTCATATATAGCTTCTAATTGTTCCTTGATCTAAGAAACCCTTGTGAAGTAAGACTAGATGGTGTCTGCATTTTGAATCTTCACATTCTTCAGTTGATTCCTTAGAGTCATCTTCCGGTTTATGTTCTTCCCTTCAAACAATTTGGTTAGGGCATCAAACATGGCTTTAGGTGTCTTGAGAGAGGACACTTGTGGGATAAGATGATCCTTGATAGAATCAACAATGATTCTCTTTGCCATAACCATCTTCTTCTTATGTAATTCCTTTGCCTCATCTCCCTCTAGAACTGGAACCTCCTCATGAATGTAGCAATCCAATTCATTTTCTTCCAGGACCAGGGAGATCCTATACTTCCAGGCTCGGAAGTTATCAGCTCCCTCAAGCTTTTCATCAAGCTTGGTATGATGAGACATCTTAAACTGAGAATATCAAATGGAAATACAAGAGATCTTAGATCTTACCAGGTCAAGATGTCGGATCTGAAACTTGAGCTGAAATCCTGCAGAGCTGGTTCAGGAGCAAATTAGGGTTTTGCTTTTCCGGAGATCTGTCCACCCAAATGCCTTGAAATTTGTCCCTAACTTTGATTTTGGGGAGGAGATCAATCCAGGCCTGGGCTCACTGAAAAATTCCTCTTCTGTGAAAATCCCTAATTTTCGGCAGCAATGTCAGGTCCAAAACTGAAAAACCTCAGAATTGGATTCTGCTTCGACAAAAATATGTGCCCCAAGGAGGAGAGTTATTCCACCTTACTTTTGCTGAAAATCTATGGAGGAAGATCCACAAACTAGGAATCCCTAGTTCCTGCAGCTGCACAGTGTCTTCTTCTCAGGTTAGCTCTGATACCATGTTAGTTTTTCAACTTTAAGCTAGCATTATTAGGATGTTTGATTGAGAGAATAACAAGTACAACAATCAAACACAAGAGACAATGAACACGGTGTTTTTCCTCAGGGAAACCATAAAGGAGAAAACCCTGCAACTTCCTCAGAGATAGAATCAACACCAAAACAGTAAAAGCCCCAAAACAGTAAGTGATCTCCCGACAACAGTAATCTTCTTCTTATCTAGCCCCAACATCTTCTCCTTCCTCAACTATGCGCTACATTTGAGTGTGGATGAGTTGTGTGATAAATAGAGACTCCAGTTCTCTATTTATACTAATCCTGACATGACTAAAACCCTACTAGGAGAGTCTAATAACCCTAGTGCCCCGGAACTGCGGGGACTTTAACACTTAGACAATTAGAGGGCTACTCATTATGACTTGTCATGACTTGTTTACATTATTGATCCTATCGATCAGAACATTGGGGCATGACAATATGACTCAATTACATTATAGATACATCCAGGAATAAACATCGGGTTACAATACATAAGATACATAGATGAATACATTCCGAAGTTACAAATACATCAACACACTTGTGTATAGCGCATATGATATATATATATATATATCTGCTGGAAGGAGGTGCACCTGTCTGGGGTCTTGTCTTGTACTTTTGATCACATCTTATACAAACGAAGTTTTGTTGGGTTTTCTTCCCCATGAGGGGTTCCCAAGATAAATCTTTGTGTTCTTTTATGTAGCTATACTCTTCTATCTTTCAGTGATCCTTTTGCATATGGTTATGATGTTATAATTCTAAATGTTATCAGATCTGGTATAACCATTAAAAACTTAACATGCAGTTGGGTTGCAAATTGCGGATTGCGGGTTGTGGATTGTAGATTTGATTTTCATAAATTCTCAAAAATGACTTTTGCAAATATCTTTCGCAATAGTGTTCCCGCAGCATTAAGAAGATTTCACCTTGGTATTGTAGAAAATAATCTATACCATTGATCTTTCTCTCTCTTATGATCTGGGTCATCCAAATCTTCACTTCATAGAAACTTAGCGTTTTAATGCTTCCAATTCTGCTTAGCCAACTCTGTTATTTTGGCTCAATCTTTTTGGACTATTTCATCAATGTTGCCTTATGATATATGTTGAAAATAATGCCAATTTAATCATCTGTTAATCAGTTGCTAGCCTTTGATAGAAGACCTTGTCAAACTTTGGGAGTTCTTACTAAAACACCTTTTACTTTGGTTGAGAAGATTGTCTTAGTTAATTTATGGTGATAAAGGGTCCCTTGGACTTCAATATGCTCCTCGGGTGTGATTATGTATATGATATGAAATTTGTGGTATCTATGCTCTTTCGTGTGATGTAATTTCCTCATAACGAAAGCATCATCACTGTCGATCAATTCACATTTGTTGATCCCTCTCCTTACTCGATTGTAGACGGAGTCTATCCTTTGTTAATTCCTAGTGTTTTAGTAGACACTGCCCCACCACGGGTGAATTACGTGGCCTCATATACCTTGTGTCCAATTACTACTATTAAAAATCCTCTAGATTCATGCTTACCTTTCTTGTGACTCGGCCTCGATAGTTAACTAGGTGATCTATGCAATGGGCACGTTCGAGCCCGCTCTCCACCCTATTGATCCAACAAAATGTTTAGACATCTGTCTTATCTAGGATGGTCTAATTTCTTCGGAAAAGTCTTTATAGAGTCTATGGTATAGTATGACCTTCTTACAGATGTTGGCTCAGTTGTGGTTAAATCGAGCCCTAAATTGCTTATTGACTTTGATCTTGTTGATGATCGATCCTCCTATGTTAGCATTGTTGAGTCTTTGGACTCTTTTGTAGAGTAGCAAGTCGGTGATCCTGATGAGTGCTATTCTTCTTGTAAAAATTTTTACTCCCTTAATGTTGAATTTGTTTCTACAGACCCCATAAACTATACCAACTTTAGCTTTTCTCTTGAGGTTGATATTATTGATTATAAATCCTCGGGCCTTTGCACTATAAAGTCTTCCTTAGTTAACTTTGCCTTGACGATGTTCCTTGTTAAACATATCGAAGTTACGAATGTTTCTACCAAAGTGACCTGTATCTGATCTCTTCTTCTGAATATGATATTGATACTGTTGTTTCTTGGAGACATGATTCTTAGTTGGATTCACAATTGCTTACTTGCCTCTCCTTTGTGTTCAAGATGTAACCGCATTTGTCTATACCCTGCTTGCACTTAGGATCCTAATGTCATATTCCATGAGTTTAGCTCATTACGTAAGCCCCACCTCTGCTCTCATCATCGCTCGATTTTGTATCATTTTGATATTGCAACTTTACTCCTTTTACCTGGAGGAGACGCTCCCCGGGTGTCCTTGTCTTGCTCGCGTTCTTTGCACTGCTTTGGTTTGTTCCTTGCGCTTGAAACTGGTTTTTCTTTTTAGCTCATTAAAAACAATAAGGAGGGCACAAGTTGACTTTTCCAGGCTCATTATAACTTTATGGGAAAGGTATGTGGAGTTACCTTTAAGTTCTGGTCTGACTCTGTAAATATGACTAGCTTGTCAAGTTTACTTGTTCTTTCAAACTCATTAAAAGAAGTGAAATATCATCCACACTGGTATAAGTTTAACCCTTTTCTAGACCATGTGGATTACTTATGGAAAATGAATACTCTATTTGACTCTGGTTAGAAGAGTATTCCCAGTTATAGGTTTATCTCTTTTTCGGGCTTGGGAGACTAAATTTATGAAAAAGGAACATGCTTGCACTTACTTTTTATTTTTTCGTGCTTTGGTTTAAACCATGAAAATGATTACGAGTGTTCTTTATGCCATTGTCATGCTCACAAAAACTTCAACACAAAAGCATTGAGTTTATCGTTGGTTTCCCCATACTTGCAAATGAATGGAACGACCCAAGTGATCTTGCTTTCCTTCATGCTTGTTAAACTAAGGCTTTATGCTTGTGTTTGAAGGATCATCGGTATGGGGATAGTTTAACCCTTTTTTGGCCCTTGCTGACTAGTTACGAAAAAATGAATACCTTGGTTCGTTTGAGCTAAGAGAGTTCTCCTCTGGATTGTTTTATACTTTTTTTGGACTGTTGCAGTTGCAACTTTTTCCCAAATATCTAAAAATTTGGACCCTCCTTTTAATTTTATCTTGCCTGGATTTGCTTTTGATGGATGAAATTTGTTGTCCTTTGCTACAGATTTCGATCTTTGAGGTTAAATTGATGTAAATTGTTGAATGAATATCTTTTTCTGCTGATGTTTTGACTTATGGATTATTTTCTTTTCACTGTCGGAAGCTTATCGAACTGTGAATCGGGGCCGTAGTAATCTATGCAGCCATCGTTACAGAAGCTTAATTAACAAATGGCCTGATCCAAAGCCTTGTTTTCATCGACGTGTTTTTCATTTTATATTCATATTGGCATTTTTCGTCTCATCACCGTCGAAGCATAAGTCCTTTGTGTGGCCGCCGTTTCGGATGGCAGATTGCAAGCACTCCGACGGAAGCCTTTAGCTTTGCCGATCTCGTGGGGTCTTTGATTTTGCTGGTTTCGCTATTGTAACTATGTTAGACATTTGATCGGGGGATTAGTCTTCGGTTGTTCTGATAGTCGATGTTTTTTGTTGCCACGGAGTTTGTAGTCTATTTGAATCCCGCCATTGCGGCTCCGGAGCGGACTAACCATCCGACATGTAGTTTTTCCGTTTGTCGATGGTTTGATTGATTTTCAATGATGTTTCACTTGATTTTCGCCGATGGTTTGTTCTATTTTTTTTCCAATGTTTATTAGTTTGTGGAACTTTTGGTCCATGTGACTTCCACCGTTACGGCTCCTCTTTCAACTAACCATCCGATGCTATAGTCATTTCGATGTTCGATGCTACAGGTTTTAGTGTTTTATTTCGCCGTTTTTATTGTGCCGCGGAACCCATAGTATGTCCGTCGCCCGTCGTCGTGGCCCCTCTTTGGATTAACCGCCCGATGCCTTAGTTGTTCCGCTATTCGATAGAAATGTTTTCCCACCGATTGTTTTTTCACCGAGGTCTATATATATGGGACGGGTTATTATTTTATTGTTTATCTTTGTGAACTCGTGCTTACTCTGTCCCTGTCGAGTTGAACTGTGTGTCCGTGCCTAGTTGTTGGGATCTCATTCGTGGGAGGCATTTCCGTGGAGATTTCAGATTTCCTTGTCGACTGCACAGCTCGTTTTCCAGGTAGGCCAATTGTAGTTCTCCTTTCTTTGAGTTTACTGGTTGTTTTAGGAACTAGGGTTTTGTCCTTTGGTTAGAGGTTCCTGCCGTTTGGAAATTGGTCGTCTAAGTCTGATTTGTATTCTTAGGGCATGGAGTAGCAGTCAATTTCACTGTATGTACAAGGGGGGTTTTGTTTCTTGAGCTTGTGTGAGCCGTTATGGAGTTTTGACCTTGGTCCGAAGGATTAGGGGGTTGGTGCAGATAAGCGTTACGCTGTTTGCACCAATTTTTGTGGGATTACTTATGGCCATCCGGGGTGAGGTTTTTTTTTTTTAAGTTTTCTTCCCGTCGTAGAAAGTTGCCCTTTTTTCTGGACACTGGAGGGTTTGTTTCGCGTGTTTCGATTACTATATGAGGATGTTTCAATTTTGGGCAAGAAATTGGATTGCATTTTGAGGCATTTTGTCAATCATGATTATTGTTAGTTGCAGATGGACTGTAGAATTTTTTTGACCTAGCTAGCATAAGTTTCTTGCTTGTATTCTCAATTTCGCATTATTTTTCTGATAGCTTAGCTGTTGAGAATATGGAAGAGGTAAATGTTTTATACAAGTTTTCTTCATTCTTAGAACATTGATTGAAAAGATCCAATATCCTAAAAGCATGTCTTGTTCTGTGGCAGGGCAACTTCTTCAAAGGCGACATGTCTAAAAGGAAAAAGAAGAAGGCCCCTGTTGTTGAAGGAGAACCTGATGTGGAAATCGTTACGAAGATAGAATATATCTACGAAGACACTAGAGCTACCACTGGGGCAGAGCCTGATTATAAGTGGGGTGAAATATATCGGATGATTTCAAATCAAAATGTATCCGATGTTGGATTTGAAGAATTGACCATATATGCCAATGTAGAGAAGTCAGCTCTTATGAAGGTATCCACAAGACCTGAGCTGTTCCCATAGAGGTGATCAGTTGGATTCTACCTAAGGCTGATGTGACCACAATGATTTTAGCCAATGTTGCCAAAACAGGGCTATGTGGCCTACAGTCCTGGTTAGGTCTCACTGGCTTATCACCTACCTCCTGCACAAGTATACTTAACTGAAAGTTGGATGAAGGAAATAAACTTGGACTTGGTTGAAACGGTGAAGAGGATGATGATACATGGGAATAACTTTTGAACCAGGCCATCAGGAGAGTATGACACAACCACTCTCAGGACTCCTTATAGGTTTATAGCATTGATGTTGAACAGAGTGTTTGGGAGAGTTCATGGTAAGAGCTTCAAGTTGGGATGGATCCCTATTATTTTGTATGTAGCCACCCAGGGGACTGTATTCAATTGGGAAAACATTGTGTCCAACAGCCTCTTAGCTTGCATTTCTTCGGCTCTTGGAGGGGTGTCCCAGAAGAAGTCTGAGTTTTATATGAGTTCCATCTTAGTGGATTGTATACTATGCACCCAGCCATTTCCACCCTTAAGATGCATTTGGGATAGGGACAGAACCCTTGTGTACACTGCATACAAAATATTTTGGGCACACAAGTATTACAACCATTATAGAGAGATATGTGAACATTTTATTATGCCTTTACACAATTTGATCTTCCTAACATAATGCAATTGTATGTCTGAGGAGGAATTTAAAGTCATAGAGGAGTATGCGAGTTATTATTTGATTGAAGAGGGGATGTACATTAGGATATCTGGTTGCTCTAGGGCACCTTCTTTGCTCCCCAAGTATGCCACTAATTATGTGGTGCATAAAGAAGCAGTCAGGAAAGTTTACCTAGATGCTGTAGGAAGCTTCTTGTTTGAACACAAGAAGGAGCCTATCCTGCCATACCTTTCAGGCTGGGAAGATACAAATTTACAAATATTAAAAGAGCTGCTGAATTTGTACATGAATTGGAGCAGTTTCATTTTGGAGAGATGAGCTTCCATAGAAATGACTCCCAAAAGAAAGTTGCAGAACATTGAAAAGAGGCAAATGTTCACTTTGAATATACAAACTTATGGGACAAAGATGAAGACATATTCAGGAATGCAAGGAATATGACTGCATTGAAGAGAAGATTTAAACAGAATATCACCATTAAGGGCGGTAAGGGCCAAACTGCGTAGAAGAAAGCTGAAGAGGAGGAGGGCAAGAAAAGAGAAGAGGATGCTAGGAGACTAGCACAGGAGGATGAGAGTTGGCTTAAGAATGTAGAAAAAGAAAGAAAGAAAGTTGTAGAGGAAGTAGAAAAGAAGACATAAGAAGAAATAAAGAAGAAAGAAGATGAAGAGATGAAGAAGAAACAAAAATAAGTTGAAGGTCTGAGGCTGATAGGATCTACAATATTACAACAAGCTACTGACCCAACAAACATCCAATAAGTATAGGATCAGACAGATCAGGGGCAGGGACAAGCTAATCCTGATTCCCAGGAGCCTGCTGCAACTTCTGGCGGTAATATAAGACAATTTGTTTTTTCTGAATTGAATCTGATACCATTTGTGCAAAAGAAAGGAGAAGAAGTCCCAGATTTTAGCATCGTTTTTTATGACAAAGAGAAAAAGAGGATTGTCAAAAGGACTGAGAGAAAAATTGAAACAGGGGGACAACCATGCATGATGGTCACTGATAAAACTTTGGTGCATGAGACGGATGCAGATCCGAGGTTAACAGCAAGAGCTGGAGTAGAATTGACACAAGCCACTAAAGATAATGTAAATAGACTGATGACGGATCTGGAGCAGTCGAAAAGGAATGCAGCTCAGTTGAAGGAAACTTTGAAGAAGCAGAGAAATCAAGGTTATAAACTGAAGAGTAAATTTGAAGACATGCAAAATGAAGTGAAGACTTCAAAAGTAGAACTTCAGACTCTTCAAGCAAGCAAGATGACTTTGGAAGTTTCCATGGAAAGGACAGGTAAGGATGATTAGAATAACCTAGTAGAATTACAGAGGTTACAACAAGACTATCAAGTGCTGAAGACAAAATGGATGAACTCAAAGCATCATATGAAACTCTTAGTGCAGAAAAGGACCAGCTGCAGAGTAAAGCGATGGAGTTGGAGGCACAGAGGGCTACTATGGAAGAGAAAGAAATGCAATTCCAAGTGCAGGTAGCAGATTTTTAAGGACAAATTACTTCATTAGCAACATCACTAAAGGATGCCAGTGAACAACAAACTAATATCCAACCTCTAAAGGAGCATGTCCTAGCCCAACAAAGAAGAATGCACCAACTGCAGGTGTCTATTGAAGAGGAAAGATGTAAAGTCTTGCAGATAGATAATAGATTGGAGGAAATTTTGGAGACTACCTCATATTTTGTAGATAGGTCTTAGGACATTTTGGAAGTCCTGACTGGAAGGATGGTAAGGATAGAGACCAATGAAGAAATCCCTGCATATTTACCATCCAAAGGTCAACATAGCTTAAAGCAGGACCATGACTTGTTATAATTTGCAATAAACACAGCAGAGGAGTTTAAGAAAGATATGAAGAAAACAAGAGGAGCTTGTACTGAATACTGCAAAAGGGTGCTGGTCACCTACAACAGATGCCAAGTTGTTGCAGGACAAAGACTAGAGGCATTACCAGAGCATGAGTTGTTCACCAAAATGTTACAGAGTAGGTATCAGGAGGATGAGCAGAAGATACAACAAGTCAAGGACTTGGATGAGCAGATCTTGAAAGATGTAGTAGCTCATGCAGCAGTCAGCATTCATCTACTTGAGGATCAGTTGCATTTAAGCCCAGCCAGAATCGAAGTAGTTAAAAATCGGGCTGTTAAATATGAGATCAACATTCATTTTCTTGAACCTTCAGAATTCAAGAGCATAGCAGCGGAAGCCCAAGCGTGGAAAAAGTTCTTTAATGATCAAGCGAGGTGCTCTTCATAGAAGTGCTCTATTAAATCTTGTTTTAATTGTAATATATTGTATAATTGATGAGCGCTCACTATAGGACAAATTTTGGGAGTTGAAACGTTGGGGAAGCCCAAGAGTCATTTGGGGGCAGCCCAAAAGTTTTGCCTTTTTTGTATAAGTATAGGAGAGTTAGATGTGGAAAAGGAATTTTTCCTAGTTAGACTTGTGAGAACATTTTATAAGAAGAACTATTTCCTTTTGCAATAGATAATTACAATTTTGCCTGTTGGAGAAAGCTTTGGTGGAATGTTCAAATGCTGTGCAATGGATGTTGTTGAAGGGGAACTATTTTGTTTTCATTTGTTGTCCATTAACTGTGAGATCGTTCTAACTTGTTGAACCTATGTTATTGTATGAATGCTCTCTAGTTTATTTTATGGAATTTGCACTATGAGTAATGAATTCTTTTCATAAACTATGAGCTATCTTGTTGTTCATCTATCTATTCATGTTTATGTGTTTTGAAATAAAGAACAACTACCTGTGATTTTTCTTAATGCATGAATAGTAATACATTACTCGTCAAATGATAATCTCGCTCCCTAGGGACAGTTTAGTTAAGTTAGTTTTAGTTTTTTTGCTGTGTGTGATTTAGATGCAAGAGAGTTAAGACGAGAGGTAAGAACCTGCGCATCACATTGTGACCGCTTCTCGTATTCTCTATCAATCTGCATTCTTATATAGGAACTTGCATATCACACTTAAAACTAAAAAAGTAAAAAAGATACACGGTGGACCGGTTCGTAACCGATAAAACCTTTATTTTGGTTACTTGACCTACGATAGCCAAATCGCAAACCGGACGGATTCCCCATATCAAACAGTAACGGGCTAGTTGGGAATGTTTACTGGGAAGAATCCCTTACTGTTATCGCCTACGATTTTCTAGGCATCAACATTTTTTGGTGCTAGAAGGAGGGCCACCAGTGCATGGCTGGCTGAGGAAACCCATTTCCTCGAAATTACTCCACCAGTGATAGTCTTGAAAACAGTTTATTTCCCAATCCGATTCCTGAAGAGAAAGGTAAAGAACATTTGTATTCTGTAAACAACGAAGTAGTTAATGATCTGAGAAGACATACTAGGGCATATGTGAAAAGTATTGGAGGATTACTGATTATCCCTGATTTACCCAGAAGAGAGTATAAGAAAAAAGACCGTCTTGTATTGGAAGACTTAGTTTTGGTTGGAGATTTGGAATAATTGGTAGAAATAGCCTTGCAGGAAGTTGTTCAGCCTTTGAATCAAGTGGGCCCAAACACACCTTGCTGTTCACCTGTTCATACTCCTGTTCATTCACCACCCCACTCTCCACCCAGACTCATGGCAAGCGTAAACGCTAATCAGCCACCTAACCCACCAAATCCACCACCTGCTTGGAAATCCATATCACCTTTAAACCTAACACGTCCTTTGCATGAATTACCTCAGGATTTTGAGAAAATGCTGCCCAAATTTGACCCAAGTGAAAATATTTTAGTAGATGATCACTTGCAAAGTTTCTACTTGGCCATAGAAAGACCAAAGGCTGGAGAACACGAAGATGTAGTCTGTAGACTTTTTCCACATACCCTCAAAGGAGTAGCAGCCTCATGGTATTTTGGTCTTCTTGTAAACTCAATCCCAGACTAGGATACTTTTGAAAGGATATTCATAAGCAAATATGCAGCCCAGAAGACCCATGCAGCTCTCATGAAAGGACTGTGCGCTTTAAAAAAAGAAAGAAAAGAAAATGTTCATAGTTTTACCCAAAGGTTTGCTGCTTATCTTAAGAATTTCTCTGCAGCTGATAAGCCCTCTAATAAAGTTCTAATTGAGTATTATACTTCAGCTTTAGGGCCTGACTTGGCCATGTTTTCAAAGGCTCAAGTTAAACCTACATTATCAGAGACTTATGAAGAGGCTGGGAGAGTAGAAGCTGAAAAAGAAAGCATAGAATATTATCCTGAGCAGTCAGGAGAGAAATTTTTTGGGAAGAAAGCCTTATTACTGTCTAAGCCTAAAGAGGAGCAATCACATGATTTTGAAGGAATGTTAAAGATGATGCAGAAACTTTCTAACAAAATAATAGATTTGGAAAAGGAAAAGGAGGCTCAGAAAGCATATAAGCCTTACTATAAGAGAAGAGAGGATGACAATCAGTCTAAACCTCCTCTACACAGTCCTGCATCAATGAACTTAACGGAGGTAGGTATGGATAACTTTTGCACTTTCCACCAGGAGCCCCATTCTAAAAAAAATTGTCCTCAATGGATAAATTCAATGACATTAGTGATGAATCAGTTGCTGGATTCCAAATTAACAGAGGCTAATTATGAAGAAGAAAAGGGTGGTAAATGGCATAGAAAAACAAGAGAATGATGCTTTGGTATTATGGGATTGTGTCTCGCTTTTTGATACAGAAGAAGGTACTATGAAACATGAGGAGATATCGAAAACAACTGTGACAACAAGAAGCCAGGAATGGGTGAATAAAGACAATTCAATACTCCCAAAGATCAAGAAATTGCGAGAGAATGTAAAGAAACTACAAAAGAACAACACAGATGATAAAATTCCTGAACTTACTATTAGCAGTCAAGATCCGAAACAAGTCAACATGCCTGCTAAGCCTATTGAAGACAAAGTGGGTAATGTCAAGGAAAATATCAAAACACCTGAAGTACCAAAGGAAGCGCTTCCCACAAACAACCAACCTATAGAAGAAATTGTTGAAGCAAGTGTGGGAGGTAAGACTAGGTTTAAAACCCCACCATTCCTCTTGACTTTGGAGATTTTAAACCATAATGTGCATAATTGTTTGGTAGACTCAGGATCATCAGTAAATGTTATGCCACTTGCAGTCTGCAAAAATATTAATGGACAGACTAAACCTACTACCTGGGAGGTTACTCAATTCGACAGGACCAATGTGAAAGTAGTCAGGGAAATGTAGGATGTCCTGATTCGATTATCTGCAAATGAAAAGATCTGTCAGTACATTGATATTGTGGTAGCAGACATAGCTGATGGTTATGGAATTATTTTGAATCGAGACTGGTCAACAAGACTAAATGGGTATTTTGCTTCAGATTGGTCACATTTGTGGTTGCCTCAGAAGGGAAGCCCAAATCAGATTAAAATATTAAGAGAACCCTACATGAAACACAATGGCACACAATTGGAAGAGAAAAATGAATCAGTGAATTCTGTATTGGGAAATTATCTAATTGAACTTGAACTGGGAAAATTTGCATCAAAAGAAGCCAGCAACATATCAAACACCTAGCCCGATCTCCTTCAATGTTCACGGGCTGATGAGATTGATTGTAAAATAGTAGATGTAGTTTTTGTTTCAAGAATAGTAGAATTAGATAATGGTTAGGTCTTTCTCATTTTGTGGTCAAGCCTAGGCCCTTATCTTACAAGTTGTCATATTTATAGGGGTGGGGAGAGATTTGACCAGCTAGTGGTTTAGTTCTCAAATTTTTATTTATCTTGTACATAAATAAATTGAGTTGGTTGTTTATTTTGATTTGCTTTATTCCTGTTTTGTTTTAGTTTAGATTTTGATTGATTTCAATAAAAAGAGGCAAACTTTGGTTGCATGGAGAGCATCAGAATTCTGGATTAATTAAAATCCTTGATTATAAGACTGTGTACTATTGTTTTATTTGAAAGAATTTCTTCTAGTTTAAACAGTTTTCCTAAATGGTTGCGAACACATTGAAGTCCTACTTAATCCCTACAAAATAAATCAAGATCAAAAGGTATGGAATACTATTTCGAGGCTCCATCCATCTCACAATTAAAAATGTCCTAGGGGTGACAACAAAAGACCCACGAAAAGGAAGCAGGGTAAATAGTATATTATATATAAATGATCCCATGCCAATAATTGAAAGCCAAAGGCTAATAAGAGTCAAAACTCCTAAAAAAGCAATATGTATCAAAACAAAGTACTGAATCATATGAGTACAGGATTGCAAAAAGTTCTTCTCCGTCCATGAGCTGAAAATTAAATACATCTCTCACACAAAAGGACACTATGGATAGAGGAGCTTGAATAAAAATTTCAGAAAGAAAGGCATGGGGAGGACTCAAAAGGACAAAAAATTCCAAAAGCACAAAAAGTGCAAAACGACATGGGAATGAGGAACAAATGAATATTTCTGTTTACCATATGTTACAATCCTGTGGTGTCCATGCTGGAAGCTACCCAAAGACAGAGGTAAAAAAAATGAAACCCATCTTCCTGGCCTCATAAGAGTTATCTTGACTTTGAGATCTTGGCTTCCGTTTTCCTAAATTGGACTATCATCAATGATTAAAAGTACATACGGTTTCCATTTGGGAAATCTAGACATCTAGAAGAATTCAACATGTTGGTTTTATTGTTAAACAGTCTGTTACTTAAGGAAGAAATTGTCCAGAGATCTGGGTTCGCCAGGTAGTCGCCAATTGTTGCAGCTGCAACGTTTTCCCAAATTTATAAAAATTTTGGACCCTCCTTTTAATTTTATCTTGCCTGGATTTGATTTTGATGGATGAACTTTGTTGTCCTCTGCTACAGATTTCGATCTTTGAGGTTAAATTGATGTAAATTGTTGAATGAATATATTTGTCTGCTGATGTTTTGACTTATGGATGATTTTCTTTTCACTGTCGTAAGCTTATCGAACTGTGAATCAGGTCCGTAGTCATTTACACAGCCACCATTGTAGAAGCTTACTTAAAAAATGGCTCGATCCAAAGCCTTGTTTTCGTCGACGCGTTTTTCATTTTATATTCATATCGGCATTTTTCGTCTCATCACCGTTGGAGCATAAGTCCATTGTGTGGCCGCCGTTTCAGATGGTAGATTGCAAGCACTCCGATGGAAGCCTTTATCTTTTCCAATCCTGCGGGGTCTTTGATTTTGCTCGTTTCTCTATCGAAACTGTGCTAGAAATTTGATCGAGGGATTAGTCTTCGGGTGTTCCAATAGCCGATGTTTTTGGTTTCCACGGAGTTTGTAGTCTATTTGAATCCTGTCATTGCGGCTCCGGAGCAGACTAGCCATTCAACATGTAGGTTTTCCGTTCGTCGATGGTTTGATTGATTTTCGCCGATGTTTTGCTTGATTTTCACCGATGGTTTGTTTTGTTTTTATCCGATGTTTACTAGTCTGCGGAACTTTTGGTCCATGTGACTTCCGTGGTTACGACTCCTCTTTCAACTAACCATCAATTGCTATAGTCGTTTCGATGTCCGGTGCTGCAGGTTTTAGTGTTTTATTTCACCATTTTTATTGTGTCGTGCAAACCATAGTATGTCTGTCGCCCACCATTGCGGCTCCTCTTTGGATTAACTGCCCGATGCCTTAGTTGTTCAGCTGTCCGATAGAAACATTTTCCCGTCGACTGTTTTTTCACCAAGGTCTATATATATGGGACGAGTTATTATTTTATTGTTTATCTTTGTGAACTCGCGCTTACTTTGTCCCTGTCAAGTTGAACTGTGCATCTGTGACTAGCTGTCGGGATCTCGTTCGTGGGAGGCGTTTCCGTGGAGATTTTGGATTTCCTTGTCAACTGCACAACTCATTTGCCAGGTAGGCCAACCGTAGTTCTCCTTTCTTTGAGTTTACTAGTTGTTTTAGGAACTAGGGTTTTATCCTCTGGTTAGAGGTTCCCACCGTTTGGAAATTGGTCTTCTAACTCTGAGTTGTATTCTTACGACGTGGAGTAGCAATCAATTTCACTGTATGTATGAGGGGGGTTTTGTTTCTTGAGCTTGTGTGAGCCGTTATGGAGTTTCGACCCCGGTCCGAAGGATTAGGGGGTTGGTGTAGACAAGCGTTACGCTGTCTGCACCTGTTTTTGTGGGATTACTTATGGCCATCCGAGGTGAGGTTTTTATTTTTTTTAGTTTTCTTCTCGTTGTAGACAGTTGCCCTTTTTTCTGGACACCAGAGGGTTTGTTTCACGCATTTTGATTACTGTATGGGGATGTTTTGATTTTGAGTTGGAAATTGGATTGAATTTTGATACATTTGTCAATCATGATTATTGTTAGTTGCAGACAGACTGTAGAATTTTTTGGACCTAGCTAGCAGAAGTTTCTTGTGTGTATTCTAAATTTTGCATTGTTTTTCTGATAGCTTAACTGTTGAGAATATGTAAGAGGTAAATGTTTTATACAAGTTTTCTTCATTCTTAGAACACTGATTGAAAAGCTCCAATATCCTAAAAGCATGTCCTATTCTGTGGCAGGGCAACTTCTTCAAAGGCGACATGTCTAAAAGGCAAAAGAAGAAGGCCCCTGTTGTTGAAGGAGAACTTGATGTGGAAATCGTTATGAAGGTAGAATATATCTACGAAGACACTAGAGTTACCACCACGGTAGAGCCTGATTATAAGTGGGGTGAAATACATCGGATGATTTCAAATCAAAATGTACCCGATGCTGGATTTGAAGAATTGACCATATATGCCAACATAGAGAAGTCAGCTCTTATGAAGGTAGCCACAAGACTTGAGTTGTTCCCATGCTCAGAGGTGATCAGTTGGATTCTACCTAAGGCCAATGTGACCACAATGATTTTAGCCAATGCTGCCAAATAGGGCTATGCAGCCTACAGTCCTGGTTACGTCTCATTGGCTTATCACCTACCTCCTGCACAAGTATACTTAACTGAAAGTTGGATGAAGGAAATAAACTTGGACTTGGTTGAAACAGTGAAGAGGATGATGATACCTGGGAAGAACTTTCGAACCAGGCCATTAGGAGAGTATGACACAGCCACTCTCAGGACTCCTTATAGGTTTATAGCATTGATGGTGAATATAGTGTTTGGGAGAGCTCATGGTAAGAGCTTCAAGTTGGGATGGATCCCTATTATTTTCTATGTGGCCACCCAGGGGACTGTATTCAATTGGGAAAACATTGTGTCCAACAGCCTCTCAGCTTGCATTTCTTCGGCTCTGGGAGGGGTGTCCTAGAAGAAGTCTGAGTTTTATATGACTTCCATCTTAGTGGACTGTATACTATGCACCCAACCATTTCCACCCTTAGGATGCATTTTTCGATAGGGACAGAATCCCTGTGTACACTGCATACAAAATATTTTGGGCACACAAGTATTACATCCATTATAGAGAGATATGTGAACATTTTATTATGCCTTTACACAATTTGATCTTCCTAACATAATGCAATTGTATGTTTGAGGAGGCATTTAAAGTCATCGAGGAGCATGCGAATTATTATTTGACTGAAGAGGGGATGTAGATTAGGATGTATGGTTGCTCTAGGGCACCTTCTTTGCTCCCCAAGTATGCCACTGATTATGTGGTGCATAAAGAAGCAGTCAGGAAAGTTTACCTAGATGCTGTAGGAAGCTTCCTGTTTGAACACAAGAAGGCAGCCTATCCTGCCATACCTTTCAGGTTGGGAAGCTACAAATTTACAAATATTAAAAGAGCTGCTGAATTTGTACATGAATTGGAGCAGTTTCATTTTGGAGAGATGAGCTTCCATAGAAATGACTCCCAAAAGAAAGTTGCAGAACATTGCAAAGAGGCAAATGTTCACTTTGAATATACAAACTTATGGGACAAAGATGGAGAAATCTTCAGGAATGCAAGGAATATGACTGCATTGAAGAGAATATTCAAACAGAAGATCACCATTAAGTGCGGTAAGGGCCAACCCACACAGAAGAAAGCTGAAGAGGAGGAGGCCAAGAAAAGAGAAGAGGATGCTAGGAGACTAGCACAGGAGGCTGAGAGTTGGCTTAAGAATGAAGAATAAGAAAGAAAGAAAGCTGCAGAGGAAGCAGCAAAGAAGACAGAAGAAGAAAGAAAGAAGAAAGAAGATGAAGAGATGAAGAAGAAACAAAAAGAAGCTGACGGTCTGAGGCTGACAGGATCTACAACAGACCAACAAACTACTGACCCAATAGACAACCAAGAAGTACAGGATCAGATAGATCAGGGGCAGGGACAAGATAATCCTGATTCCTAGGAGCCTGCTTCAACTTCTAGCGGCAATATAGTAGGACACGTTGTTTTTTCTCAATTGAATCTGATACCTTTTGTGCAAAAGAAAGGAGAAGAAGTCCCAGATTTTAGCACCGTTTTTTATGACAAAGAGAAAAAGAGGATTGTCAAAAGGACTGAGAGAAAAATCGAAACAGGGGGACAACCAGGTATGATGGTCACTAATAAAAATTTGGTGCATGGGACAGATGCAGATCCTAGGTTAACAATAAGAGCTGGAGTGGCGTTGACACAAGCCACTGAAGATAATGTAAATAGACTGATGACGGATTTGGAGCAGTCGAAAAGGAATGCAACTCAGTTGAAGGAAACTTTGAAGAAGGAGAGAAATGAAGGCTATAAACTAAAGAGGAAATTTTAAGACATGCAAAATGAAGTGAAGACTTCAAAAGCAGAACTTCAGATTCTTCAAGCAAACAAGATGACTTTGGAAGTTTCCATGGAAAGGACAGGTAAGGATGCTCAGAATAACCTAGCAGAATTGCAGAGGTTACAACAAGAATATCAGGTGTTGAAGATAGAAAAGGATGAACTCAAAGCATCATATGAAACTCTTAGTGCAGAAAAGGACCAGCTGCAGAGCAAAGTGGTGGAGTTGGAGGCACAGAGGGCTACTATGGAAGAGAAAGAAAAGAAATTCCAAGTGTAGGTAGCAGATTTTTAAGGACAAATTACTTCATTAGCAGCATCACTAAAGGATGCCAGTGAACAACAAACTAATATCCAGCCTCTAAAGGATCATGTCCTAGCCCAACGAAGAAGAATGCACCAACTGCAGGTGTCTATTGAAGAGGAAAGATGTAAAGTCTTGCAGATAGATAATAGATTGGAGGAAATTTTGGAGACTACCTCATATTTTGTAGATAGGTCTCAGGACATTTTGGAAGTCTTGACTGGAAGGATAGTAAGGATAGAGACCAATGAAGAAATCGCTGCATATTTGCCAACCAAAGGTCAACATAGCTTAAAGAAGGACTATGACTTGTTATATTTTGCAATAAACACAGCAGAGGAGTTCAAGAAAGCTGTGAAGAAAACAAGAGGAGCTTGTACTAGATACTGCAGAAGGGTTCTAGTCACCTACAACAGATGCCAATTTGCTGCAGGACAAAGACTAGAGGCATTACCAGAGCATGAGCTGTTCACCAAAATGCTACAGAGTAGGTATCAGGGGGATGGGCAGAAGATACAACAAGTCAAGGACTTGGATGAGAAGATCCTGAAAGATGCAGTAGCTCATGTAGCAGTCAGCATTCATCTACTTGAGGATCAGCAGCGTTTTAGCCCAGCCAGAATCGAAGTAGTTAAAAATCAGGTTGCTAAATATGAGATCAAGATTCGTTTTCTTGAACCTTCAGAATTTGAGAGCATAGCAACGGAAGCCCAAGTGCGGAAAAAGTTCTTTAATGATCAAGCGGGGCCCTCTTCATAGAAGTGCTCTATTAAATCTTGTTTTAATTGTAATATATTATATAATTGATGAGCGCTCACTATAGGACAAATTTTGGGAGTTGAAACGTTGGGGAAGCCCAAGAGTCATTTGGGGGCAGCCCAAAATTTTTGCCTTTTTTGTATAAGTATAGGAGAGTTAGATGTGGAAAAGGAATTTTTCCCAGTTAGACTTGTGAGAACATGTTGTAAGAAGAACTATTTCCTTTTGCAATAGATAATTACAATTTTTCCTGTTAGAGAAAGCTTTGGTGGAATGTTCAAATGCTTTGCAATGGATGTTGTTGAAGGGGAACTATTTCGTTTTCAGCTGTTGTCCATTAACTGTGAGATCATTCTAACTTGTTGAACCTATGTTCTTGTATGAATGCTCTCTAGTTTATTTTATGGAATTTCCACTATGAGTAATGAATGCTTTTCATAAACAATGAGCTATCTTGTTGTTCATCTATCTATTCATGTTTATGTGTTTTGAAATAAAGAACAACTACCTGTGATTTTTCTTAATGCATGAACAGTAATACATTACTCATTAAATGATAATCTCGCTCTTTAGGGACAGTTTAGTTAAGTTAGTTTTAGTTTTCTTGCTGTGTGTGATTTAGATGTGAGAGAGTTAAGACAAGAGGTAAGAACCTGCGCATCACATTGTGACCGCTCCTCGTATTCTCTATCAATCTGCATTCTTAGATAGGCACTTGCATATCATACTTAAAACTAAAAAACTAAAAAAGATACACAATGGATCGGGCCATAACTGGTAAAACCCTTTATTTTGGTTACTTGACCTACGGTAGCTGGACCGCAAACCGAACGGATTCCCCATATCAAATAGTAACGTGCTAGTTAGGAACATTTACCGCAGAGAATCCCTTACTGTTGTCGCCTTCGATTTTCCAGCCCTCAACATGGACATTGGAAACTAAATTTACAAAAAATCTCCCCCCTAGAGTCTTCTTTGGCGTTTTCAGACTCTCAAAATTGTGAAAACACCACCAAGCATCCACTAATTCAGGATCGTAAAATCCACGGATCAGTGCTTTATCAAGAATTCTTCTATCTCTTCTTTGAGATTTCAAACAATGAAGAAGGTATCGAGTTTGCTTTCTTGGACTCGTTAAACCTTTACAAGAAAGAAGGAAAAGGAATTTCATTCAAATTTCTTTTATATCATGGTAGCAAGTCTTATATCCTTGAACATAGAACCGACTTTGAGTCTATCAACAATTGGGTTCTAGTTTTTGGCCTTAGGATTAATCCTGATATCAGAGTTATTACTCCTCTAGTTGGTTACTTTCCCAATTATATGGAGAATCTGTCAATGTCTCCTACATTACAGATTTGTGTCGTCAATCCTTTTGTGTCTAAAACTACCCTAGTCACATTTTTGTCATGCTCATCTTTCAAGGATAAAACCTGTGTTGGAAATTTTGTAGTTTCATTGACCTTTTGTGTTGTCCACTCCCTGGTATCACTTCATTACATTGAGTCTTCGATGATCCTTGTTGCAAAACTTTGTCCCAGTTCCAAATCAAATCAGTATTTGATTTTCCTCGTGTTGGATGATGGAGGATTCCTTAATGCCTTCCTTCCAACAAATCTCTTCCTATCGACTTCAACACATATTTCTCTGGGAATGAGATTTAGAGTTTATGATAGTACCCTGGGGATTGCAGTCATCAGTGGAATTTTCTCTCACTATTGGGTAGTGGGAATACCTTAATGTCTCCTACGCGATGTATTCTTCAGGTGTTCAACTTCAGGACCATGTATTCACGGTTGTTAGAATGTATTAGGTACCTTGGGGACTATTTTCATTAATGGTGGTTTCCCTCATGTTTGTTAACGATTTTCATCAATGACCAATAATCAAATGGTTTGCTTTATGTTCGACTTCAACTCATCTATTCTCATGGTTTAGATTCGTATCTTCAGGTGGTTTGGATTGAGGACCTTAGGTAAATAGTAACATCATCGTCTTTTTTATATTGCTCAAGTTGTGCAAGACCTTTTCACACTTCATATGAAATTTTCTGAGACATAGATCTACCGTGTATTCTTGTGCTATGATCAATTGTTGAGCATGGATCCACGCTGTTCATTTGTGGCCATGACTCCTTTAGATTTCACATGGAGCCTTTTTGCATATTGTGCGGCCATGATAGTTACATCAATTATACACATGTTGGATTCTCCTTGTATCTTTGTCATGATCATTTGTATATGGACATGTATGTCCCAATGATCAGATTGTCTAACATTTATCTCTCTTTCAAGTACCTTTGTTTGAGCCTATGACATTGGATTCTCTACTTTCTTCGACTCCATGACTCAACCATTCGCTATTTGTAATGTATTTAGGCTATCATCTTATCCTCTAACCTCATAGATTAGGGGGAATTTGTTATAGCCCAAAATGGCACTTCCCTATCCGTGACAACATTTAAATGTTTGGTCGCATGACGATAATTCCATGGTGACACTTCATGAAAGCTACTGTTAGTCACCCAAACGACACTTGTGGATGGAAGGGATATATTAGGATTTATGTAGCTTTGTTTTACCTCTTTTATGGACCATTGTAAGGGTAACATAATAAGG
This sequence comes from Pseudotsuga menziesii, assembly GCA_001517045.1. Taxonomy (NCBI): domain Eukaryota; kingdom Viridiplantae; phylum Streptophyta; class Pinopsida; order Pinales; family Pinaceae; genus Pseudotsuga; species Pseudotsuga menziesii. The sequence goes on from LPNX011052846.1 coordinate 220,376, forward strand.
AACAACTTTCCAGAAGAAACCAACACCTAAAAACTCTTGGAAGTACCCTGAAAATGACTTTTTTTACCCATACACAAGTGTCCGTGGGAAACCTGCATTTGCACTTTACGTACGCGAGTTGTTAGTATTGTACTCACGTATACCCCCTAAAGTGGTTAAAAAAATTAAAATTATTGAATTTTGGGTGGTTTGGGAACTGCCTCCTCAGTTGTAACTCATCCATCATCGATCCTAACTCTTTAGATTGCTATCGAAGAGAGGGAGAGGGGACCATGAAAGGGGACTTAGCCTTTGGTATTGTTATTCTATTGAAATTTGGACTGTCATCCCCCTCACTGATTCCCTAGCAGTCATTTACCTTTGCTGCAGAGCTTGGAGGTTGAGAATCTTGGAGGAGAGAAGGAGGAGCTCTAGATCAGAGGTTTCACGAGGTGCCTTGCATGAGGAGAAGGTAGATATTGTTCTTCTTCCATTGATTAATAATGATTTGATGTTCTTCCTTTTCCAAATCATTATGTAAGGGATGTTGAATCTCATTTTTTGATCACATGTTAATTACAGTTTCATGTTATCTTGATTATCATTGCTTTATATGTGGTCACATTAGTTTGGGGAAAGTTTAAAGTTATTTTGTAGGTCTCTTGGTTGGAGATAAAGAAGTGGGATAAAGAGAAAGATTGGACCAACCTTCAGTGCATAAGGTATGAACCCTCCTAACCCTTTAAATCTTGTTTAAATTTATACTTGCAGAGCATTATATATTAGTCTGTATACCCTTAGTATGTTGGTGGCCTCAACCCCAGCCATAGGATCGATTCCTTAACAACAGAATTGGAGACTCCACTGGGGAAGCCTTATCTTTTTGGGGTCTCCTTGTCTATTTTTTTCCAGTGTATTTGAAGGCTTGAGTCCTTCTTACAGGTTAAGAGTCATTCTCAATCCCTTCTAGATAACCTCACTGTTGTTTTAAGGTTGTTTTTAACCTTTTTTGGGTCGTCCACCACCCATACGGGAATGTTACACTCAAGATTAGCATATTTTTGATCCATACATAGGTTCGTAGTGGCCTACCTGCATATCATACATGAATTTCCCTACTATTCACTTGCGTATGCCCATTTACGATGTTTTCTTTTTACTTTTTAACCTGTTTGAAGGAGGTCTATTGTAGTTTGTGGGGTCCTCTTGGGTCCCTTGCCTATGTAAGACCACTGGGAAGTGGTGTATCCCCTTGAGGGTGATATTAAATTGATTTTTAACCCTTTTTTAAGCTTTTGGGCTTGCCTCGTGCTCTGTACCCCACCTCCTACCTTGGCATGACCTTGTTGTACAAGGTGTTGATCAGCCTCTGTTAGCAGGTATAGTCTGAACGTAGGAGCCATCTCATCTTTGTCTCTTTCAGTATTGTTGGTCAATTCCCTTATGCCAAGGAGGTTGGCTTGTTACCTTATGCAATTCTCCCTCCCAAGAGAGGTCTAGTCATACTTTAGGGAAACTTAGGGTTTGTTTTGTGGGCATAGAGCATAAGTCCTTTTGCTTTGTTTTATGTTATCTGCATGCACTTGTTTGTAGGTTGTTTTCTTTCTTATTCATAAAGAAAAATTTAAAAAGAACAAGTCTTTGCTTTATATGCATTTTGGATATGGTTTAGTCTTAGGTTCATTGCATACCTATATCTTTTGAAAACATAAAAAGAGATCTTTCTTTCGTGGCCTCCATTTCCAGTTTCGAAAAGAAAAGAGAAGTAAAAGTTTTTCATTTTGAATCTCTTTCAGATTGGTCATGTTGTTTCTACTTTCAAGTGAAAACATCATTATTCTCATTACCACTACATTTGAGTAATCAACAACCCTTAAAAATAATTTTTAATATTTAAAAGATATTAGTAACATTTTGTTTCTAGGGATGACACACACTAGTCTAGGCTAGTGTTTTGGGTTAGGATTGTCTTTAACTACCTAAAAATTTAAACTCAAACATAATGGCCTTTTGATCAGGAAATCCAATTTCACAAAGAAGTGAATCGAAAAGCTCCTCTTACACAGGAGTCAAGCACAAGGTCATGCGAGATTGAGTTGCAGAGATACCCCTCCTATACTCAGTTGAGCATACACCAGAGCTGTTGCGCATCTAGGGATTCACTCAGTACGTCCTTCCAGCCCCATGTGGTGCCTCGTACTATTTGATTTTCAGGCTTAGCTACCCTTCCCATGTGCATCGGTTGTATTGACAAATATTCCACCAGACCTTCTTTGTTATTTTGGTAGCCTTACCATCTTGACCTCTATGACTCTACATGAGTGACGGTGGAGGATATTTACACTGTACCCAGGGAATATGAGGGAGGAAATGCTTGCCCAAAATTGATTGTATCAGGATCCCGGGTTTCTATCCTTGTCCCTTCATTGGTTAGTTTTGGGCCCTCATCATCCCATACTTTCCTTTGGAAGGTATCTTTTTGTTCCTAGTCTGGATACTTAGGATAATATTCTATTGGTGTGCTCTATGTACTGTTGGTTTCCAGTTGACCTTAGACTCTTCTTTCATGTTGAGTCGGAAACTTTGGATAGTACCCTTATGAACACCAACTGGTATATCCCCATGTAAGGGGCTTCTTGTGATTTTCCTTTTATTGGGAATGTTGGTGTTCCCTTTATGGTCACTTTGAATCTGCCTCGATTCACCCTTGGGCTGTCGGTTTGGTTGTTTTCCACTTCGAATGTCTTGAATGCTATTAATGATTCTCAAGCAACCATGTTATATCAAGGACATCAAAACAATGTATCCCCTTCACCAATAACAACCTCTCCTCCTCCTTCCACCTCATGTGATGAAAGTTTTGATACTAGTAACTTGTAGTCTAAAGGAGTAAAAGAAGGAAGAATAGGAAGAAGGTACAAAAGCAAGGTGGTAGTCACCTAGCCTCTGCAGTTCATGCTGGGGGAACTCACTCAACCTCTGCAAGTCATGTTGAACCTAAACACCCAGCCTTTAGAGGTCATGCTCGAGGCAAGAAACCAACCTCTGCAAGTCATGTTGGACCCAATCACCCAACCTCTAGAGGTCATGCCAGGGGAAAATAGTAAGTCAATGCAAGTAATGTTGAAACTATTGAGAAAACCAACCATTTAATACACAATCCTAAGTTTGCTTATAAGCTTTGAGAGGGACACCACCTAACTCATCAGTGCCCTGCTATTGTAGAGGTACATATATTGTGGTCCGAGTCTCAAGGATATCCTGCCCCTAAACAACCTTTAGTTTCTCAACAACATATTCAACCTTTGCTTGATCAAGTGATTAAACCAATTCAATATTTAGTCAATCCCACTCTTACTTCAGAGAGTGACCTTCATCAAGTGGTTGAACCAATGCAATATTTGGTCAATCCGACTCTTCCTTCAGAGAGTGACCTTCATCAAGTGGTTGAATCAATGCAATCTTCGATCAATTTGATTCTTCCTTTGGAGAGTGAGTTGTCTGCTAGTTATGTTTTCTTCAATACCAGATCAAAATTTTTTGGACAAGGGGGCAATGAATTCGCTTCAAATGAATCCCCACCACACCCTCAGATTACTTCATTTGATTGGGATAGCCTATCTGAGCCACCTCTTCCTTCGGCCACACCTTTCAAAATAAAGGTACAAGTTGAACACTACATGATTACTGGTTGTATTGTAAATGAAGGAGCCTCTTTTAGTATTTTATCCATGCATGCTTGGAGAGGTATGGGATCTCCCAACCTCATGTCGACTGTTAATCAACCACTGGCCTTTGATAGAAGACCTAGTCAAAATTTGGGAGTTCTTATTCAAACACCTGTTACTTTGGGTGAGAAGACCATATTAGTTGATTTTATATTGATAGAGTACCCCTTAGACTTCAATATGCTCCTCGGGTGTGATTGCGTATATGCTATGAAAGTTGTGGTGTCTACGCTCTTTTGTGTGATGTACTTTCCTCATAACTAAATCATCGTCATTATAGATCAACTAGCATTTGTTGATCCATCTCCTTACCCAATTGTCGACAATTTTATCCTTTGTTAATTCCCAGTGTTTTGGTAGACACTGCCCCACCACGGGTGAATTACATGGCATCATATGTGGCGAATTATGTGGCATAATTCTTGAAAGGAGTCATCTCAATGTCTTCTCTAGTCATCACAAGGATCAGAAGGTAGTTTGATCAGTAGACGGCTTATTCCCAAAATCTAGTTAGAATGTCCTTGGCCTAAAGTAAGCATTTGGCCATTTCTACCAAGTTCCAATTCTTCCTCTCAGTGATGCCATTTTGATGAGGGGTGCGAGCGACAGATCTATACCAAGAAACATCATTCTGCAAGAGATATCCTTCAAACTTTTATCTCACATATTCACCGCCATTATATGATCTCAAGCATTTAAGGGGTCGACCACGCTGTTTTTCATCCATTTCCCTAAATTCCTTGAATTTTTCAAAGACTTGACTCTTATTCTTCAAGAAATAAATCCATGTAAATTGAGAGTAATTGTCAATAAATGTCAGAATATTATTTGCACCTGCAAGTGATGGCTTGTTCATGCAAGAGAGATCAATGTGAACAAGCTCCAGTTGTTCCTGTGCACACCGTGATTTTCATGAATCAAAGGGTGTCTGATGATGCTTCCTAAGCATACATCCTATACAAAATACATCAGGTGGAATAGTCTTTGGGAGACCAATAACCATATTCTGATCCACCATCATCTTCATACTTCTAAAGTTTAGATAACCAAGTTGTTCATGCCAACTTCGACTTATGTCATTGGCCAGAGTGACAAGTGCAGTCGGTCCAGTCATCCGAGAATCACAGAAGTTATAAATTCCATCCTTAGGATCCAAAATCCCAAAAGAAATAACTTTCACATGAAGCCTTTGATCCTTTACTATAAAGCGATTTGACTAGAACTCAATAGTCTTCTTAGTTTTCATCAGTTTGAGCAACTGATTTCAAATTTGCACTCAGACTCGATACATGATAAACATCGAATATACGACCATGTCGACATTTGACATTTGCATTTCTAGCGATAGTGAGGGCATAGTCATCAGCGACATAAATATTCTCTTCAGGAGCGCCACTTAAGTTGGAGAACAAAGAAGCTGCTCCTTATCCATGTGATGCCATACATTCAGATTCCACTATCCATTCAATTTGATTGGTGTGAGCATGTAACACTTGAGAAATGATGACAAAGAAGTTATAATTTTGAGGAGGTTGATCGACCGACTATCCAGTCGAGGCACAATCCTCATGGTGCTTGACCTTGAATTGTAAGTCTATCATCTTATTCCAACAGTTCTTATTGACATGTCCCACCTTTGAAAAATACTGAAAGGTCTTCCTCTTCTGACCGTTCTTCATCGACGAATATGATTCTTTGGTCTTCCCTTTTGTAGGTTAGTCGATACATTCTGGTCATTGATCCCGCCGACCATGTTCTTTAGGATTTGGCTTGACCTTGCTTCTCAATAAGTGAGCTTGGTTTTTTCCACTGAGCTTCCCTTCTTTAAGCAACTTATGTTAGTCCTTAATAAAAAAATCACCGAAAGTATCAAAGGTAAGATCCTTACCATCTTGCTTCTGTGACATCCAATTATCCCCAAAAGGAAGAACATAAGACATCATATGGTGTCTTGAAGTTCATTAGAACCATGTCAATAAGTTGTCCATCCTTCTTTAGGAAATCCTTACCACATTCACCCAATTTCAATTGTAGATCCTTGATATAAGCCATATAATCCTTGATCCAATCAAAGGAAAGAGGTTCCTGTTATACCTAAATCCTATCACCATCATGTGATAAGACCCTTAAATTCCATGTTTTCCCTTAATCCTAACACTTAGAGTGGAAACTTGCTCTGTTTGTCAATTCTACTTGAAAAATCCTAGCACCACGCTTTCCTTGTGGCCAATGAGCGGTACCTTGCTCAACATCGCCTGTATCCTGTTTTCAAGAAGCGATGCCACCGCCTATGGTATTTGGTCCAAAAGCAGTTCTCATCTAAACCGCTTTGTCATAAGAGAAGAAAAGCGGTACCCTGGGTAAAATGGGAAAAATAGAAGTTTCTCGAGGCTTCTAGATCATCAGCCTCGTGTCCTCCCTTATCCCTATCATTGTGGGTTAGTTTAAGCTCATGAACTATAGAGGTATTGTTATGCTGTTGGATTGACCACTTAGTCCAAGTCATTGGAGAGAATAGAGAGAAAAGTTGGAGTTTATGGGGATGAAGTGTTTGTCTCGTGGAGGGGCTTGTCGACACTAAGGCAATGGTTGTAAGCTTCTCCATACATTCTTAATGCAAAGCTAATTTTCGTCCCACATTACTGTTGTTTTGATTTCACATGTATATGTTGTTAGATTCCTTAGTCACTAACATGGATAAGTAGATTATTTTCTGGTATCTTTGATGTGTTTGCATGTTTGATATGTTTGTAGGTACATAGGTTCACAATTGAAACAATATTCTAGGTGTCTACGACATTCAGGGAAGGTCTTCATCCTTTTCCGTTCACTCATTTGTTCTAGATCTGAACCATTCATACTAGAGGAACATCTTCTGTCTACAGAAGGTGCAATATTCCTGATTACAGTTCCAGAGAGATCAATTCTTTTTCTATTTGCATTACTTCTCCTTCATTTATCTTGTTGAACAAGTTCTTCAACTTGGTACAAACGCTGTGAGGACAATCGATCCCACTTGTATGGAAACAAATATCCCTTGAAATGTAGGTCATGATAACACCCATAACTATATTCTTCTTAACATCGATACTAAACTTGGATTTGACATTTGTCGGATCAACAATGGCAGTTTTCATAAACTGCCATAGTCCTTTTACATTCAACAAGGTCTTCATATCTGTCACCCAGATAACATAATTATGTCCATCGAGAACAATATGTTCTATATTGCAAGCTATCCTTATGGTCTAACAGATCTGAACGAAGTCTAGATAGAGGTATAAGTCGACAAATCTCCTACTTGGAGTCGATCAAACTATATTCGACTTAGCATGATTTGTAAACAACAGTGGTAGGCAAAAAATCGTCACTTTGATACCATGTTGGGAAACCTCTCATCGTGGACTATAACACATATCGAGAAGAAAAGGTGGTGTCTAGAGACACAATTTAAGCAATTAAGCACAACGCATTTTGACCAAAACATCACAATGTGTAATGAGCATGATAAAACATATCAAGAAGATATATTAGAAACCCATAGGGTCGCCTATTTATATTTTCCATATCTAACCAACTTCCTAAAAGTAGGGAATATTTGGTCCACAAGTAGGGATATTTTGTCCAATTAGTATTTGTAGAATATGAAACGTCCCCAAGTTTATTTATTTGTTGTAGCCGCATTGACCACGGTCATGCCGACCATTCAGTAATTTCCCCAACCGGTGGTACAGTCTCTCTACGGACTCTAGTTGATTGCTCCACTAGTTACCTATCGTTCATTGACTAACTATCTCAAGAAGATCCATAGGTGTGATGAACTATCAATATTGTAGGTTTTAACAATTTCCTAAAACCCTTAGTCTCATCTTTAAGATTGTGTATGAAGAAACTCTAAACATCATTAATATTTTTCACACCTCGACAAAGTGGAACCTCATTTAGGTATAATACGATGGAATCATCTCGATCCCCAATGGTATCCAACATATTTGAACATCATTGAACATTTTTAAATAATAACTTTAAATAGTTTTCATCTTAAACCTAAATGTTGGTTCCACTTTGTTGACGACACCTTTTTAGTTTGGCCCCATGTCCATTCATGGATTTTGTCTTTACACGACAACTTGATGGAACCCTTACCCATAAATTATATGACAAAAATACTCACATAGGCCGATACCTTCATGACCTTTCTCTTGAGAAAATAATCAAGGTTGTCAGTGATGTCAAGGCTGAAGCCATTAATGACAAAGGTTGTTGACATGGATAGTGGTAAGATGATGAGGAAAATGAGGAGATACAATGATGATGACTATACTTGATAGACAGCATTATAAATGACTTGGCAAACATGTTAATGACAAAGGCACATTGATATCAACATGAATACAAGAAGAAGACAGATGGGAAAGAAAACCCTTAAACAAGTGGATTGTTGAAGTGATGTCAAGCAGACATTTTCAATGGGATCATCATTATGAGAAAGTGAAGTGTCCTAAATGAATTCTAGCAGTCCATGTGAAAGTGTCTTAGATGTTGAAAACATGGAGAGGCATGAAGAATTTGAAGTGGCCCTAAAGAGAGCTCTAATATTGAAAGTCGACTTCAATTAAGAAAAACAAAAACAAAAAACAATAACAACAAAATAAAAAATTCCTAAGACGAAACCTAACTCCTCAACTTCAAACTAAACTTTTAAAAATTTTGAAATAATATTAAAACCTATAAATACAAAAACAATATTATGAGACTAATTTCATTAAAAAAAAAACCTAAGAATTAACAACCTTATAAAATGTAAAACGCTTTAAACTACCTATTTTTATCAAAACTTTAAACCAAACAATTAAAAGAGCATTTTGTCCAAAAAAAAAACACTAAACTAATCTTTAAATAAAAAATTAAAAAACTCATACCAAACTAATAATGATTTTTTAAGTTCTTATTGACATTAACCTACAAATTATCAAAAAACATTCATAAAAACAAAAAAAATTGAACTTTATTTCAAACAAATACACCTTAAAACTAGACTTTTAAAACTAATTCTGAAACATTAATAAATTAAAAACTAACAACATTTCTTGAAAACTTTAACAAAAATTAAAACTAATATAGGAAAATTAATGAATACTAATTAAATGAAATAATTAAAGAAATATAAAAATTATAATAATAAAATGAAATTAAAATTCTTAGGAAACAAAAATTTACTAAGTAAATAAAATAAAAAACCGACAACACTGAAACCATAAAAACGACTTAAGAACAAATATTAATAAAAATAAGAACATTGAGCTTACCTTCGTGAAGACTTCCAAGGAAGCCTCTCCTGATGATAGACCTGCTTCTAAGTCTGAAACTGTCGAGGAACAAAAATCACCACCGCAGATCTCCTTCTTCTCCGAAAAACACAGCTACGGAACAATGAACAAAGAAGTAGGATATATATATTTATATATAAAAGTTTAAACAAGTAATCCCAACCACTTAAAAAACGAGACTTTTGTGTATAAATAGAGTGTTCCCTCATTTATGTATTGAATGTGTGGAGATGAGTAGAATTCGTGGAGATGTGAGGAAGAGAGGAATAATGTAGGAAAGGGCTGTAATTCATGGTAGTGGGGTATCGAACTATGTTTTGAAGATGAAACATAGGAAGGTTGAGGTGTAGGGTTGAGTGGAATATGTGGGAGTAATCCGATTAATAAGGAGGTCGAGGAGCAGTAAGCAAGGAAGATGAGGAGCAGGTTTAGTAAGCCAAGGAATGAGTGTGGCGAATTAGACTTGAAGAAGTAGTGACAAAAGGAACCCGTGGAGATATATAAGAATTAGGACTTGCAAAGTAATAGAGTATGAATGCATTTATGACATGGATATTTAGTAACAAGTGAGAGAACCAAGAATCATGTAATAAGGAATTCGTTGAAGTGATGAAAATTTGAGCGACAATTTAGACTTGAGTAGAGAAACAAAAGAGCATTGAACTTGTGGAAGATAGAGGAGTAAAAAAGGCAAAAACTTGTATGTGTGGTAGTGGATCATGTGAAAAAGGAGGCAGCGTGTGAGATCAATGAAACTCAATCAAGAGATCAGACATCAATAGGAAAATAGAGCACATATATCAATTTGATCTTCATGCATATTAAAGGAAATTTTATCATTCATTTGAGCAAAACTTGAGAAAGTTTGACTACTGTAAAGTTTGAAATTTGAATGTTTGGACTTGATCATTATATTCCTCATGACTAAAATTATTTTTTGATTGATCCTTCATATACATCTTGAGTATATATGTGTACTCATTGATTAGTGAACTCTCATTGATGATTGTGTGTATATATTAGTTAATGAATGATAATATACGATGATGAATGCTTGAACAAGGTTGATGAATTTATTGGTTAAAAGAAAAAGAAATTAAGGAGTGATAATTTGATTCACCCCCCTCTTATTTTCTCTAGTGTGTTCTACACTTCCCACCACCACCCTACCAAAAAATTCATTATCCTAAATACCTAGATCACTTAAGCCATCAAAATATCCTCTCGCAACCTATTTGAAAAAGAAAGAATCCATCTTAGCCAATGGCTATTCTATTTCCCAACTTAATAAATACTTTAAATCATCCCTCCACTTGAAATCAAAATCTTTCCTTCATGCAAACCCTCCTCGGGCTCTGATCTTATTCCCCTATATCCACGGCCTTACTAATTGCATCTACAATATTTTATCCAAAAAGAACATAAAAAATATGTTCAAACCCCATAAAACCATTTAGCAACATTTTAGAAGTGTTAAAGATAATTTTGACCCTCTACTTAGCTAAGGAGTATACCGAATTCCTTGTTCATGCACTAAATCCTATATTGGGAAAACTGGTAGATACATCAAAACCCAGCTTAAAGAACATGTAAATGACACTACCCACAATAATTTGACTAAATCAACTATCATTGAACATTCCCCTAAATCCAAGCGCATCATATAATTTGATAAAACCAAAACCCTTACTACGATTCCCCATTATTCCTCCCATATTATCAAAGAGGTCCTTGAAATTGAAAAACATCTTGACAATTTTAATCATGAAGATGGCTATAAATTAACCCACTCCTAGAATCCCCTTATCCATTGCTTAAGGCAACAGTTATGTATCCCCTCCTCTCCTTGTTCTTATTTCCCTCATTATTCTCCTTGTCCTTCAAATCTTTTTAACCTTTTATCCTCCCTCCTTCCGTATTCCTAATATTATCCCCATTTTCTACCTTAATTTATTCTTGATTAACTAATTATAGAAAGCTTCATTGTCAATATTAATTTTAACCCAATTTTTAACCCAACTCAATATCTTCATTTTTATATCCTTAATTTAATATTGTTTCTCTCTACCTATTTTTGACTATTCCCTTATCAAATTTTAATTATCATCATCTCAATTAATAATCTTTTTAACATTTCCAAAATAAGGTTAAATCTATCCCCTTCCTCGTATAGCTTATATTATTATTAGTATTATCTTGATTTTTAAATCTATATTATTTTATGTAATATTAATTTTTATCTTGGTTCTTAACTCTTTCTTCATATTGATATTATTTTACATACATGATCCCCAATTTCTAATCATATCCCCTCTCTAATTTGACAAATTCAGATATTAAATAATCAATTTTGAAAATTATTCAATAATGACTATTTTTTACAAAATTATTTGTTAGTTAAACTTACGGTAACTCTATTCTTACAATTAAAGAGTTTTTTATGGTTCCCCTGATGATGGGTGGAGTGTCCGCGTCAAACATTGGGTAGAAATTTTTACACAGTTCAATCCAGAAGTTTATACCCTAAAAATAAAAATTGTTTTATAAGTTCTTTTTCTAATACCCTTATATATATATGATAAAAAAAATTAGTAACTTTATTCAATATTTGAAAAAAACTATAGTTGTTACTAAGCATTTCTCATTCTAATAATTACATTGATAGGGGATTCCTCACCCATATAAAAAATACCATAAGAAGGTTAAGAGAAAAAAAAGAGACATCTGGAAAAAAGCTTATGTCATGTTAATAGTTCCTCTATTTTAGTCATTGGGAGTAAATCAACCATTGCAATTGGGAGTAGTCTTACCCTGCTTGGATTGTAGTAACTTATTAATTTGATTTGCCATCATCAGATTGTTTGAGAGAGTTGGATATTTACACGCAGTGGATCTCCATGGTGGAGGTTATGGCATTGTTGGATGTGTGAATAATGATATGCCTTTTTTTAATGTGTGCAATCATGCTTTTCCAGTGAGTCTACCTAAGTGTTGAATTCCTGATATGTATCTTGTAAGGAGCATTTGCTAAGGAGTAAAGATAGCTTATGAATCATGAAATCAAATTATGAAGTGTTCTCTTTTGCAACATATTGTTTTGGTAATCTGTCATATGGCCATCTTAGAGTCAAATAAGATATGATGATTTATGAAGTGTCTCTCCAATTCTATATGGATTGCAGTCTCTATGCTTAACAACTCAACAAAATTGTTTGTGTTGTGCCTAAATCGTCTCTAAAAGGTGATAATCTGATCCATGCATTTGAATATCATGCCAATGACACTTTGTCCAAGGTTTTCTTGTGAGGCCCCATCGCAGAAAACATGAGTGGAAGAATGATCAAATGGCGGAGGCTATCTAACTTTGGAGACTTTTTTCTTTAGCTATACAATATTTCCAAGAGCGAACTTGAATTTATAGTAAGCTTCTTTAGGGGATTCCATTGTTTTGTTGAAGATTACACCTGCTAAAGTGTGAAACTAACGAGAGCTAAGATAGTTTTCTAGTTCCTTCACTATCAATTCCTTTGGGGATATTCTATCGATAGGGTCCACCCCGAGAGAGATTGATATTCCAAACCTAGGATCCCATGTAATACCTTGTCCAATGATATGTAAAATTATGATGACAACTCTCCAAATAATGGACCAATTGCTTGAGGGAGAAGGTTTGATCTAACCTAATATAACAAGGAGAATGGTGCTATGCATTTTTTATGGATGAAATGATGCCAAAGGACCTTAATAATGATTAATCATCATATACTATTAGCTGCAAGGGACACACACACACACACACACACACACACGGGAACTTTGTATACATATAAATATAAATAACTATTGAAAAATTTATGTATAATGTAACACATAATGTGTGTGTGTGTGTGTGAAAAAGGAAAGATGTTCTTGAGTACCCTCATTCCTCCCCTCCCNGGAATTTTATCAAGCTTGCCTTTATGATAAATTGATATTTTAATACCTATCCATTTTTTGTTCAAATTTAGATTTTTGTTATGTTACGTTCAGATAAAATCTAGTTTTATTTTAAATCAATTTTTGTTATGCTTTGATAGCACATGACTATGGTCCTTAATATTCATGTTTTCAAACTAAGGGCTTTGATACCATTTGTAACACCCATTAACAATCATGGGTGTTACAAAAATAATAAAATATGGAAGCCTCTTGTATTAGAATGGATTGTTTTTCTTAATATTCATTAATATATTGCTAGAAAAGTATGAGGATGAGTAAGTTGTAATATGTTGTATTCCTATAATTCACTTATTTTGACAACTTCATTTATTGATCCTTGCGCTTCATAGTAAAAAGAACCAATAGGAGGGATGCTTTCTAATATTGATCATGATATATCAACTTGAATATTGTCATCTATCATATTGAAGCATCAAGCATATATTAGAAATGAGGTCAAATAATGTGGGCACTCTTCTTACTTATCAATCAAGATTTCTCATTTTTTAGAGGTATTTCACATTGGCCATCAAACACTTTATCGACGATCCATGAATGTTGTAACAAATGCAACCTTTTCATTTTTGAGAAACATGTTTGTTTCTAAAATGTTGATTGTACAACATATAAGGAAGTTGTAGTTTTACCTTTATGTCACTAAATTGTAGCAAGTACGGATTGTGGAGTGATTCAATCCTTAAGGAATAACTGATGGTGTTACCCTGCATTAAGGGTTGTTTTGTATATTCTTGTGTTCTTTATGGAGTGGATGTATCTTGGTATTTCTAAAGTATAATCCTATAAGGGTTCCATATCATTGTTGTGATGCAATTTTTTGGGTTAAGGATCACTACAACCTACTTGGATCCCTTTGATGGTGTGAGTATATAATTTATAAGTAAAACTCAAGAATAATTATTTGAAGTCCATGGTGATTGGTCCCAATGTGCATATCCATTCTTCCCATATCTATATCACAACCACCCATGTCTATGGACAACATATGAGCTTTGAGATGATGGCCACCAAATTGGAGTCTCATAATTTCATAGCACCCCCCACATTTCATCATATCACCATTGGCTATCATAATTTGAAAGTTACACACTAGGTGGACATAACAATGGATTTATTCATCTACTTACTACTGAATTAAATTTTGGATGTTGCCACTATCAAACTTCACTACCACATTGCACTACTTGATGTAACCCTAAATTTTAAAGGTTTATGGGGTTGAAATACTAGATAAAACACAGAGATAGATGAGTAGTTATTATTGATAGATTTTGGGTTCAAGTTATTCTTTCATTTGGGGTTGAAATACCAGTTAAATCATGAAGATAGATGAGTGGTTCTTCTTGATGGAATTCAGGTTCCACATTAATTCATGGTAGGATTTTGGTCAGTAGCCCCGAACTCAGGTTCCATAATTATTACTATAGATTCACTAGGATCAATCACATCAACTTGAAACAACTTATATTACTTGTACTTATCACCATGAACATATTTTCATCATAGTTATAAAAGAGTCCATGCCTTTGTATATTTGCAATTTCTATTAGAGGCAACCTTTGTACTTTCAAGGATGAGAAGGGATTGCGTTTGAGGATTTAACATGTGTAGGAATCAAGTAGGGAAAGTAAGAGGTTTCTTTTATTTGTACATTTATCATTATATTTGCTTCTATATCCCTCTCATATGCCTCCAACTAGGTAGTAGGATGTTGCATCTTGAGTTGCGCTCTATACTCTTCCTCCAGGCCACTAATGAAACATTCTTTATAGAACTGATATATTAAGTTATTTGTATAGATGTAAAATTTCTCAAAGGATGAATTAAGGTCTGCGAATGAGCTTATTTTTTGTAACTTTGTAAGCCAACCCAAATATTGAGTATTACACTCATAACAACATGCATAGCATCAAAAATTAAAATCCATACAATCTAGGCCCCATAGGATTTCTTATGACACTCCCACCATTTCAATTGTTTTGGAGCTAGATACAAGACCCCCACCCTAAGTATCATCATGTTAATAGTAATACCATCGAGGGTGAAGTAATGTTCCATCTTGGTGATCCATCCTGACTAGTTCAAACTATCAAAGTTGTTTAGATCCACTATAGGAAAATGATTCCATATGTCATTATATATTGGGGGTGGTTTATCATTGTGAGGAATCAAAGAGGGTTGGTAGTTTCTATATAGTCCTAAGTGAGAGGTTTCTATTGGAACCTAAGGTCATGCAGGCTTATCACACCTTTGGATATTATGGAGACAACTATTCGAAGGACATTAGTTGATTAGTAGAAAATTCGATTGGAGGCTTGATTGAGTGGTTAACTAAATGATCGAGTGGATGGTTCGTGAGGCCATGGATAGCTCGGCTAAGACAATTAAATAAAATATGGGACATTGTGAATTTCATGGAAATGGTTTAAAGAATGACCCCTATTTGTGGACCAGATGTCCCCCACAACAAAGGAGTTTGCTAGATCTGGAGACAATAAAAGAACAACCCTATGGGGTTTGTTGATATGTTTGATGTGTTCGAATCATGTTGATAATCCACTCTGATGTTCTGATCATAATGTGTTGTGCTTAAGTGTTTTAGTGATGTCTTTATACACCACCTCTTTTCTTGGAATATAGTTCCCTTTTGCTATTGTCATTTCCATTCCGTAGTTCATACGAAGATGTTGCTCAACACGTTATCAGAGCTATTGGTTTTGACCTAACTTGTTGTCTACAAATCGAGTTGAGTTAGATTTAGCATTGATTGAATCCACAATGAATATTTGTTGATTGATACCTCTTCTTGAACTTGGATTAGATTAGTTTGATCAAAAGGATGACTCTCAATATAGAACATGTTGTTCTGAATGGGCACAACTATGCAATATGGGCGCCAAATATGGATTTTTTTTGAAGAGCAAGGGACTATGGCAATATACTAAAGTCACTATTCCAGATTCAATGGATGACTAGGCTAAGTTTGCATCAATGAAAAGATGGACGAGGTTATTGGGGCATCATGACCTACGTTTCGAGGGAGATTTGCTTTCACACAAGTGGGATCGACTGTCCTCATGTCGTCCAAAGTAAGTTGAAGTTATTGTTCAACATTTTAATGAAATTCAAGTGATGCAAATAGAGAAATATTTGATCTCTCTGGAACCCCATTCCTTTGAAAGGATTGTTGACTATTTGGCTTGCATCAAGGAGCTATAGTTGAAATTGGGTGAATGTGGTAAGGATCTTCTGAAGAAGAATGGACAACTCATTGAACCAGTGTTGATGAATTTGAGGAAATCTTATGATGTATTCTACTCTTCCTTTTGTTCCAATTGGATTTCACGTAAGCAATATGGTAAGGATTTTACCTTTGATGTCTTTTCTTATTTCTTGATTAAAGAACAACAAAAGTTGCTTGAATAAGGGAATCTTGGTAGAAAACACCAGGCTCACTTGATCAAATGTAAGGTAAAGCAGAATTATAAAGAATGTGGTCGGCTAGATCATCAACCAGAATATAGTGACAAAACTCCTAAAGGAAAAAATGACAAGTCGACATCGACAAAGAAGAATTAAAAGAAGAAAACCTATCACTATTGTGGAAAAGTGGGACATGTCGAGAAAACCTTTTGGAAGAAGACAAAGGACTTGGAGGAAAAGGTAAAGCACCTTGAAGATGGCGCATTGATTGGTCAATTGATCAATCAACCTACTAAAAAATTTAACTTTTTATGTTAGAAATTCCCATGCATTACATGTGCATACCACAAAGACATAAAGGATAGTCGATTTTGATTGTACTCATCATAGGGCTAGGGATGCTTCTATGTTCTCTTACTTAAGTGGAGTTCCAAAACATAATATTTATGTAGCTGAATAATATGCTCTGATGTTGAATATCCAATGTCTATCATATGCCTAACCTGCGCACAAATGTGTTGTTAGTTGCACAACTTACACCAACCAAGAATAATGTTGAGTTTTGTTCAGATTGCTTTATTATAAAGGATTTGAGGCTTGGGGGGGGGGGATTTTTATTCAAGAGTTTTGGATCCCAAATATGGACTTTATAAGTTCTATGACTTTCCCAAATCAACTAGACTAATTGCACTCATTTCTCAGACCGACAACAAATGTTGAAGATGATGGTAACAAATAATATGGTTATTGTTCTCCCAAAGAATGATCCACCTAATGGAATTTGTAGAGGACGTGTGCTTGGAAATCATCATCAGGATCCCTTTGATTTCAGAAAACCATGGCAAGTACATAACTAACTAAAACTTGTTCATAGTGGTCTTTGTTGCATGGGAAAACCCTAATTAGTAGGTGCAAAGTATATTTTGACCTTCATTGATTATTTCTTTAGATTTACATGGGTGTATCTCTTGAATAATAAGAGTAATTTCGTTGAAAGATTAAAGGAATTTTGAGCATTGGCTAAGAAGCAATGCGACCGACCTATCACATGTTTGAGATCAAACAATGGTGGTGAATACATGAGTCATAACTAGAAATCATGTCAATATGATTTTGGGTTTGAAGAAACAACTTGCAAATATCTTTGAAATGACCGATATTGGTTCATGACATTTCTTTTTGGGCATTCAAATTTTGAAAATGGATGATGGTATGTTTCTTTCTCAACCAAAGTATGCTTTGTATATTTTAAAACAATTTAAAATGGATGATTGTAAGTCTTGTACTACACCTTATCACTCGGGCGCAAAGTTGTGGAAAGTCTATGAATCTTTTTGAGTCGACGCCACTCTTTATTGATAGTTGGTTGGTAGCTTGATTTATATAACTCATAGTCAACCATACCTTTCCCTTTTTTTAGTGTTGTCTTCTAGTTCATGCAAGATCCTCGAGAAAGCCACTGGAAAGTTGCAAAGAGAATTGTTTGCTATATTAAAGGAATTTATCAGTATGGTATTAAGTATTGTCGTAGTATATAATAACCAGTTGGGTTTACTAATTTTGATTGGGGAGGTG
This sequence comes from Pseudotsuga menziesii, assembly GCA_001517045.1. Classification (NCBI taxonomy): domain Eukaryota; kingdom Viridiplantae; phylum Streptophyta; class Pinopsida; order Pinales; family Pinaceae; genus Pseudotsuga; species Pseudotsuga menziesii. The sequence continues at coordinate 238,407 of LPNX011052846.1, forward strand.
ACATTGACGACTGCAACTACACTTTTGGCTACGTGTTTCGGTCGAGTTCTGGACCATTGGTCTGGTCATGTAAGAAACATAAGGTAGTCTCTTTTTCGACTACATAAGTATAATATCATGGTGTTTTCAATGTAGGTACATAGTCAATATGGATCCTTCATATTTTAGAAGAGCTTGGTTTTCTTGTTTAAGAATTGACTATTATCCATTGTGACAATCAAAGTACAACTCAAGTTGTTGATAATCATTTTGCTCAGAACAAGATGACGCATGTTGAATTTCATGTTCATTATTTGAGACGGTATAGGATAGTGTTGTCTCACTTGTTTATTGTAGGATAGATGATCATAGCGCTAATATCATCACAAAGCCTCTACCATAAGCTATGTTTGTGAAGCTTCGTGCTATGCTTAAGGGATTAAAAAAGATACAATTATGGGATAGGGTATTCAGAGAATGTAATTTCACCTCCTGAATCTCCAGAGTGTTGTGTTGAAGGGGGTGTTTGAACTTAAGGTTATGTAGGTTCATCACACCTTTAGATATTCTAGCCCACATCCAGTCGAAGGACATCAATCAACTAGCATAACAATCAAATGGAGGCTTGAATGAGTAATTGAATAAATGATCAACTAGATGGTCAATGAGGCCATGGTCAGATTGAATACAATAATCAAATAAATTATGAGAAATTGTGGATTTCATGGAAACAGTTAGGACTAATGACCCCTATTTGTGGACCATATATTCCTCACTTCAAGAGAGTTTGTTAGATCTCGAGACTATATAAGAATGAGCCTATGGGCTGTGTTGATATGCTTGATGTGTTCGAATCATGTTGATAATGCATTGTAATGTTTTGATCAGAATGCACTATGCTTAAGTGTTGTAATGATTTCTTTAGACACCACCTCTTTTCTCGAAATATAGTTCCCTTTTGCTATTTTTTCTATTCAATTCATTTGAAGAGGTTCCCCAATAGTTTCTTCATGCTATGATTCATTGTGTTCTTCATTCTAGATTTATTCTTCTTGTATTCCACAAACTTCCATAAGTGTCGATTTCTCATTCAACATTTGATCTAAGTTTGCGATGGTATGCTAATTTTTTTATCCAACTTTCAACCCAATGTTTGATCCCAACCAGTTATGGTATGCTCAATTTCTTGAAGTTGGCCAATAATATTTGTGTATTGAGATTCTAGGTGTTTCAACCTCCCAGTAGTAGAGAGAGTGGCCATATTTTTCAGAGGGTTTGTATGAGGTCATTTATAGGTATCCACCAATTGGGTGGGTTCACTAAAAAAATTACATATTCCCGAGGACAAGGGAGTGTCAGGTGATATAGCTCTCTTATATATCTGTGGGGTCCAATAGTAGTACTTAACCTAATATGTCATTGCACTAACTTAGGAATCTCAATCACGCTCAACTACCTAGTTAATAGGGAGTGATGTCCCAGATTATTATTCTTGGTGTACAATAGCAACAAGATGACCTATTAGTTTATCTAAAGTTGGTATTAGGTATACGTAGGGAACTTCCTATATATCTGAGGATATGTGGAAGTGGGATTATGCATACATGTGTTTTATAATGTAGTACTAATAGAAGGGGTACCAACATAGACTAAAAATGTGTCTAATAGTGTGCCTTAGTATCACTTGTATTTTATGCATGTATGATTCCTCAAATGTAGGCTTACATGCTAAACAATTGATCTTTGTTTCATTTAAAGATGCAAAGAATGTATGTAAATAATTAAAATAAATAAAATTTAGGAGCTAACTAACCCATGAAAGAGCTCTACAATTGCCAAAACATAACTTACTTTTCAAGGTAGGGTTTGAGGCCAAAAATTTAGAAATAAACACAACTATTGCAATATTTATTAGAATTGCTATTATGGCCACTTGTTGGAAATGGCATGTCCACTTTAAGTCTACTATCATTAGTTTAACAAAAATCTAAGCACTCTGTGAAAATATATTCACTTTGCAATATTCATGGTCACCATTGGAAAAAAAAACCTAAAGCAATTTATTTTTAAAGAAATGATATCTTTACTTGTTGGGCTCCATTTGAGATAATTTTTTGGGGGGGAGGAGTTGTTTTTGTGAAAGGAACTCAAATATACCATTGGTTTATATAGGTTATACATAGAAAGTTTTAGAAACTGATTTGAATTTTTTGATCTTTTTTTTCTTCCCTCAAAGTTCATGCAAAAATAAAAAAAAAACTATTCTCCCATCTTGGCCCAAGAAAGACCTATGCTACTATTTGTAATGTACTTAAACCCAAATATTCAGAGAAAAAATAGAAAAGCACAAGAGAAGATAGATCAAACTTGAGAAATATCTCTTGTATTAATGATATTCAAAAGAGAGAGTTATGTTCACTTGTCTCTTTAAGGGGGAAACCTCCAAGAGCAAAGCTTTAATTACAATAACAATTCTCGACAAAACATTACATAGCTTACTACTCTATATATAGTGCTTTAATAGTCAAAACCCTAAAAACTTGTGGTGTTGTTATTGATGAGGTTTAACCACCTAGTAGGCCTTTATTCAATAAAGAGGGCCCTTTTATATTAAGTCACTATCCATGAACTATCTAATGGGCCTTGTCGCCTTATACATTGATAAAGAAGCCTAGGGGGTTTATATATATATATATATATATATATATATGTATATATATATATATATATATGTATGTATGTATGTATGTATGTATGTATGTATGTATGTATGTATGTATGTATGTATGTACACGTATATATATATATGTACGTATATATATGTATGTATATATATATATATATATATGTATGTATGTATGTATGTATGTATGTATGTATGTATGTATATGTATACATATACATATACATCTATATATATATGTATATATATATATATATATATATGTATATGTATATATGTATATATATATATATATATGTATGTATGTATACATATATATCTATGTATACATACATACATACATACATATATACATACATACATATATATACATACATACATAGGACAAATCTGAGCACTTTGGGAGCATTCTGAAGGTCACAACAAACAATAAAGCATCTCAAATCAGCTATAATTAGGCCAACTTTCAGATCTGGGCACATTGCAGCAATAAAAGATGATGATCAATGGCAATAGGAGGCGGTCTTTGCAATTCTGGCTGTGAAAATGAGAAATATGTGGGTGAAAGCAACCCTAAAATCTCATTCATATGCCTTATAGCAACATCCACATGAATTCCGGGCACAAAAAAACCTGTTTGGTAGTAAAAAAGGGTATGAAGCAACCCTATTTCACCATCTTGGGCACCCTTGTGCACTTATCCATCACTGAACAGGCGTACCTCTAAATCTGGGCCAAATTGGAGGGTTAAAAGGCAGTTATGGGCATGAATAGCCCGATGAAAAGTGACGAACAATGGAAAAACAGGCTTTGAGAAAGCCATTGAATATGCTAATGCTTGGATTACCAACATGAGGGAAAGCCATTGAATATGCTTATGCTTGGACTATAATAGACCACCTTGGTTGGACACTAATGCAAACCCATGTATGAGTTTGAGCCAACATTTACATCCACTCTACAGGATCTCCAGAGAACTAGCATCATTATTTTTCCATTAGTATAAAGGAGATGTACTAGAAGATTTGCCTGTTCTTGTTGATTTTACTGTTTAGTTGAACCTAAATGAGAAACAAAGAGGAGCACTAACCAAGCTACAACACTTTTCATGCACGTCAATGTGTGCACACGTCAAAATGTTGTAGCTTGGTTAGTCTCCTCTCTATTTCGTTCAACTTCTCTGTGAAATCAACAAGTCCTCGCAAATATTCTAGTACAATTCCTTTACAGTAATGGAAAAATAATGATGTTGAGTTCTTGGAGATCCTGTAGAGTGGATGTTTTAACCTTTGTGCTACTCTGAAGTGCATAAGCCAACACTTCAGAGGCATATTTCCCAGTGGTAACCTACAACAATCATATATATATATATATATATATATATATATATAATCCATGGTGGTGAAGAGTGGACATTTCCAGATCTGCTACTTGGCATGTTCAGGAATGAAAAGAATGTTTTAAATACATTTATATCAGTCTGTAATA
>LPNX011052878.1:2467-18964 GCA_001517045.1 Pseudotsuga menziesii
AGAATAATGTCTAAGTGGGTAAATACTATGGGTTGATTATTCTAACATTTTGCTTCACATATATATTGTTTATAAGCTTTGTGCTTGCGTGTGTTATTTTCGTATCTTGTCATCTTCAATTGTCTATAGTTAAAATATTCGAACTCCTAAGTAACTGATTCAGTTTAACATCACCACACTAAGTAATCATCCTTAGTAACTTAATAGGGTCTACCCCCCTTGGCTCCGTTAGGAGTTGAGCCTAAACGGAGGAGTCAAGAACAAGGTGACAGCCTTGACTCGAGACTTGCCCCCAAGGACACACCAAGTGGCTTGAAGATTTCTGCCATGTGATCCAGGTGTGTGAAAAGGTGGCAATAGCTTCTTTCTCATTGAACTCAGGTGGTGGCACCACCTATGGGTAATTGCATTCATATGGTGGCACCGTGTATTTCCCACAACATATGAGCAGTTCCATATAAAAATACATAACACAAGGAGAGCAAAAAAATCAAGTTAGAAGTTGCAAAAACAATGTCAAAACTGATGAATCAACATAAATATAGAGCATATAAAGTCAAGGTGACTCCGATCCTGAGAGATCTGATGATTTCAAACCAAAAATTCACTAAGTCAGATGGTAGATATTACTGAAAAGATTAAATACCCGATCTTGGATTCATATGAGTGTTTGAAGACTGAGGAAGATTAGATCAACTAAAGCTTATATTCCCTACCAGAGTCGCCAGTTTTGTTATCAGGAATATTGCACATTCTGCGAACAGAAGTTGTTCCTCTGGTCTGAATGGTTCAGATCTAGAACAAATGAGTTACAACTAGGTCAGAATACTTTCCCTAGAAGCGATAGATGCCTGGAATAAGATCTATGATGGAAGACCTGCATAAACACGTCAAACACACAACATCATCAAAGATACCAAAAAACTATCCATAGATCTATATCAGTGACTAAGGAATCTGATAATACACATGTGAGAGTATAACACAATAGATATATGGGAAAGGAACCAACTTTTCATTAATAGATGAAATGAAAGAGTTTACAACCTTTTGCCTTAGTGTCGATGTACTCCTTCACAAGACTAACATCTCATCCCCGATAGCTCCAACTTTCTCCTCTATGCTCTCTAATGGACTAGGCCAGGATGTTAATTCAACAACATAACTTTACTCTTTTCTCATCCCCTCAACCATGGATTATGAACCTGGCTTTATAGGGCTCAAAAGGATAGGAATGGTTGAGAAATAGGTGGGTGAGGTGGCCATGAGATCCTCAAAGCATGGATCTCAAGCTTAACTAACCCAAGTGATTAGGGATAAGGCTAGCCATGAAGCTTTTGTTCTAGAATATTTGTGAAACCTCCTTTTTCACTTTTTACCAAGGGCTACGCTTATACTCCCTTAAGATAGAGCGGTGCAAGGTGAGAACCGCACCAAAAACTAAGATGAAAGGTGGTGGCAATGCCTGTCTTCCACATAACTCAGGAGGTGATGTATAAGGTACCGCTTATAAGCTTAAGGGTAAGAGCGGGGATGGAGTTTTACATGTAGGATCAACATCTTGGAGCATTATTTTCACTTCAATTTTGGGATTGAGGGTAAATAAATGTGTTAGAGATCTTATCACATGTTGGTGACAGGATTTGGGTATAACAGAGACTATAACTTAGATGGATAATAGAAGATGTAACAGAAACTGGGAAAATGATGAGGATTATTAAATAGGCGTATAACAATTTTTCAACAGAGTTCTCGAGGCTTCTAATGATGTGGGTATAACAGTAATTCATAATCCTTGTACTTAACAATCATTCAAATGTATGGCGCATATAAAAGTTTATGAAGATTTGAACTGTCAGTACAATGATGAATTATTTTGTATGAAAAGTATGAAGGAATGAATCGATTGTTGCATGGATAGAAGAAACGTAATCATATATTTTTAAGGTGATAAGATATTCATATCTAGGAACTACGTGCCATAGAGATGAAGATCTATTTATAAGGTATAAGGATGGTTATCAAATGATGATAGATTGAGGTAGGGTAAAAAGGATTTATATTTGAAAAGGTAAAAGTATGACGACTACCAAAGCAAGAGTATGGTCTAAGCATATGAGGGCATAGGCTTAGCAAGTATGTAAGTATAATCCATGCTACAATTTCCTTAAATTTAATGCAATAAACACATTTCAAGGAAAGGATCGTTACCTTAGATCAATGTTACCTTACAGGACCACGTTCTTAAGAAATACTTTGGATGTCAGGAGTTTCTGCTGCATGTTGTCATTTCTGTGACAGAAATGGAGTTTCTGTGACAATCTATTCTTGTTTTTCTCTCAAATATTGTGCTGCTATAAAACTAAAAATGTTTCTTCAAATAGGCTGTCCACTATTGTGAATGTTACTGGATTTCTGTAGAAAATAATGGAATAGACTGCTCTGTACCCAAAATGAAAGCTGGAACTTCTGAAAACTATCCATGATGATATAACTACAAGTTCTTCATCCACATCCTTTTCTCTGTGCAAATCTACCTATGTCAATAAATTTGTCGATGTCAAACATAGATAGAAATCATTGGATTACCAACCAATGAGGAGAGTTGTTAACCAATGCGAGATATTCCATCCTTAATGTTAATGGAAATCAAGGCACTTGGTACAACTAACAGTCATGAATAGATTTGTTGGAATATAATGAACTGTAAAATTCTCTTGCCAAGAAACATTAATGGATTTCCTTAACAAATGACAAGGATGCCTTCCATTGAGGCATGTAGGGTCCATGCTACCTAAAAATGTCTCAAGGTTAAGACCCATAAAATGTTTTGAAGTCGTTGGGTTGAAACTTGCTATAAGAAGAGCCTTAATAAATATCCCATCATCCAGCTGGGCACAGAACAAAAGATATTTTTTTAGAAATGAAGTAGACACCATCAATAAACTTTATTATGGAGCCTAGCGAGCCAGTCACCGGGTTTTCTAACTATACCCTTGCTAGACTGTTATAGACAACTGGTTTTCACAGTAGATCTTATTTTTCTCTTTAATTTTTTTATCTTTCTTTTATTTTTATTTCCTAAACTACCCTATGCTACTGGAAGTAAAAATATTCTTTCAAGTGTATGCGTACTTCTAGTGTAACCACCTACGAATCAGGATTTCTAAAACATTCTTGTTCACATAATGTATATGAAAAAATACCATGATATGAGGAAATGGCTTCTCAAATGATCTAGATCTCAAAAATTGTTGAAGAGTAAAAGGATGGAAATTAAAAAATGATCCAGTCCATGAATTAATAGATTCTTGACTAGCTTGGCTTTCTTCTTTAGTATCTTTCATTTCTAATCCAAGTTCATATTCTTCCTCTGGTATGAGGCAAGCAAGAAATTCTGTAATTTTAGGTTCTAGTTGTTCTTCTTCTTCAACTACTTTCCATGATTCTTGAGTTCCCTGATCAAATGAGGAACGATAAATATATAGATCAAGATCTTCATGTTGAGGATACTTTCGGATCTTCTACCCATTTTGGAAGATGGATTCTTCTTCAGTTATTGACGTGATACTGCAACAAGGATTCAAGAAACCCTTTGTAGTAATAACCCCTTCTTTACTCAACAAATTTTTTAACATCCTTAAACTTGTACTCGATCAAATGTCCTCCTTCACAGGCAGGTTAGTAACATGGTTCTTACAACATCCAAATATTTTTAAAGTTCAAATTTTAAAACTAGATTAAACTATTTGCAGAAAAATTATGCATGCAGGAAATCAAATGCATTCATTACAAAAATGTAAAATTAAATCAAAAGTAAAGAAACTAAGTTGAAATTAAGTCTTGGCCTAGTATTTTAAATAATCTAATATACAATCGAAAACTAAAAGCAATCCAACTCTACACTATGAAACCATAAACTAAAAAATATTCCTACTTGAAATAAATCTTAATTTTGCTGAAAAAACACTCTTGCATACTATTGAAAGGAAAAAAACATACTTGCATCAAAAGTAACAAAAGGAAAAGAAACTACATAAATTTAAAAAAAAAAACATGTATGCTTGAAATTAACTATGTGAGAGTAAACTATCTACATTTACAAAAAGGGAAACATACTCTAAATAAATCAAACTTTGTATAAAAACAAACTTGTGCAGAAAAGGAAAAAAAAAGGTTCTTTACCTCTCATCTTACTGTTCTCCCCTCCCCCTTGTTGTGTAATGTAAAATCATCCTATCTACCTAGACTCCAATCCCTTTAGCACCTCCCCAGCAACGACGCCACAATGTTGGGCAGAATATACACTATCTAATTCAACACTTAATTTTTCAACCCGGGAAGGTAGCTTGTAAAATGCAAACACTGTATATGCAGGATTAGGGCCTATCCTAATCTAATATACTCTAAGCTGACTTACTATAATATAGGGATTATTCAAAATTGCTTAATAATAAGATTCCTAATCTATCAACCACCAACCTTATTCAAATGTAAGATCCTAACACATCTAATATCTACAAAACATTCAAATTCATGTTCTATTCTAATTGCAAAAATGAAAACACTTTCCAAACTAACTTGAAAACAATACCAAAGCATAAACTAATGAGAACTATCTAACATAATTCAAAAACTTAAATAAGGAGAAAACTACATATCGACACATAAAGCAAAGTAAGTAATAGAAAGTGAACTAGGACTAAATGAGCAGAAACTACAGAAAAAGAGTAAGTGACAGAAGGTAGACTTATGAAATTGATGTATCATTTAATACTTCAAAGCTCTTATTAAATTAATAAATTTCCTTCTAAGAATTTTAATACTATTATAGAGCTTACTTATTCACCTTAATCTTTAAAATGGGATACTTTTGTGATTGAAGCTATTCCTAAATTAACTTGCATTTTGAGACTAAATAAACTTAAATGTAATTGTTGAATAAATATATGCAATTAATCTTAAAGAAAGAACTTAATTAACTTAAATATTAAACCATAATTAAAATGAATGCAATCTACATATACAACAAAACAAATCAAATCTACAATACTAAGTATTCAAAATAATACTTTTAAATCAATCTACCCTAACATCCGAGCTCGGTTCTAGATAAGCCATGTTGTGCACATTATTCCAACAACAATTAAGCAGTAAGTAATAAATTCCAGTCATATACAAATCTGATTTCTAAAGTTATTTGACTAAACACAATTCTTATTTCCAATGAAAATAGAAAACAATTAGTTAATCTATCTATCCTTTACCAAAACTTGAAGTTATAAGGGAAGGGCTTATGATCTATGTTGGTGGATCCTTGCCAACGAGACCAAAAGTCCCTATGGAATTTACAGACTAAGAGATTTAAACTACATGCATATAAAAAAAAAGCATTAACAACAGGAAATGAATCAGATTATAGTCTACAAAATCATCTGTGTATTATAAATACATCATAACCTCTGTGAAATTCAGAAAAACTAGAACTTAGGCAGTGCAATTGTTTTTATTCCTTATCCATTCTCCATCCATGCATATTACATTTTCGATCCATGGATTTTTATAGCTCGAGGGCTAGGGTAACCAATCCTGATTTTACAGTAATAGACTCTATCTTCTATTAATGATACATTGTTTACATAATGCAACTGATTCCTAACTTGTTCATGCTCGATATATTCTTTGATTTGTCATCTAATAGAAAATATTCATCTCAATGGCACGTAGTTCCTAGAGATGATTATTGCATTGATTATACATGAGTCATCAATGGGAATTAAGCTAGATGGACTCGGGTTCATTTGAACAAGCTGGCCACGTACGAAGAATCTTCATAATATCTAACCTGCTGCTGAATATCAATGTATGCTGCAGAAATCAAAGAATGCTGTAGAAATATAATTAGTCACAAATCCTTCAAGAATTATATTTAAGCATTAAATTAAAGGATTTTGATGAATTATCATACCTTACTATACTTGCTGGGTAGTTGGGTAGATATGTGAAAATATAGAAGTATTTATGGGGTAAAATGATCAAATGAAGAGATCAAAGGTGTATATGGAGGATGGAAAGAGGTGCAAAAGAGTGTCAATTTGGCGAGCCAAAATTCTCCCACACCTGTTTATTTGCATGTCCTCATGCAAACATGCCCCTCTTTAGAAATTCAAAATTTTCAAAACTGATTTCCAACCTTGCTGATAAAATTTATGGTGTATTGTGATATCCAATTATTCACTGGCCTATTCTCTAGAAAATATCTCTCCCATGCCTATTTGTTTGCATGTCCCACGAAAACATACCTGATCGAGTCTTCAAAATTTCAAAACTGAGTTTTCATATCACTGACAGGGCTTATGTTGTATTAACCACAATGTTCATATTTCTACCATATGGATTTGATCACTCCTTCAATTTCTTCTTTAACATACTGATATGTGACAAGTGCTTACAAGCCTCAACTCTCAAATTCCTTACTAATTTATGAAGGTGGTTTATACCTACAACTGATTTATACGCTTTCCCTTCAATTTCTCATTCTTATGCATGAGCTTAAGACTATAATATCTCCATTGCTCATTATATTTCTCAGATTTTACAAGAAATAGGTCTTTTTCCTATTGGGACTGTTCATATGACTTGAGTTTTTCTTTGAGCTTCTTAATATTCTTATTTTTATTTTAAAGATGATAAATTACAGAAGGAATGGTTGAAGTGGCAGAAAATTTAGGTATATGTTCATCACATGGTTCTTGTGTAGGTGAATTATCATCAGGAGACTCATAGTCAAACTGTTGAGGGTTAAACCATTCAAAATGATATTCTACCTGGCCATATTTTGGAACAGGAGGATTTTCATGCAGACAAGGGTCTATAGGTTCAGAACCAAAATCAGGAAGATAATGTTCATTATATGCAAAATCAAATTCCAGAGGAGATGATGTATGAAGTGGACTTGGAGTATCCTTTTACTTTTTCTTCTCAAGGAGATATGGCTCTGAGTCAGGGGATTATTCTAGATCAACAAAAATATACGGTTGTATATTGAGGGGATGGATTAGAGGGTTTAATAATATGTTTTGTCACACTTCTGGTGGTTCATCGAGACAGTGTGGATTCTGCGACATTGGGGCTTTTCAGCTGAGGTCGTTGCCTTTTGGATTTCTGTAATACAGAGGAGAAAAGTTCAATTAAGAGTGGTTCTGGATCTGGGTCAGGAACAACTTATAATTCACGACCTTCAGGCTAAGGAGAGACGTGAATGTGTGGAGAATGAGGGTTTGCAGATGAAGGGAAACCCTGAATTCTGTCCACAAAATTTTCCCAATTATCCTTTTGAAGACGTAGCTCATCCTCAATGAGAATTTTGACTTAACCATGATGATAGAGACTGTTATAAGGGTTCTCAAAATGCTTTTGAACCCTTCTCGACATCTTATATAAACTCTTGCATAGAAAATAAGGGAAATTCATTTCCATTTCTGCTTCAAAATCCAAAAGTAGGAGGATATGGTAATTCAGAGTGGTGACATACCTTCCTTCACAAGTGAAATACTTATGTAATACATAGAGCACATTGCGCCATTCATCATGCATCTAGTCTTGAGGAAAACCCTTCTTCTAGTTGGCATACTGGTGTTCTTCTTTTAAAAAGCTGGTACATATTACACGCTCTATGGGTTTAGTTTTAAACCAACGCTCCCCATGACGAGGTAGACCAGTCGCACGGGAAATTGTTTTCTCAGAAAATTCCATGATAAAATTACCAATGTGACAAGTTCTTACAAGCCTCAACTCTCCAATTCCTTACTAATTTATGAAGGAATTTTATACATACAAATGCTTTATCACGCTTTCCCTTCAATTTCTCATTCTTCTGCAGGAGCTTAAGACTATAATCTCTCCATTGCTCATTATATTTCTCAGATTCTGCAAGCAATACGTCTTTTTCTTGTTGGGCTTGTTCATATGACTTGAGTACTGCTTCGAGCTTCTTAATATTCTTATTTTTATTTTGTAGCTAGGAAATTACAGAAGGAATAGCTGAAGTGGCAGAAAATCCAGGTATATGTTCATCACATGGTTCTTGTGCAGTTGAATTATCATTAGGTAGACCCATAGTCAAACTGTTGAGGGTTAAGTCATTTAGGATGATATTCTACATGGCCGTATTTTGGAAAAGGAGGATTTTCACAAAGAGAAGGGTCTATAGGTTTAGAACCAAAATCAGGAAGATAATGTTCATTATATGCAAAATCAAATTCCTGAGGAGATGATGGAAGAAGTGGACTTGGAGTATTCTTTTGCTTTTTCTTCTCAGGGAGATCTGGCTTGAGTCAGGGGATTCTTCCAAATAAACAAAAATAGAAGGATGTATATGGAGGGCTGGATTAGATGGTTTAATAAGATGTTTTGTCATAATTCTGGTGATTCATTGCGACAGTGTGGATTCTGCGACATTGGGGATTTTTGGCTGAGGTCGTTTCCTTTTGGATTTTTGTGATATAGTGGAGAAAAGTTCAATTACGGGTGGTTCTAGCTTTGGATCAGGAACAACTTCTAATTCACAACCTTCAGGATAACGAGAGACGTGAATGTGTGGAGAATGAGGGTTTGTGGATGAAGGGAGACCCTGAATTCTGTCAACAAAATTTTCCCAATTATCCTTTCAGAGATGCAGCTCATCCTCAATAAGAATTTTGACCAAACCATGATGATAGAGACTGTTATAAGGGATCCCGGAATGCTTTTGAACCCTTCACGACATCTTAGCTAAACTCTTGCATAGAAAATAAGGGAAATTCATTTCCAGTTCTGCTTCAAAATGTAAAAGTAGGCGTATATAGTAATTCATAGTATTGACATACCTTCCTTCACAAGTCAAATACTTCTATAATACATAGAGCACATTGTGCCATTCATCATGCATCCAGTCTCGAGGAAAACCCTTCTTCTAGTTTGCAGACTGGTGTTCTTCTTTTAAAATCCTAGTACATACTACACGCTCTATAGGTTTATTTTTAAACCAATGCTCCCCATGACAAGGAAGACGAGTGGCACGGGAAACTATTTTCTCAGAAAATTCCATGATAAAATCGCCAATGTGTACGAATTTCCCATCAAATGCCTGGGAAAATTTTAGCGTAATTTCATCATCATGCTCTTGAAATTTTTGGAAAAATTGATACCAGATGCCTTCAAATATTTCCTTGCATGTGTTGAATTCAGGAAGACCTTCTAAAACAGAGACAAAACTCAGCTCATGGCGTGCAGCTCCCTTCCGTCCCATAATGTACTCTGAGACTATAACTTGGACGAAAAATAGAATATGAAATAGAAACTGGGAAAATGATGCGGATTATTGAATAGGCGTTGTTGCCACCTTTCACACACCTGGGGTTACATGGAAGAAATATTCAAGCCACTCGGTGTGTCCCTAGGGGCAAGTCTCGAGTCAAGGCTGTCACCTTGTTCTTGACTCCTCCGTTTAGGCTCAACTCCTAATGAATCCAAGGGGGTTAGACCCTATTAAGTCATTAAGGATAATTACTTAGTGTAATGGTGTTATATTGATTAAGTTTTTTAGGAGATTTGAAATTAACTAGTAAAAACAAAAGATAACAAGATGCAAGATTTAAAGCATATAAGCACATAAATGACACTCAATATATATATAATCGAAAGAAATAAACAACCAGTGCCTTAAATGGAGTCAACAGAGAAAATAATGTGCTTGCATGGGCTTGAAATAATGTTTTGCAAATGTCTCTTGGTATATTTTAAATTAATATGGAATGTGAATGAATTAAATTAGGTGAAAAGGGGACTCAAGATATACTTGAGGGGTACTTGGAGTATGTCCAAAACTGAACTTTCATGGCTACCCACAAGTTGTATGTGGGATGGAACGGAGTCTTGGAGACTATTGTTCATAATGCACCCATCAGGGTGTGACAGAGATCAGTGCCTCGAGGTCACTTTCCAGTTGTTCCCACTCCTTTGGGTATTTTTCCACAGCTTACAGTTTGTTCAAGGCATTGGATTTTCACCTGATGGTTTGTCAATTTGGGAGATGAAGACTAATTAATATATTCACTCAAGTTCTTTTGATGTAGCTTGACTGATTGGATGAACTACAGCCAAGTACAGAGCATACACACTGGAGTCTTCGTTATTTTTAGTAGATTTTAAGATAGGTGTTCTTGTTAAAAAGAAAACCCTCCAGGAACCTCTCTCGATCCAAGTGGATATCAATCGAGGAATCAAGGAGGGGTTAATTTTATTATGGCTAATGAAACAATTTGTGAAAAATGAATCAAAGATACACAATGTCATTTTTCTAATTAGTCCTACCACGCATCTCTTTCCCCTTGCGGGTCAATCGAGAAGTTGTGGGGTAAGTAGTATGATTACTTTTGAAATTAAAGTATGGAATAGTGAAAAATTATATCAAATTATACAATCCTGCATGTCAGTACTAAACTAGAGCAGAAAAAAAAAGGGAAAAAAGCACAAAAGTGAAATGGACGCAGATCCCCCCTAGGAGGATGGGGAGCGGGCTCGAAAGAGCCTACTCAAAAAAGATTTTCATTTATTATTATTGGTTACAATATCAGAAATATGAAATATTAGAAACCTATTGGTCCTTATACGGGATTAAACCAAGATCTTACAACTCTTTAATTTTTTTTAAATTTTAGTGAAAGGGGAGACCCCTAGGGGGATTTGAACGCTCCCGAGGCCACTTTCGAACAACAGATTATTTTATTTTCTGTTACACTTGATAAAAAAAAGCAAGCATGTTATAATAACATATTCCCAAAATCACTTCAAGAGTACCTTTGGATCAGCCTACCTTAACTCAAAAAAGATTAAGTTAAAACTAGCTAAACAGGTGAAAAAGGAACCAAGGAAAGAAAGCTTTCCTTGGGATATTGGATTTCTGTTTTTTTAGCCAATGAAATATGCACTGATTGCTGAATTTAATATTTTTAAAACATAAAAGGAAATCTAGAGCATGCAACCTACTGGTTTTCTTTAAATTGCCATGCAAAACGAATGATTTCCTTATGCTGGATCTAGAATGCTTAATGATACTTTTCAGAATTAAGATCTAGACTATGAGATTTGAGATAGAAGATCTATGTAGATTTTAATTTGATATAACGGATCCAAATTATAACAAATCTTTTGAACACAGTAACCAGGTAAGAAAATTGATTTTTTGAAGGAGAAAGAGAGAGAAAGAGTGTTGGAATCCTGGGAATGTTGGGATTTGGAGTCTACTTTGGTAGAACACCGAGGGACTATGTCATTTAGAAGATATTGAAGATGAGGAATATGAAAACCAACTCAACCTATTCTACAAGCGAGATCACCTGCAACTTAGAAATCCTTGCACAAACAAATGGTTAAAACATAGGTGCTGCTGGAAGAGATAATTGGAAAGCATGCAATTAAAATTAAAATACATACAACTCCAATAGATATGAAACAAGCAACAGTAAGAGCATAAATCAAACTAGAATAAACTCTTACCCTAGCAGGAGGGAGCTCTCTCCTTCAAGGCCAATAATTAACCAACAAAAGCAATGATAAATAACACAGATTATACCTCATAAGCATTTGACAATCACCATCCACACATGAAGAGCATTACACCATAGATCTTGCCTCCAAAGATTCTTTATTCTAGAATAATAAACAATAACACAGTACAAGAGCAACAACACCTCAATCCCAGTTCTAAATATCTTGGAAGAGGCGGCCTAAGCTTTATTTATACACAAAACAGGAGATCTAGCCTAGGGGGGGCGCAAATCCCATGGAGACAGACCACTGCAGCTGAGGGAGAGTCCATCAATGCTGATATAAAGCTGAACTAATCCTACTTGTCAATCGGGGAGATGATTGAACTGACACATCAACCCACAGACTGACACATCAACCCACAAAGCTTCTAGGAGATCCCACATGTGTGGAGGAGAGAGAGAGGGCGCAATTCCCCATAAAGGATGCGGAAGATCATCTCTGGATCTGTCCATATCACCTCCTTCAGTTAAGGATTTGTCAGATCCAGTCAATCTACTTTAGATATGACTGATTTCAATCAAATCGGCTGAGAAACCATTGATTTAGGATTTTGGATTTGCTCCATTATTCATCAATTTATTAATTAAAATAATCAAGAATTGATTTTTTGGGGTTTTCTTACCTGAGTGATGGAAAATCACTAAAAACCTTAAAAAAGTGGGTCCATGGGTTTACATGGTGCTCTTAGCTTGAAAATGAGCACCTACATGACTGAAACTGATTATTTGGCCCACTTTTATTACAAAACCAATTTTTCCAATTAAACTATTAAAAAATAGCCTAAGTTTTGGAAAAAATAAATTTTAATAAAAAACACTGAAAAAAATAAAAATTAAAAAAAGTTGAAAAAAACTAGGGGGACTTAGACATGTTCATATGACTCGAACATAATGCCTAGCATGTTTATACATTGACACATAGACTCTAATAACCTCAATAGGCCTAAATGCCAAACCGAACACCCCAACTTTGGAGGTATTGAGTGAAAAACTCAGAAATTAGCAGTCGTTTATTCAACAAGCAATAATAACCAAGGGAAAAAACACCCCGGGCTGATCAGATTGACAAATAAATTCTAAGAGACTGAGTCTTTTACAGACACTATCATGCTAGAACATTTATTACAACTCCCCCAAGGGGGTATGAACATGTGATATAGTACAACCAATTTTCCCAGAAACAAGACTGAAGGTCTTCTGAAGTCCGAACAAGTTATCCTTGTTTATTTCACTAGGCTTACTTGATAAAAAACCACTAATTAAAACTTAGGTGGTAACAGTATGGCTCCAACTGTGGGACGTGTGCTTGATCTGATATTTAAGGAAAGGAGAGGATACGTGAACACCAGAATCTCTGGTTTATATACCCTGTAAAAACATCTCAACTTGACAAGAAAACCTCAGTAGCACAAGATTTATATAAAAACCAAATGAGCCATTAAGCTAATTTATTTAAACAAAATAGATGTAACTAACTAATGAAAAAAAAATATTATAGCTAAGTACAAAACATAAATACAGAATGTAAATGCTCTCTTTTAGGAGCTTATTTTCCTACTCTAAGCATGATATAAAAAGGTTAGGTGTAATAAAAAATCCAATGTAACCACCTAAGCATTTTATTAACATAAAAAAAAATTCCTTGTCTTTGGTTACCAGCCAAAGTAAGGATACCTTATTCATAAAATGCAAACCTGCATGATGATTCAAAATGGGCAGGATGAATGGGAGATCATAGGCATGAATAATGTCATAAAAATTCTTCCCCAACTTGTATGTGCTCATGTAGGATGATTCTATCCATGATTGGATAGGACTGATATACCAATCAGAACGATGAGGCAGACTGACTAAATCATCATACTGATCACTGGGGCTTATCAAATGATAACCCGTTGCACAAGCCCCAAGTAGCTCCAAATCATAAGGAACCTCTATATGTGAAAAATATGGTTGAGACTGATATTCCACTAACTACATCACATCTCACTTTTCACAACACTGCTTCTCAATGTCTTCAGTACTGATACCCTTGTGCAGATCTGCATGATATGACTCTGAATGATCAGGTGAAAATTCTGAATGCTCCTCTTCCACACTAAGGTTTTCCCAGGCATCCATATCCATGCTCCCCTCTATGGATGTATCATAGATTGGACTTTCACAAATTTTTGAATAGACACTCCCCTTGTTGGACATATCGTGGATGGGATTCTCCATAAGATTTTCACAAGTTGGATTATCTATGAAATTCCAATAGTCATCACTCCCATCCATGTCATATGTGGGGGACTCTTCATCCATGGAATCATGCTCTTTCCTATCCATGTCTTCCTTGTATTCATAACAATCTTCTTCAAATAAAATGTTACAAGGCAATAAACTTTCCAAACCTTCATCAACATGAGGAGAACAAGGTCTAGTGTCACCACATACCGTACTGATATTATCATAAGTTTCTTTATAGGATTCTATTATGATATCATGGATAGGATCTTCAATATTATCTTCAATCAAGGAAACTTTTTGGACATATTCAATGGGACCACTTGGGATGTGTTTCTCAGTGGGTTTCTCTAGAGGGATTTCTGGAAAAATATCAGCATTGCAACACACTTGAGAATACCTCAAATCCTCAATGTTTTCAGCTATGGTGACATGAGGAGATTCTTCAATAATGTATTCCATCATGGGCTCCTCTCGAAGCTCTTCAATAGGATCATCCTGGATTTTCCCTTCCTCGGAATCTTGCTGTGTATTGGGAGATCCCTCATATTCTTTAATAAGCCGCTTAATTACTTCCTTTCTTGAATAACTATGGGGAAACTCTTTGATGGGAGTATCATGGATCTCCTCTTCACTTAAATGTTCAAGAAGTAATTCCAAGTCTTCAATACTTATCATGGAAAAAGGTCCATCATATATTTCCATGTGATACTCTATCCCAGATAAGTAGAAGGTACAGATCTTTTCAATGAACTTTTTCAAACCATTCATACTACCCCTACCATCATGTCAGTGCTCTAAAAACATCCGAAGGAAGCTTGGAAAAGAAGTTATACATTTATTAGGAATGCCATGATAGAACCAACAACATGCATCACTCGAAAAAGTACTAGCAAACATTTCCATCATATTGTCTTCATGAAGAATATTGGAGTCAGCCATCAACTAAAGGAAAGATTTGACATGCTAGATGGCCGAATCACCATAATTTCCATGAAATATTGGAAGCCATTTATATGCATCCCCCACACCACTACAACAGTTAGGAAAACCCGGGATGTTTGAGAAATCGATAGGATAAAAAATTCTGGTTATCTGGGCACCATATTTCTCCTTTATTTCATCCATATCAAAAATTAATAGTATGCATTTGATATAACCACTAAACCTCATACTGAAAAGGTGGAGCTGTCAAGTGATGAGTCTTTAAAGGTTTTAACATGTCTCATGGACTCATATACACACAACAAAACTTCACAAGTTTATGAGATAACAAGGTTTTATCCCTTCAATGGAGTCGCCATGTGAGATTAAAAATATACATTTAAGAATTCTCACAAGAATATTTTTTTGCTTTTCTTTGTAAAAATAAAAAACTGAAAAAAGTTAGTGGAGTCGCCAGATGAAAATCAAGGATCTACTCTAAGCATTCATCAAACAAAGAAAAAAAAAGGAAGAAAACAAAAGTTGTACTCGGGAATAAAAATATTTGTCCCTGGCAACGGCGCCAAAAAGTGTTGTCGCCTTTCACACACCTGGGGTTATGTGGCAGAAATATTCAAGCCACTCGGTATGTCCTTGGGGGCAAGTATCGAGTCAAGGCTATCACCTTGTTCTTGACACCTCCGTTTAGGCTCAACTCCTAATGAAGCCAAGGGGGGTAGACCCTATTAAGTCACTAAGGCTAATTACTTAGTGTGATGGTGTTATATTGATTAAGTTGTTTAGGAGCTTTGAAATTAACCATTGGAAACAAAAGATAACAAGATGAAAGATTTAAAGCATATAAGCATAGAAATGACACTCAATATATATATATAATCGAAATAAATAAATCATCAGTGCCTTAAATGGAGTCAACAGAGAAAATAATGTGCTTGCATGGGCTTGAAATAATGTTTTGCAAATGTCTCTTGGTAGATTTTAAATTAATGTGGAATGTGAATGAATTAAATTAGGTGAAAAGGGGAATCCGGATATACCTGAGGGGTATTTGGAGTATGTCCAAAAGTGAAATTTCATGGCTAACCATAAGTGTATGTGGGCTGGAATGGATTCTCAGAGACTATTGTTCATAACGCACCCATTAAGGTGTGATAGAGATCGGCGCCTAGAGTTCACTTTCCAGTTGTTCCCACTACTTTGGGTATTTTGCCACCACTTACAGTTTGTTTGAGGCATTGGATTTGGTACCACCTAAGTTGTACTTAGTGGTTTTTTATCAAGTGAGCCTGGTGAACCGAACAGGGTTAACTTGTTTGGACTTCAAAAAGACCTTTGGAAGTACTTCTGGGAAGTGCTTGTTGTATCATATCACATGTTCATACCCCATAGGGAAATTGTAATAAATGTTCTAGCATGATAGTGTCTGTAAAAGACTCGGTCTCTTAGACTTCATTTGTCAATCCAATCAGCCCAGGGTGTTTTTTCCCTTGGTTATTATTGGTTGTTGAACAAACGACTGATAATTTCTGATTTTTTCACTCCATACCTCCAAAGTTGGGGTGGTCGGCTTGGCATTTAGGCCTATTGAGGTTATTAGTGTCTATGTGTCAATGTATAAGCATGCTAGAATTATTTTTTGAGTCATATGAACATGTCTAAGTCCCCCTAGGTGTTTTTCAATTTTTCAATTTTTTTGTTTTTTCAGTGTTTTTTATTAAAATTTAATTTTTCCAAA
>LPNX011052906.1:0-97953 GCA_001517045.1 Pseudotsuga menziesii
CATCTATTTATATGAAAAATGAACCTAGCCTTTCCATTTTAATGTGTGTGGGATAATGTCTTAAGCGTCGCTTTCCATTTTAAATAATAAACCGATTACGGCAAATTATTAAATGATTGATAAAACATTAGTAAATTATTAAATGATTGAAGCGCCGTCGCTTAAGCGACGCTTAGAGGAGGATAGCCGTCGCTTAAGCGACGCTTAGGAGGATAGCCGTCGCTTAAGCGACGCTTGAAAGCCTAGCCGTCGCTTAAGCGACGCTAATCACCATCATTACAAAAAAAAAATTTATCTTCCTGATTTTTGGCACTGTTAAAATAAAAAATCCGCGCGCCGTCGGAAAAAACCGTCGGATTTTGGATCGAATTCTAGTAGTGGACAACTGATCTCTCTCACTTGTGCCAACACTTCCTCTCTCACTCATGTGCCCCAGTTGAGTGAGTGTGTGTAATAAATATAGAGGCTCACTCTCTATTTATATTCTTTCGTTCACTTAATATTTGACTCTATTATGTAGGCTCGAGTAACCACAACTAGGGTACTAATGACTTGACTTACATTAACTTATAATGACTGACTTCTCTAGGAGAGTCTAACAACCCTAGTGCCCCACAACTGTGGAGACTTTAACCCTTGATCAATAAGGAGGATTACCCTCTATGACTTTTAGTAATTCTTCCGATAGGAACATCGAGGTACAAGGAAATACAAGTGATTCTCCTGTTAGGAGCATTGGGGATCAATGAAATACAATATATACAAGTGAATACATTCCGAAGTTACAAATACATCAACATTCTTATTATCTCCCATTTCCATTCTGGAATAGGTAAGGGTTGCAGTAACCCAACAGTATGTTGATGTTCAGTTTTTACTAGTTGACATTCAATACACCTAGCTAGGTAATTTGCAGCAAGATTCTTCATGTTAGGCCAATAATATCTTTTTCTTAACTTAGTTATCATATTTTGGTATCCTAGATGTTCGGAATATGGTTTCTTATGTAGTTCATTTAGAATTAACCGTTTAACTTCTTCAGAATCTGGTATATATAATAGATTTTTATAAACTAACAAGTATTCAGAGCTTATGGAATAAGGTGAATCACTTCCCTTATCATTTGTTTCCAATTGTTCTTTAATATTTAAGTACTCTTCATCATTTTTAACTGCTTATTTTATTAAACCTTCGAGATTTGTTTTATAACTGCTGAAAGCAGCTGAACAATGTGGGATGGCATTCGTACTTGGGGCATCCGCCACTTTGTTCTGTTTGCCTTTAATGTGTTTAATTTCAAAATCATACTCGCTCAAAAAGGATAACCACCTTGCTTGGCGAGCATTCAAGTTTTTTTGATCAAATAAGTATTTTAAGGTTATGTTATCCAACATTAAGGTAAATTTTATTACTATTAAGTAATGTTTCCACATATTTAATGGATGCATTATAGAAACTAATTCCAAGTCATGTGTTGCATAGTTTCGTTCATGTATTTTAAGTTTTCTTGACTCATAACTTATTACATAATCCTCTTGTAATAACACACCACCTAATCCTTCTAAACAGGCATCCATACATACTACGAAGTCCTTGTATGGATATGCAATCCTTAGAATAGGTGCGGTGGTTAATAAGTGTTTAATTTTTTAAATATTATTTAACATTTATCAGACCATATGAATTTAGTTCCTTTCTTTTGAAGTGAGGTTATTGGATAATCAATTCTGTAGAACCCCTCAATGAACCTACGATAGTAACCCATGATTCCCATAAAGGATCGAATCCCAGTTACATCCTTAGGGACTGACCAATTATTGATTTCTCTTATTTTATCTCAGTCCACCGAAATACCTTCCTTAGTTATTACATGACCTAAGTACTGAATTTTATCTTGAAAGAATTCACACTTGCTAAACTTTTCATAAATTTTATGTTCTCTTAAGGTTTGCAAGATTGATTTTAAATGTTCTTTATGCTCTTCTTCGTTTTTAGAGTATATTAATATGTCATCAATAAATAGTATTACAAACTTATCTAAGAGTTTGTGAAGAACATTGTTCATTAAACACATGAACATGGCTGGGGCATTGGTTAAGCCAAATGGCACGACCAAGAACTCATAATGCGCCTACCTTGTTCTAAATGTAGTTTCATGGACATCCTCGTCCTTAATTCTTACTTGATGGTATCCCGACCTCAAGTCGATTTTAGAGACTATCGACGCTCCCCGTACTTGGTCAAACAAGTCATCAATGCGGGGGAGAAGGTATCTATTCTTAATTATCATTTTATTCAATTTTATGTAATCAACACAGAGCATCAATGTGCATCCTTCTTTTTAGCAAACAAGACAGGTGCTCCCCATGGAGACACACTCAATCTAATATATTCTTTATCTATTAATTCTTGTAATTGTAATTTTAATTATACCAAATCAGGTGTGTTCATTCGATAATGGGCATTCGAGGAAGGTATTGATTGAGGTACCAATTCAATGGTAAATTCAATATCCCTCCTCAGAGGTAGCCCCAGTATCTCTTCTGGAAGGATGTCTTTAAAATTACTTAAGAAGGGAATATCCCCTAAGCTATGTTTTGTTTCCTTATCATTAGTTTGAGTGATGTGTACATCAAATAACCTACACCCTTTTCTAGCACACTTTTTCAATTGCAAGGCATAAATTTTCCTATTAAGAACCTTCTTTGGAATCCCTCTAACCATTTTACTTTCACTATTTCCATCAATACAATTAAAAGTTTTCTCAAAGCAATTTAGCACAACTTTATGTTTTTCTAGCCAATCCATTTCAATCAGTACATCGTAAGATCCTAATGGTAAAACATTCAAATCTACTTTTGTAATCAAATCTTGCATATGAACTTCACAACTATAAATAAAACTGGTTACTTTTCTTTTTATTCCGATGGCTAATTGCACTTACCACGATTTTTCAAAATCATATTTTCTCATTTTACACATATCTAATAACTTAGGAGATATATAACTTAGGGTGGAACCAAAATCAATTAATATAGAAATAGGCTTGTCTAGGATATTACTATCTACCTCAATCATGGAGGGCTGATAATCCACTTGATGATTGTCCAGCGCTGTGCTAATCTGCGATATGTTTCAAGCAACTTCTCCCACTGTGGCTGCTTCTCGAACTGTGTGAATATTCCAATTATCTTTTTTATGAGGACAATCCCGATAGAAATGAATCCCCCCACAACGCCAACACTGCAAGGGTTCTCTTTTTATTTCTTCACTTTTCTTATTAAATGTATTATCTTTATACTCAGCAGTTCTCATAGGTTGTCTATACTCCATTCTTATTGTTGGTTGTTTGTCCTTGAAGGTGTTTTTCTGGAAACTCTTATGTTTATTAAAAGGTTTGAACTCTCTTCTCTTGAAACTACTTCCATCTCTTCTCTTGAAATTAAAAGGATTTTCGCTTTTACTATTGGATTGATCATATGTTTATTTGGCCTTCCTCATTACTTCATACAAATTTTTTGGTTCATCAAACTCCAGTTTGGCTTTATAAAAGTAAGGCAAGCAACCTAGAAATATTTGTATTTTAGGTTTTTCTTCGTTTAAGTAAGGTACATATCTTAACAGGGATAAGAATTTAGTACAAAATCCATTCATGGACATGGATCCTAGCCTTAGTTCATAAAATTCCTTAGATTTCCCTATGTAGTAATATTATGATAGGTATTCCTTTTTAAATTGATTTTTAAACCAGTTCCAACTTACTTTCCTATCATTTATTCATTTTGCTCTTTTTAAGTCTTGCCACCAAATCTCGTCCTTTTCAACTAGATTGAAGATGGCCATTTTTCCCTTCATGGATTTGGAGTAATTGTACATAGTGAAGTGCTTCTTCATCCAAGAGAGCCAAGCCTCAACTTCTTCTCCATTTTTTACTTCGCCGTCAAAGGTAGGAGGCTTTATTTTTTTTAATTCTCCTTTTATCTCATCTTTATATTTTCTTTTCTTCCTATGTATGAACTATCACTAGAATACTTTGATTCACTATATAGATGGCTTTCATCAAAGTAAGGATAGTTAAAGGATGAGTTTTCTTGTCTACGTTTCCTTTTCTTTTCATTTGTTATCTCATGCAGTTTATATAGTAGGGATTCATTTAAGTCTTCTTGAGTTTTATGTACCCTTTCATGTTCATTCTTAAAGTTCATAATTTCTTGTTGTAAGTCCCTCACTGTTTGTAGAATATCATTGTTAACAATGTTGTTATTAGGGGGATCCTCATTATTAGGTTCAACCCGTGCAGGTGAGGTAGGCACTAGTACAAAATGAGGAATTAGCTACCACTTGACTAAAAATTCTAGTCACCACAGGTTTTTCAAGTGATTTACTAGTAAATATGAGCAATTTTGATTGACCCAACTATAAATGACTAAAATTAACGACTAATTTAGTCACCAGTTAACAAATATGACTAGATAATAAGTGACAGAGTTAAAAATGGCTAACATAAATGACTAATTTAGTCACGACATAAAAAATGACTAGCTATAAGAAAATGAAATAGTCATTTTTTATTGTCACTCCAACAATGGAAAATTACAATTTTGGGACTCTAAAAAGTTGTGTAATGTATAAATGGGGGCTTCCAAAATGAAATTGTCTTCCCAAAGGTTGCAATTCATTTAATAACTGAACTTATGACCCCTTTCACAAAACTTTCCTACGCATACGTTTTCATAGAAAATAACTCTATGGTTGATGAACTAGGAAAATGGGTTGTTGTTTCATAAAAAGATATGTTTGTTTGGATAGAGTCTTAGGAAGATGAGGTATTATAGCCCCCTCAAATGCACATTCACATTTAATTTTTTCATGTTTTGTATCTTCAAGGTTGGTATAGTTTTTGAGATGGAGTTCTCAAGAGCTAACAATAAATACCCAATCTATTATAACAGTAATTTATGGTCTATAAGTGAAACTTTTTGAAACTCCTAAACAATATCAAGTATAAATATTACAAAATATACATTTACTCATATATATATATATATATATATATATATAATGCTACAATTCTTTGAATCTTCAACTTGGTAAAAAGGAATTCCCACATGGTGTATATCTCTTCGGCTTAAATCTTGGTTAATTTTGTAACTTTGTTTTTATTCTTCAACTTTGTAAAAAGAAATTCAAAAATGGTGTAGTTATGCGCGTCACTGCTTATTAATTTTGTAACTTTGTTTTTATTTTAGTGTAAGAAGTTAAAAACATGCAAAGTAAGTTTAAAAAAACTTATTACATTGGAATATTTTGTCTTATTACAAAGGAATATTTTCTTCTTATATCATTAAAAAAATAAATTACTTTACTAAAGTAATATAACAAAAAGGGATGAAATAAGTTGTTTCACATTTCTCTTTTCTATATAATAATCATTAATTTGAGTAGTAAACTCTCGGTCATTGTTC
Organism: Pseudotsuga menziesii; assembly: GCA_001517045.1. Lineage (NCBI taxonomy): Eukaryota > Viridiplantae > Streptophyta > Pinopsida > Pinales > Pinaceae > Pseudotsuga > Pseudotsuga menziesii. The sequence goes on from LPNX011052906.1 coordinate 5,466, forward strand.
TGTGGGCCAACCAAAATACAAATGAGGTTGTTATTAGCGTTCAAAATTGAACCCTTCCCAGCCCTTCCAAAGGGTTCTAGTCCTTCCTAGAAGTGTAAAGTTAAAATTCTCCTTCAAAAAAATTTTAAAATCTAAATTTTACCCTTCCAATTAAGAAGGGCATAATTTATATCAGCATTTCAAAAGAAGGGCAACATTTGAAATTACCCATCCATATAAATTTTTGAAGATGTTGAAATTCCTATGCTATAAAGTTCAACTGATTAACATTCAAAATAATGGAAATATGATAAATTATAATCATTCACTCACTCATGTCATGCACTCACTACTTAGTTGTGTAGGATGACCAGTAATCATTGATGACTATGAGGCACTAGCCACTGGGATGAATCTGTCTGTCGAGTCACTTGGGGCTGGAATATAAAGTGTGAGAATGTGTCAACAACTACGACTATAATAAAAAAAGAACAACTACTAGTCTATTACTAGGCCCGAAACGAGCTCAAAAATTTGTGCCTACTACCTATGTGAACCTTGCTGCCAATGTCCACTCTTTTTCGTCAAAATGAAATTCAAAAGGCCTGTATGATGAGTCCTCCTCTCCAACACTTCATTTCTTGTATGAATATCATGGACTCACGACAACTATAAACAACACCCGATTCCATGCAAATACAAATAATGGCATGTAGCTAGGATCACAAACTCTGTAGAGGTCAATTTACTCTTTGCTATAGAGATGTGTCATTGAACACACAATATGGAGAAACAATGGTTATTGATAAAATTAAAAACAAAAAAAATTGTTGGCTCAAGAATAGTCTTCAATTTGATGCGTGGCATGATCGTGATGTAAAATCCCTTCGTCCTTCCTAACATTTGTGGTTTCTCACAAAATTTGTCCTCGGCACCACCAAAATACATATAAAAATTGCTTTTTTTTACATCCTCTTCCCTTTAAACCCTCATCTTATGTCATAACTAAGGATTATTATGCATGCAAATCCTCACCTTATAATATGAATTGGTTCAAGGCGCAGAGACAACCATAAAATATTAAATGTGTCAAGACACAAAGAGTAAGAGACAACTATAAGTAAGTCTTATATTAAATTTACCATATAAATTATGCTAATTTTAATTGGATTGTTGTGATATTATTATCACTCCTCGCCAATGTGATTGCAAGGCATTATTTGAAGAGCTCAACACAAAATTGATGTGAGCGTCGAAGTTGATAAAGAAGCATCAGAGTGAATGCACGAATCGGTAGGTGGATATATAAAGACATTGTGGAGGATTGGAATTCTATACAGAGCGTCACGAAGAGGTCTAAGGGAAAAAACCCTTTTTAAATCCTCTGGATTTGAATTTATGATTCATTCGATTTCCTTTGTCATAATCAGTTTTTGTAAGGAGAGGTAGGATGGCGAATTTGGACTTGGATACAACGTCCTTACAATACATAGAATTGGTTGCAGCCCAAGCGGCGAGCAGCGACCTCGATTATGCCTTCGAGTTACATTTGCAGGAGGCCTTTCGAGACCTCCATGGGAACAACCCAAGACCTCCACCATGAAGCTGCTAACAGCGCCTCCAATGTTGAAGGCAATTCCAGCTGTTCTGAGACACGCGATGGCAACGATGGGGACATGACAGTGTTATTGAAATTACAGGCCCTCGAGTTTGAGAAATTTCAGCAGGTGGTTGTCGACCACAAGAAAGCCAAGGAGGAAAGGTGGCGTTTGTCCGAAGAAACTTACAGAAAAGGCCATGGCACTAAATTTTCCTACAGCATTCAAACAATGTCGGAGGATCAGTAGGACGCTGTTGGGGACAATTATGAGAAACCCTTCAAGGTCGACCAAATTACTAAGGATGGTAGGCAGTTTAAGTTGTATTACAAAGGTATCATTAGCACTGAGGATGTGGAAGGGCTTGGTGATCGCTGGGACACTCTTGCGGGAGCTGGCGTTGCTATCTACGATCTGGATGATAATTTGATTTTGAATCTATGGAAGCAACTTGGGGTTGATTTGAGCAGGGATGTTGTGGAGTATTCGACTTTGAAGGAGGGTCTTATGGCTGCATTCAATTTGGGTATCTAGAATGTTAATGCTTATGGGGATTGCGTCCAAATATACAATCAGGCACAGTTTCTGTATTGGTATTCCCCATGCTTTTTTGGTAGTCTTTTCTCTTATATATTAAACCTTTAGAGTAAAACCCTAGCGAGCCAGAAAGCATCAACTTTATTTGATGTGCTATTCCATTGTTTTTATTCCAGGCCTGCACTTGGAATTTTCTGCTTGGTGCCTTGAACAAATCATGTAGGCTCAGTTAATAATGAAATACCACAAGACAACACAAATTAGCCATATTAACACTATGTTCTTTTGGGGTTGAATCTTTGTCTTTGTGATAAAACTGCATTTAGTTTACCACTTGAACAAGACCCACTCACATGTTATTGTCTCTATCTCTCGCAACACACAAGACGACCCCAATTGGCTACTGCATTAGTGTAGTGACATGTTCGATCCCCACTTTTTCTCACTTATTTTTGCACTTCCTCATTGTGCTTACACTGGATGTACTCATTTGGTCCAATTGACATCATTGTGCTTACATTGGATGTACTCATTTGGTCCAATTGACCTACTTCTATAGTCATTTGTTGGACATTACTAAAATGATCATATCCTATGATTTATCTTATTTATCTAGGAAGGTAGTTAAAGCAGACTTTCTCCAGCTTAGGTGCCAACTCTTAGGAATAATTGTTTTGACAAAATCATGGGTGAAGTATTATTTGGGACATTGAACCACAAAAAAGTACAACTAATTTACCACTTGACAATGATCCCCTCTCTCACACATACTCACATTTTGTATTTACATTGGATATAATTTTTTAGTCCCACTGGACTATTATTGTGGTCATTTGTTGGACATTAATAAACTTATATTATCTCATCTTATCTCTTTGGGAAGGTGCTTAGAGTGGATTTCCTTCAGCTTAGGTTCCAACTCTGATAGATAATTGTTTTGCCAAAATCATGGGAGACATGCACCTGCTCTTTACACTTTTTAACCTTTTGGGCAGTTTGATACTCCTGTCAACACCACTGGTGAACTGACACTCTATTTGCTTCATTCTGAATTTTTTTAAACCTGAAATTTTATCTGTTGTTATTCTCATCTTTTGAAATTTCCATTTTTATTTTTTGAGGTTTTACATAGTTGGCTTTTCTACTTTATTTGTTTTTATTATTTACTCTTTTCCCCAAGGAAAATATTGCAACAGAACCTCAGGGATGCTTCCCCACATTTGTGGATGACATGCCTAGTAAACCCATTGGCGTATACTATTATGTCTCACCCCAGGGTATTGGACCCAGGCACCTATTGGCTCGAACTGACCAAATGTTCAATAATATTGTTGACAACTGGTGGATAGAACCACTTGGGCTATTACTTATCCTTTTGCAAGTCTAGATTCTTGTGTTTTGTTATCTCCTTTTTGGGAGATGCATTTGGGTTTCCTCCATTGCAATTGTCACTTGCTGCACTTTTAAGCACAATTACCATATTCAAATTTGGATTTCATACAATTCAGAAAAAATGTGTTGGAAAAAACAATTTTATTTATTTTGAAAAGTATGCATGCCATCAATATGAAAAGACATACCAATGATAGTTAAAATTTCTTGGAGAGTGTTCTTCAAAGTTGCCCCTACATGGAAGAGATATCATAACCAAACTTATTTACCAAATATTTTGAGTTTTCAATGTCATCGGGTCAATTTCATCTTAGTTTCATAATTATTAAATTTGAATTTTGTATGTAAAGGTTATTGTGTATGGTTTATATTTGTTGTATATGGATTTCCATGGATCAAATTGAATTTGAGGGAGAATTCAGTTGAATCAAATTCTTAGCTAAATTCCCTTATGGAAGGGCATAGTCTGGGTAATTCTTCTTAATTTGATTGAATTATAATCCTATGTGTTGGAAGGGTGGCTAACAACACAACACTTCCTCTTGAGACCCAGGTGAAGAGAAAGAATATTCAACTTCCTCCCCATGTTAGTTGACAAAAATGCAATTCCCAAGTAACAGGAGTGTAGCCCAAGTTTGTGTTGCTGAGTTGTCCCAGAATATGAAAAAATCCATATTACTTAACTCCCTTTTGGAAATCAAATGTCACATTGCACTTCACTCACCATGGATAAGGGACATTTGAGTTGCAAAATATATCAGATGACAAAAGCACCATGTTTTTTTTCCTACAAAACCAGGGGTCGCTAAAGATTATTATTGTCCAACAAAGAGGCCTCTAGAAAACACTATGGAAGCATTGTGATATGTCACTATGTGAGACCATAATTGGCCATAAAGATTATAGTGCTAAAATTGTGTTTTATTTTCTCTCTTTCCATGCTGCACACTAAAACCATTGGAGAGTCTAGTATAGTGATTTTTTTCTTGCTAGCTAGTTGTTGAGGCAACACTTGCTATCCAATACTTCTCATATTAATTGAATAGGGTGTAGAGAAAATTCTCCTCTAGCAAAGGATCCTCAGCTTCCATCACTGGCTACCTGCATTCAATTTTTCAATGATGTTGGTCTTAAGACATGATAGAGTGTTTATTGTTAGGACTTAGCGTGTCACTTCAACTTGATCAACACCTGCAAGGATTTTTGTATTGTTATTGAACTGCCACTCTTGGCCATTGGTGCACTCAAGCCAAAATTTATACCATTTATCAGTTAGTTTTCCGAGCTGTAAGCAGAAGATGGTTGCAAACAACACAAAAAATGCAGAATGTCATTTGCAATGTGTTGATTTCTTCTGAGCAACATCAAGAGCCATTCTCTTAGGAGAATGGGGACACCTGGTCTAGGACCATGGTGTGGGCTCAACCTAGAGTTGAGTGATCATTCTGTTGAATGATGATATCTGGTCCTTGACCATGATATGGACCCAGTTCTGCACTAGAATCTGAATACTAGATCTGAAAAGATTAAACTCCTATTGAAGTAGTAGAATCTGAATACTAGATCTGTATACACTGACAAACTGAAAACACTAACAAAAACTATAAATATGAACTGTCAATTACATTTTCTTCTATTAACTGAGAAAACAAAAGCTCACATCGCATATTTTTTGCCAAAACTCTTAAGAAAGAAAAAACTAATCTGCGTCATCCCTCCTTTATAGAATAGGAGAGAGAGCTTAGAGCTAATGATAGACAATCTATTTAAGGCCTAGCTACATGAGTAATATTCCTGGGAAAGAGTGCCCTACTAGATATATTTCCATGGAAGTGCGCCCTGCCCTTAAATATCTAACCACTTGACTCATACACCTTTTCCAATATTAGGAAAATCCTCTAGATTTATTTAACAATAACAAAGGCTAAATTTCAGAAAACCCTAAGTTGGCACATGCATGCACTGCCCCATTATCTATGTAATTCCTATTTGCCTCCCAAGATGACTAGTGGTGTGCTTTCACTCACTGTGCCCTTTGTTACCTTCGATTTTTCACGGGTGTCCATTTGTGATCTTCATCACAATTTCAATGGGGTGGCATGTTCATGAAGGTTGGATGCTGTGGATTTCAGAATGCTAGAATGTTGCTTCTTGGATAAGGATTCCCTAGATGATTAGGTGGCATAATTTCATGATGTCCTAGTATTGATGGGCGCTCATGATATGAGTTGAACAATGACCATGGATAAAGATAGCGCTGCAATTCCCTAACTGTAGTAATGTAATTGATCAATATCCCTTGAGGATAAAAAGGCAAAGGACATAGGAATTAATGGAGTGCAACCACCTAACATCAATAGAACATTAACGTTTAGCTATTGAGAGGGATAGATGAACATAGAAAACTTTGCCAAGGTGGAGTGCTCTCTCCAAATGATGAGTCAATATACCAAATATTCCATTACAATTCTAAAAATTTCCATGTGACCTAGGGCATTATTATCTTGCAAACCTGCACTAGGGGATGCATGTTGCTATTAGAACGTAAACCTATAAACTGATTAGCATACATACATAAACTCACTTGGGGATACCAATGAGAAATCCAAAGTAAGAAAAGAATGTATTGAAATTTGAAAGTGATTATGGTCACTTGGGGCTACCAATGAGCAATCCAAAGTAAAGTAAGAAAATAATGTATTAAAATTTATTACGCTTGAGATTAGATCATCAAAGTAAGTTTTAACAATGATATATGAAAGGAAACATGGGTGAATATGTGCCTCGAATCAAAGGCAAATCAAGAGAAGTGCATAAATAATTGACTATACACTGCAAATTCTACTTAACAAATAATAGCCAATGAAACCAGGAAATTGGATGTCAAGCATAAATGGACCAAATTATATTGTATTTAAGAGGTTGTTTGCATTATAATAAACAAAGATATAAAAGGTTACACTCAGATCTATGTAAAATTAGGGATAGAAGTAGTGACAGGTCCCTGAATATGGAAGAAGAGTGGTCTCTCGCTTCTGTAAAAAGGTCCTCCAAAAATCTGTTCTTCCTTCAAATTCCTCCCATCCCTGTTCTTATAGAAATTTAGGAAATAAATAATAGATTCCAACTCACCTTAGTTGTGCATGCAAGAGGAAAAGATCAAATCGCTTGCATGGATATTTACAACTGCTAGTTTTAGATATATAAAAGTTACCTCAACAGCTAGATACCTGAGCATGCAAAAGGGATTTGCTCTGCATGATTGATGTCATGTTAAATGATGAGATGTAATACGAAATTGCTGAAAACCAATGGTTATTACTAATTAATGATAAAACCTAGCAGAAATAGATTGACTTTAGTGTTGTCCTATCTAGATCTCTCCCCATCTGCTATCTACCCATTTCAATCGCAAAAAATAGTCTTCTAAATGTGAATTCTCTAACTGAAAGAGGCAGTGGAAAATTAAAAAAGCTTGCTGATAAATTAGTAAAAAAATCGGTGTACTGAATTCAAAGCCCCTATAGTTGCACATCTAACAAATATCTATGATTAGATTTAAGTGGAAGTATGTATTAAATGAAATAAAAACATCTAGCTAACTACTTTACTCCAATATAGTGTATGAGGGTTCATATCCTAAGTGAATTTGTATATCAAATGGTTTTGAATGCAAAAAGGATGTATGTTTAACTCTCTTTTAAAGTTCATTAAAAATGGTGAACTCTTCTACAAATAGTAAAAGAAAAGTATACCAAATACCAAGTCCCTAACTAGGAGAGGCCAGCCCAAGCACTGGACATTACAGTCTGTTCCGGCTTTAGTATTATCATATACCAAATGCAAAGTCCCTACCTAGGAGAGGCAAGCCAAAGCACTAAAATTTACAGCCTCTTCCTGTTTTAATATCATTACTATTAAACTTCAGAAATATGATCAGATTTGAAATGGCATAAATAATACAAGGCATTTTTTAATTGGGCTATTAACAGCATCATTGAGTGCAATCTATCTATCTAATTTGACACAATTTCTAATGTACTTTATCCCATAAGAACTAATTTAACATCTTTTTTACCTGAAGAAAAAGCAGAGTCCAAATGAAAGCACACCATTTAATTGATAAATATGTATTGATCTTACAAGCATCAAACCCAGGCACTATTGGTATTTTCATTCATCTCTTTCTTCTATAACAATTCATCATAATACAGGAGAAAAATACAGTTTTGTCATAACCTGAATCTAGAATTTTCCAATGAAAAATATGTTGACGTTGTGAAAACTATAGCTTTATATAAACCATCAAAACCAATTTCCCTTCAAAGTATATTTACAATACCACCTACTTGCATGCCTTAGATAAATATTTGATTTTTTCATCATTATAGACCCTTGTCTTGCTGTACATTTTGACTAAAGGTGTTTCATTTTTTAACAAAATGAAATATTATATTCTCTGTAAAGAAGTCTTTCCCACAATTCTTCAATACATTTATATCTCAAGCATTAATGTTGGTAAGCATGGACCAACATTAGAGGAAATTTGGGGTCTAAAATGGGCCTTATAAGAAAACGTGCCAAAATAATTTTTTGTGAGTTGGAATTCAAGAACCAATAGAATTTCAATAAAATCAGTCAACCATAATGGTTGAATTGACATATTTTTCATAAAAAAAAACTACTTTTTTTGTTCGTATTTTCGACATATCTCATTGTATTTTTACTCAAATTTTGATCGGGAGAGCTCATTGGATGTGGAATTCGATTTTGCATCCAACGAGTACCCACACTGCATACTTTTGACGGACCCTGCTACCCCAAAAACAAGAAATACCTGAAAAAATGTGATGATGACATCATCATCACGTTTTTTCAGGTATTTATTTTTTATGGGGTAGAGGGGTCCGTCAAAAGTGTGCAGTGTGGGTACTCGTTGGATGCAGAATCGAATTCCGAATCCAATGAGCTCTCCCGATCTAAATTTGAGTAAAAACATAGGGAGATATGTCGAAAATACGAACACAAAAAGTAGTTTTTTTCTTTCTTCCTCCAAAATTAATCAATATTATTTTATTATTTTAACTATTATTTTATTATTTTCCTTAGGAGGCCAATTTTAGACCCCAAAATTCCTCTAATGATGATTGGTTCTAGTAGTTTCCCTCTAGTATAAAACTTCACCACTCAACTTTCCCTTCTCTCTTCATCTCCTTTTGCTATCTACATAGACATCTTGACCACATTGATTATCATTTTGTAACACTTAAATTACTAAAGAGAGATCCCTATGAAAGGTGCCAACATTATTTCTCAATATAGCTACCTATGAAAATTGCCAACATTAGTTTTCAATATTGCATCTTTCTAAATTCTCATTTTCAGTGTTGCTTCTGGTGCTGTAAGGATTAAAATGACAACAATACTTGCTTAGAGAAGCTCCACTCCTTAAAGAAATGAATATGTCTCCTTTTATTTTATGCCTCTTGAACAAATATTGAACACTTTGGAGATAAGGAAAACTCAATATTTTACAAATAAACTTCTAGAGTACTATATCTCTTGCTATAGGATCTTATCCAAGCTTCTCAAGTAATAAAGTCAAACTTATCTCAAGCATGACATAAAAGTATTTTAATGGGCATCAAAATTGGACATACAAGGAAAGTAGTATAGACCAAAGAAAAATACAAAATGTCTGAAACATTACTCTCATATGTTGAGTTGAAAAGTGCCTTCTCAAAATTTCGTTGGGATGTGGGTCTAGTGGTAAGTGGGGGTATTAACTTCTATACAGTACCGAGAGCTCTTATGGAAGAAGAGAATTGAAATGAGAGATGCAATGCTACTAAAGAATGTCTCATGTTGTTTCACTGGTATCATATTCGCCAGATGCTCTTGCTGACTGGTACCCCAATTCAAAATAGTCTTCAGGAACCATGGGCCCTACTTAATTTCTTGCTTCCAAGCTTTGGAAACCATGGGAATTAGTTTTATGGTTTTGATGTGATGAAAGTCACAAGGATAGGAACAAATTTAATGTTTCAACTAGTTTATAAGAAAAATGATATTTAATATTTATGTTGAGAATCTAATCAGAAATATATATTACATTCTATTGATCATGTACTTGTTTGAAATGCTGAAGCTCGAAGCAGATGAGTTAACCATTAGACAGAAATATGATGTTATTGATTGGTATAATTCATTTCTAAATGAAACTTCCTTGAAATTTCGTAGACTATGCATCCATGTATGGGGTTGCAATGCCCATAAGGATGATGCAGCAAAGTCAACAAAGTTAGGTAATGTTATTCATGACATCTTGGCAATTTCTTCTCTGCAATTTTTTATTTCCTCTGTGCTCATTGCAATGGATTTGCTTTTGTGAGGGACAATGTGGTGACCTTTAACAAAAGGAAGAAAAACTTCATTTTTGTGGTTTTCCTAGAAAGCATTTGGAAAATCATCACAGCATTCAAACAAGAAAGTTTCTATCTATTTTATTTTATGTATGTTATTTGGCTCAAGCAGTTGTTCACTTATTCTCAGATTTTCAGCAATAGTATGAAGTTCACTGACTCTTTCTTGAAATATTTTTATTCTATGAAGAGTATTAGGAGAACGAATGCTTATGAAAGGAAAAAAGAATTTATGAGATCGATAGTGGAAGAACATACCCAATTTCTTTTGATGCTGACTATATTCCATACCATTTGGAAATGTTTTGGCCAAGAATGGAGTTCCCAAATAAAGAGCACAATCATAGATTGCGATGAAGGATTGCTGTAATATTCAGGCCAACATCTTCTGTAAGAAAAACACTCAGAGATGTTTCATATGGAGTGTTGGAGTTTCCGTAGCAGTCTTGACTGATGTAAGCGAGATTTCTTGTCTGAGACTGTATGGGACTAGAGAAGGATGTATTACATTTATCCTTGCAGTGTGCACCTGTATCAATAAGAACTTTCGAATATTGAATTTTTCCTGCAAACATGATTTTCATTTTGACAATATGAGGAACATCGGTATCTATTTTAGTAATCATATTGAATTATAATTCCCCTTTAGGATCTGAAGAAGGTTCAACAGAGATTGAATATTCAAATCCAAGTTCAACAAATATTGAATATTCAAATCCAGGTTCAAGACCAGGCTTAGCTTCAAGTTGAGGTTTTTTAGGAGAATCCATGGGTTGTGTAACTAGATTATTAGGCAGTGGATAAAATTTCCAAGGTGCGGTATGGTTTATCCAATTAGCCAGAGAAAAATACATTGGAGCGGGAGGTTTAGGTATAAGACCTTGAAAAGAACTTGATGTATTAGTATTAGAATAATTCTGTTGATGTCTGAAATTGCATTCATTCCTGATTTCTTTCATTTAATTCTTCAAAAACTTGATTTCCTTATACACTTCAGCAATAGTGCTAGGAATTGTTTCAATTTCATTATCTTTCTTTCAGAATTGAGAAGTTATACCATCAAGAGAGAATAGAGATACAACAGGAAGAATCATACCTGGATTTATATCATTTGGCTTCTTATCTCTCTTAGTATTTTCAGTTCCATCCAACTGTTCTATCAGCATTGTTTGATACATTGTTCTGATCTGAGGATCAGATGTTCTAGTCATGGCTTCAGTAAGATTTCTTATAAGGATATCTTTTTCAGATAGAGATCTTTTTCCTTTATCGGGACTGGACATATTCAGAACATTACATGAACATACATTAGGGTCAGTACATGCACATGATTCATATTCATATTGAAAAGCAGTACAATTTGGATCATTGCATTCTTCATCTTGTTCATCTTCTTCTTCTTCTGAACTAGAATCAGCTTGAAGTTGATACAGTTGTTGTTCAAATATTTGTCATTTGCATTCTGAACAATTTCTTCAATTTGATGAAATCATCAGGAATATATACGACATTGATTTTTCCTTGTTATTCTTGTAAAAGACTTGAGTCTTTTTCTTAGCCTCTATATCTTGTCTTGACTTCTTCTTCAGAGTTGGACAGTTTGGAGCTATGTGACCATCATGAGATCCACATCTATAACAGATCACAACTTTCTTTTGAGAATTTTCTTTTAGAGCAGTAAATGGTTCAGTTATTTTAAATAGAGGCTTTCTTTTGTGCACAATTATTTTTCTTGAAGCATGCCTCCTCCCCCCCTGAAATTTTGACACTGGAGGCGAAGAACTTTCATGATTCTTCTTCTTTCTTCGCTTGGAAGTAGAACTAGTAGCAATATGGTGTTGCTTGCACAATTTATTATAGCTATATCCTTTGGAGGAGTCTGAAGCAGCTCTAGCCATCTTCATTTGGTTGCAAGTAGAAACAATCTCACCAATCACTCCTTGCCTTATAACTCCCCACGCATATTTAGTCACGTCATCAGGGAAAACCTTAGTGACTTTATTTGCAAACCAATTTGGAAGAGTAGCAAGAAATGTCAATTTCCATTTAGGATTAAATGGATCATCAATTCTGAAAAGTCTAGTGAGAAATTCAGTAAAATGAAATTCAAAGTTTTTCAAGTCAAGTCATCACATCTCATTTTAGCAAAAAACATGGCTTGAATCTGTTTGTCAGCAGTAGTATACCCAACAAAATTTTCAAGAATATAATGTAACATGCAACCAATCATGTTATTCTGAGTAATACCCTGTGAGTCAAGAATTGCAGCTCCATTTTTCGTTAATGAGAAACATACTTTCCCAAAGATTCATCATATTAGGATCTTCTTTTTGTTTTGCATAGATCCAATTCTGTAATGTGCCTTCAAAGCCATCCATTAGCTTTCTATAGGAATTAACTGGATTGATGTCATAAGATACATACGGTCTATAACAGACCATCATGGAATTAACAAGAGTCTTGATTTCTTGTTCTGAACAACCATCTAAATTCGATGAATACACACTTGTTGCATTCCAGTCTTTATGATATGTATTTCCTGCCTTATCATACAAATCTGGGGCAGAATTCCATTTCTTATGGTTTGTAACAAAATAACTATGGATAATATGTTAATGTCGCTTATCTTGTAGATTTATATCATTGTTCTAGCAGAGATGTGGCAGTTCATGATAATATTCAGCTTGTCTAGATTTACCAAGGATTTTGATTAAATTTTTGTCACGATATTGTCAATTTATTGTTTATGTGGTCAACATGTTAAGTCATTCTGAAAGTTGTTGCATGGAAGATTTGAATGCTCATTCTGTATTTATATTAGGAAAAGATGCATTTTACCTAAGTATAAAACTTTGAAGATCTCAAAAGTATAGGAATGGAAAACCCAGGAGACATATTTTTTAAAATTTATACTGTAGATATTGGCTTAAGGATGGGTACTTCGATACCCCCCGTGCTCCCCCATGATATACTTGTACCTTCTGTATTTGCATATTGATGACTTCCTCTTTTATAAAGAAAACACAATGTGCTCTCCTACGTGTAGTTCCAAAAGTTTTCATCCTTAGTACTATACCTGCACCTTATGTACCCATGCAATATTAATAATGTTAATGATTTTATGGAGCCTTGTGCCTTCTTAATAATTTTGGGTCTTGTTTAATTTTTATCTATTTATATGAATGTTTGAATTCCCATGATTCAAGGATTTTGGAATAATGAAAGCAATTGTTTGGAATATTGAAACTAAATGATATTTTTGCTGGTACATGATGTAGGGGATTCTACATGTTCAATAATGAGTAGTGCAGATCAGACTGTCAAGTTATGGAATGTGGTGACAAGAACTCAACTGTTTTCTTTTAACTTTGAATCCCCAACTAGAGCAGTGGACCTTGCAGAAGGGGATAAACTTGTTGTAATAACCATAGATCCATTTATGGAGTTTCCTTCAACAATTAATATCAAATGCATTGAGAAGGATATTTCAAAGAATAAGTAAACAAATTGTCTTCTATTTTGTTCTATTAACTTATATAATGCCTTTTTTCATGATTGACTGATGCTTTTATGGATTCACTTTGTGAACGTCTTTTATTTTTAACATTGACTTGCTCCTATTAGTTTGATGAGGTCATCTGGAAATGGTTGCTTACTCTCATGCCAATATACTGTCTAGCATTGTTTTTATTCTTCTTCTTTCCCTCTCTCCTTTTGAGTTTTTGTTTTTGGGTAACTTGCTTTATTTTTTCTATGGAAAATGTCCTTGGGGAAAACCTTTAGGAAATTCCTCACATTCCTTGAATGGCTTTTGGGCCCTTGGGTAAATATTGCTTGAGTACAACATGTGCTCCTAATCTAGAGGTACTCTATCGGACTTGATCCCCTGACCTCTCAACGACCTCTTCCCCGAAGCCGGTCAGTTCAAACCAATGGAGCTAACCCATTGGGCTTTTGGGTAACTTACCTAAAAGACAATACTACTAGGATAAGGAGACTATGGGATATAAAATGTTTGTTTATGATTGGAGGCCAACTAGAGTAGTGGTTTAGAAGCTTAATTTTGATAGTCTCTAAACACAATCTGCAATCTATGCCTTGAAATGGGTCGATTCAAACAAATAGAGCTAGCCCATTGGGATTTTTGGTAACTTAACTACAAGACAATAATACTAGGATAAAAAGCAAAAGTTAGAAATTTTTTTATTATGATTGGAGACCACCCAGACTAGTGGTTTGTAAGCATCAAGTTTTGATGGGGTCTCTAAAAGCAATCTGTGGAGCTCCTGTGATTGCCTTGTGAATAGTGCATTTCCTTTTCCAACATAACTTTGGGTGGGAAATGGTTGTGGGGTTAATTCAAGACATTTTTGGGCATGGAATATCTTGACCTTGGATCTACTTACCTTTCTTTCTATACATCATTGTGACATCAATCCCTTTATATGGGAAAATCACTCCCCACAAAAACTTCATAACATTGATGGTTATGATCTTATGAAAATGTTTTTGGTTGTGATGAAATCAATCTTATTCATATCTTTTCATTGCAAGAAATCTTGGTTATAGTGGCACTGAAATAGTACAAGCATTCCAATATCTTCCCCTTGTATTCTTTGAAGTATTTATTCTACATTTTTTTGTTATATATGTTGGATTTGAAAATACTTCTGTTAGTATCATTTGATTTTAAGAAATATTACTTAGAGTGGCACTCAAATAACAAAAGCATGCCAATATTTTCTGTGAGTATTCTTGTATAATTTTTGTATGTGTTGGATTTTGGTTGAAATACATTGTTGGGGATAACTTGGAAGTTTAAAAACATGATCATTGCATGGAGAGTAGCTATAACAATGCAATTAAATTGTTTACTCAAAGGGGAGATTGGATTGTCGAACACACTAATGCTTGGATCGGTTATCATTGAAAAGATTTGTTTCTATAGAATGTGATGAATTAACTTACAAAATAATGATAATCAAGTTACTATAGATATATAATGGATTAACTTGTAATATTCCTTCAAGTCTTTCAAATGCATTTATTAAGTGCAAAAATGACTTGAAGGACTAGTACATGGTAAGCCATTATGGATCTATAGCAACTTGATAATCATTACTTTGTATGCTTGAATGATGCAAAATTTGTTTTAATATCATCATTATCAAGCATAACAACTTTTTAAAGGGTGTTAGCTCAATGGTAGAGCACTTGCCTAATTATAGGCAAGAGGTTGGTGGTTCGATTCCTCCGTACCTTTCATCAATTTATGACTACAAAAATGACTAAATTCACATATATATGACTATTAGTAGCTAATTTCCTGTGTCTAGTCGTATTTAGCTTAATCAGTAATATGTTATCATCTAGTACTTTATTTAGTCGTATATTTGGCCATTAATTGCTCCAATCAGTGACTAAATATGTGACTAAATCAATGACTAAATACGTGACTAAATCAATAACTAAAGCGTTGACTATCAATGAATAAATCAATGACTAATAAGTCAAGCTATTAATGACTAAGTGAAATACGACTAGCTATAAGATAGTGGAAATTAGCTACTATTAGTCGTCGACTCAAAAATAGTCGTTTATAGCCGGATTTTAGTCATTAATTTCTCATTTTGTACTAGTGAGGGGATCGTCTTCTAGCCATATCTTCCTGCAGTTTAGTAAAATAGTTTTCTTCTATACAAGTAATAAGAACAAAAATTTACACATTGGTTAGTTTTTGGAAATATGTATATGGACACCATAGGGACAAGTGTCGTAACATGGGATCTGATACCACAATGTAACAACCCCATAGTATTAACTTAAGAAATTATATAATGTCAAGTGCATAATAGATAGTTCTTAATACATGTGAAAAAGAATCTTCTAAACCAATTAAATTTATGCAAAATTTAATCCATTCCAATTATACTTTTAAATAACTTATAAATCCTTTCAGAGAAATTTACCTTCTTTAATCATAAAGTAAGAAATCCACCATTAGATAAGATATTCAAAAGTATATGTGTGTGTGTGTGTGTGTGTGTGTGTGTGTGTGTATTGATTAACATAAATCGCCATGAGCATTCTTTTCACAAAAGAGGCATGCCTATAATAAACTAACAATAACACCTTGCTTATATAAATTAACATAAAAAGAGGTATATATATATTCAACATACAACTGTTCCATAAATTCACTTCGTTGCACACAACACTTTAAAGATATCTAAGTACACCGTTTACCCACTATATATACAATTTGAAAATATAAAACTAAATGACCAATGAGAAAGTAAGTTGAAATAGCATAAAATGAGAGTGATCTTTAAGACATGCAAGATACAAATAACAACATCAAAGCCAATAGAGTGCTAAAATAATAAGGTGAGATGCTACATACAAACTTCGAGAGATAAAACCAGATATAAACATAGTATTAATATGATGAACAAGGGGGATCATTCCTTTTTTAAATCTATCCACCTCACTTTTCCATTTCTTTACTTCTATTTTTAGCAGTGAGAGTTCTTCTATTAGACCTTGAATCGTTTCCTCTCCCGCGTCCTTCTCCTCATCAGAATCTAAATTGACAAAGTCTTGGGAAGATTTCATCCATACCTTATTACCCAATGTTTCATCCTGATTGTCCTGGATCGGAAGTGAAACAACTTCCTCTTCTACCAGTGGTCCAACAAATTCTGCTTGCAAGTGTACTTCTAAAATGAATTCTAAGGATGTTGGTTCTTGTGTAACAACGCCTTCTTCCTGAAACCCCTTTTTTTCAACTCCAACAGCCAATGGTGAAGATGTTGGTTTTTGTGTGGCAACATCTTCCTATGTTCCAATCTCAGCATCTTCTTGAGTCTCGGCTATAACTTCTTGATTCTCAGCTGTGGCTTCAATAAGGAGCTGCAAAGATTCTAGTTCTTGTGTAACAACTTCCTGCTCTTCTAGATCCTTTGGATGCTTGGGTTGATCTTGAGTTACTTCCATATCCCATGAGAGATGAGGTTGTTCCCTCAGTATTTCAGTGTCCCCAGATAGATGAGACTGGTCCCCGAATTCTTCAGTGTCCCTTGATGGCTAGGACTGCATTTGTTCATCTTATCCTAATTTCACATCGGGGATTATGTCCACCTCAAGGTCATTTTCCCCTAGTTGAATGGGAGTCTCAACAAGGTTTCCTGAGGATGTTGGTTATTGTGTGACAACATCCTGATCAACTTCAACATTTTCTTGTTGCTTAAGTTCTCCCTCCACTAGTTATGTGTCTTGAGATTGTTCTGGGTCATAGTAAAAACTCCTAAGTTCAAGTCATAGATTGTCTCGACCTCTGTCTTTGTTAGTTTTTCATCATATAAGCTAGCATTATGATCTTAGGATCTTTTCACTGAGAGAATAACAAGCAGAGTAATAAAACATAACCACATCACAAGAGACAAGAGACACAAAGAGTTTTTCTCGAGGAAACCATAAAGGAGAAAACCCCGCAACTTCCTCAAAGATAGAATCAGCACCAAAACAGTAAAATCCCCAAAACAATAAGTGATCTCCCAATAGCAGTAGTCTTCTTCTTGTCTAGTCCCAGTGTATTTCCTTCCTCACTAGTGCGCCACACTTGAGTGAGTGAATGGTGTGTGTGATAAATAGAGAGGCTCACTCTCTATTTATATTCTTTCATTCACTTGAAGTGCACTCAATCATGTCGGCCTTACTTAACAATTACTTACTAGAGCTGACATCTCTATGAGTGTCTAATAACCCTAGTGCCCCAAAACTGTGGGGACTTTAACTCTTACACAATTGGAGAGTTACCCACTATGACTTGACATGACTTGTTTACATTATGAACCTCCCGATCGGAACATCGGGGCAAGAAAACATGACTCAAATACATAATAGATACATCCCAGAATAAACATCTGGTTACAATACATAAGATACATAGATGAATACATTCCGAAGTTACAAATACATCAACACTCCCTCTTAACTAGGAAGGTATTCTTTCGACACAATTTTCAGCACTGGTCTTCTTCTCTGTATCAACTGGATCATCTCATCATCTGCATATTAGGACTTCTGAGTCTTCAAGTCATCTTTACTGGATCTGGATCATCTCTCGATCTGGATCAGCATGGAGCATCATAACTGGATTTGGATCATCTCTCGATCTGGATCATCATGGATCATCATCACTGGATCTGGATCATCACTGGATCTGGATCATCATGGAACATCATCACTAGATCTGGATCATCTCTCGATCTAGATCAACATCACTGGACTGGATCTGGGTCATCACTCGATCTGGATCATCACTGTTGGATCATCATCACTGGATCTCAATCATCACTCAATCTAGATCATCGCTAGCTATCATCACTAGATCTCAATCATCACTCGATCTGGATCATCCCTGGTGCTATCTCATGATTCTTCTCATCACAAGAAGTTTTATAGAGATAGTCCTTTTTCATACTGGATGTATCATCTCAAAGCTGGTCCTTTTTCATACCGGATGAGGCATCTACTCAGAGCTAGTCCTTTTTCATACTAGATGAGTCTTCTTAGAGCTGGTCCTTTTTCATACCAGATGAGGCATCATAGAGCTGGTCCTTTTTCATACCAGATGTGGCATCTACTCAGAGCTAGTCCTTTTTCATACTAGATGAGTCTTCTCAGAGCTGGTCCTTTTTCATACCAGATGAGGCATCACAGAGCTGGTCCTTTTTCATACCAGATGTGGCATCTAATCAGAGCTAGTCCTTTTTCATACTAGATGAGTCTTCTCAGAGCTGGTCCTTTTTCATACTAGATGAGGCATCATAGAGCTGGTCCTTTTTCATACCAGATGTGGCATCTACTCAGAGCTAGTCCTTTTTCATACTAGATGAGTCTTCACAGAGCCAGCCCTTTTTCATGCTGGATGTGGCATCTACACAGATCTAGTCCTTTTTCATACTAGATGTGTCTTCACAGAGCCAACCCTTTTTCATGCTGGATGTGGCATCTACACAGAGCTAGTCCTTTTTCATACTAGATGTGTCTTCACAGAGCCAGCCCTTTTTCATGCTGGATGTGGCATCTACATATACCTGACAATGGAAGGAACCAATCCTCTCACCATGTCACAACCCTTACATCTGACCATGGAAGGAACCAAATCCTGTCACCATGTCAGAATGGCACTGCACTTACATCTGATCATGGAAGGAACCAATCCTCTCACCATGTCAGAATGGCATAGCTCGGACACATCACTTCCTCTTGGGAGGAACCTCGATCTGGGGAACACCAAGCTTCTCCCTGAATTACTCAAACTTCACCTTAGCCAATGGCTTAGTCAACATATCAGCTATCTATTCGTTCATCGCAACATACTGGAGCTTCACTGCTCCTCTCTGCACCATATCCCTGATATAGTGATACTTGATCTCAATATGCTTCGACTTGTCATGGAATACTAGATTCTCGGACAACTTTACACAGCTCTGGTTGTCACAGTATATACAAGTAGCATCTAACTGGAGATCAAACAAATCAGACAATAGCTTCCTCAACCATACTCCCTCACAACTAGCTGAACAGGCTGCAACATACTCTGCTTCAGTTGTACTCAGTGCCACACAGGATTGCTTCCTGCTAAAACAAGAGATCACACCTGATCCCATATTGAAGCAACATCCTGAAGTAATCTTCCTGTCGATGGCACTGCCTGCCCAATCTAAATCAACATAACCCTCCAGGTTAATCTTTTGATTCGCATCATACTTGAGCCCATAATCAACTGTACCCTTTAGGTACCTCAGAATATGCTTTGCAGCCGTCAAGTGAACACTTCTCGAATCTATCAAGTACTGGCTTAATGTGTTCATAGCAAAGCAAATGTCTGGTCTCTTGTTTGTCAGGTACATCAATCCCCGATCATCTGACGATACATCGTAGCATCAACCGACTCTAATGAAGCATCACTTAACAACTTCAGGTTTGATGCCATAGGTGGTGTTAATGCCTTGCAGTCCATCATCCCAAACCTCTTCAGGATCTCTACTGCATACTTCCCTTGTCCAAGGAAGATTCCATTTGTACTCTGCCACACCTCCATACCTAGAAAGTAATGCATCATCCCCAAGTCCTTCATTTCGAACTCAGCAACAAGCTTTCTCTTCGTATCAGCAATCAACCCATCTGTACCTGTCACAAATAGATCATCTACATACAGTAGAAGCATCACTGGGTTTCCACCTTCAACCTTGTAGTAAAGGTTGGAGTCTGCTTTACTCTTGGTAAAGCCCAAACTGGATAGAAAGCTGTCAATTCTGCCGTACCAGGTTCTGGGTGCCTGTTTCAAACCATACAGGGCTTTCTTCAATCTGCATATATGAGACTCTCTGTCATGTGTCTCAAAACCGAGTGGCTGTTCTACATATACTTCCTCTTCTACTACACCATTCAAGAAGGCAGTCTTGACATCCATCTGGTGTATCTTCCATTTCATCACTACAGCCAAAGCAAGTACTGATCTTATGGAAGTGTATCTAGCTACAGGTGCAAAGGTTTCTTCATAGTCTATTCCTTATTTCTAAGAGAAACCCCGAGCTACAAATCTTTCCTTATACTTTTCAATGCTACTGTCTACAGCATGCTTGATATTGTAGATCCATTTGGAAGTTACAACTGACTTCCCTTCTGGTCTTGGGACAACATCCCAAACATCATTCTTCATGATCGATTGATATTCTTCGATCATAGCATCCTTCCATTCTTTCTGTTCTGCTGCTTTTCAATAACTGGAAGGTTCTTTATCAATGAAATCACATAGTAAGGCTACATACCCGGAATTTGATCTGGTTCTCTTTCTTTCTCTGAGATTCTCTTCTGGAGCCCCATATCTTTCCACTCCTTGGATAAGTTCACGTACCCAAGCAGGTTTCCTCTTATGAGGATTCTTCTCTAGAGGTGGATCTACAGGTCTTTGTGGTTCCTCAAACTCTCGATCTTCTTCTTGAGCTTCTTCGTCCATGGTTGTATCATGAATTCTGGGTACTTCTGCTTCTGCTTCTTCAGGTTCTTCAGTAGGTCTCTTTTTGGATTTGTTGTAAGCTGTGCTTTCATCAAATGTCACATCCTTGCTGATGTCAATCTTCTTGTATCCTGGGGAATAGATTCTTAAAGCCTTCAAACTTTCAGAGTATCCCACAAATATGCCCTTCCTTCCTGAATGATCTAATTTTGTTCTCTTCTCTTTTGGAATGTGTATGTATACAGGACAGCCGAATATTCTGAGATGGCTGACTTATGGTTTCTTGCTGAAGAAGACTTCTTCAGGAGTCTTGTTCTCGAGTACTCTATGTGGAGTACAGTTCTGTACATACACTGTTGTTTTGGAAGCTTCAGCCCAAAGATGCATAGGTAGATCTTGATCATGAAGCATTGCTCTTGCAGCTTCCATGATGGTTCTATTCTTCCATTTCGCAATTCCATTCTGTTGTGGATTATAAGGAGTGGAAAACTCCCTCTTAATCCCTGATTCTTTGCATAGCTCTTTGAATTCATTCGAAGTGAATTCTCCACCATTATCTGATCGAAGAGTCTTGATCTTCTTTTCAGTATGGTTCTCGATCAAGGCTTTGAATTCCTTGAACTTACTGAATACTTCATCTTTGTTCTTCATAAAGTAAATCCATGTCTTTCTAGAAAAATCATCGATAAAAGAAACATAGTATGCATACCCGCTTAGTGAGTTCGATGACATAGGACCGCATACATCGAAGTGGATGATTTCTAGAATACCTTTGGCTTTGATTTCGCTACTAGGAAATGTCTTCTTTGTATTCTTCCCTTTCGCACATCCTTTGCAAACTCCATCATGTTTTGCTTGGAATTCCGGAAGACGGCCTTCAATAGCTTTGCTTGCAATAGGTAGTGCTCTGTAATGCACATGTGCAAACCTTCTATGCCAAAGATCATTTGGCTCTACTATGTCATGGATCAAGGCTTGTTCTGGATGACCCTTCAATTTGTACAAGCCTCCTTCTTGTTCTCCAATCACTACCGCATCATCGATAGTCTTTCCTTTTGGCCACATAATGACTTGACCATCTATGAATGTAACCCGCATTCCTTTTGCATCCAATGCTGAAATGGAGAGAAGATTCTTCTTGAGTCCTGGAACAAACAATAATTCTTTCATTTTTTAGAGACTTACCAGAGTCTAGTTTGTATGAAGATTCCCCACTACCTTTTATTGGATATTGGTAGTCATCTCCTAGTTTCACCTTGTGAGGTGATTCATGTTTTGACAGTCTTACAAAGGATTCTTTGAATCCCATCATATGTTTGGAAGCCCCACTGTCTATAATCCAATCATCACTACCATGAGTAATGTTACCTGTGAGAGCGGAGATTAGAACATATTCATCTTCGCTTGAATAATCTTCACTTTCATATCTGGATCTCTTCTTGGATGGTTCATCATCCTCTGCAGCATGAGCATGATGTCTTCTTTTGTTCCCCTTCTTCTTATGAGAGTGGCTCTTATTCTTAGGACAGTCTTTTGCAAAGTGTCCCATCTCATCACATGTATAACATCTTACTTTTGATATGTCTCTTCTGAGATGAGAATCCTTACCTTTGGAGTAATGAGGTCTTCTTCTGCTTTTCTTGGAGTGGGCTATGAGGGTTTGGTCTTCACTTCCCATATTCTCTTCTCGAGCTGCTATCCATGCTTCTTCTTGAGAGCATTCTTCCCATAGTCTAATGAATTTGACTAACTTCTTTCTAGCACAGATTCCTTGGATGAAAGCATCCCATGACCTAGGAAGGCCATTCAAAGTAGTCATCACAATCTATGCAATTTCCACTTCTTCATCAACAGCTTCTAATTGTTCCTTGATAAAAGAAACCCTTGTAAAGTAAGATTGAATAGTCTCAGCATTCTGTATCTTCACATTCTTCAATTGGTTTCTCAATGTCATCTTCCTGTTAATGTTCTTCCCTTCAAACAATTTGGTTAGGGCATCAAACATAGCTTTAGGTGTCTTAAGAGATGATACCTGTGGTATGAGATGATCCTTGATAGAATCAGCAATGATCCTCTTTTCCATAACCATCTTATTCTTATGCAAGATCTTAGCCTCATCTCCCTCTGGGACTGGAACCTCCTCATCGATATAGGAGTCTAATTCATTCTCTTCCAGGACCAGGGAGATCCTATACTTCCTATCTCGGAATTTTTTAGCTCCCTCAAGCTTTTCATCAAGCTTGGTATGATGAGACATCTTTAAATGAGAACCTCAAATGGAAATACAAAATATTTTAGATCTTACCAGGTTCAAGATGTCAGATCTGAAACTTGAGTTGAAATCCTGCAGAGCTGGTTCAGGAGCAAATTAGGGTTTTGCTTTTCCAGAGTTTTGTCCACCCAAATGCCTTGAAATTTGTCCCTAACTTCGATTTTGGGGATGAGAACAATCCAAGCTTGGGCTCACTGAAAAATTCCTCTTCTGTAGAAAGCCCTAATTTCCGACCATAGTGACAGGTCCAAAACTAAAAAAACCTCAGAATTGGATTCTGCTTTGACAGAATGATGTGCCCTAAGGAGGAGAGTTCTTCCACCTTAATTTTGCTGAAAATATATGGAGGAAGGTCCACAAACTAGGAATCCCTAGTTCCCGTAGCTGCACAGTGTCTTCTTCTCAGGTTAGCTCTGATTCCATGTTAGTTTTTCATCATATAAGCTAGCATTATGATCTTAGGATCTTTTCACTGAGAGAATAACAAGCACAACAATAAAACATAAGTACATCACAAGAGACAATAGACACAAAGAGTTTTTATCGGGGAAACCATAAAGGAGAAAACCCCACAACTTCCTCAGAGATAGAATCAGCACCAAAACAGTAAAATCCCCAAAACAGTAAGTGATCTCCCAACAGCAGTAGTCTTCTTCTTGTCTAGTCCCAGTGTATTTTCTTCCTCACTAATGCACCACACTTGAGTGAGTGAATGATGTGTGTGATAAATAAAGAGGCTCACTCTCTATTTATATTCTTTTGTTCACTTGAAGTGCACTCAATCATGTCGGCCTTACTTAACAATTACTTACTAGAGCCGACATCTCTATGAGTTTCTAATAACCCTAGTGCCCCAGAACTGTGGGGACTTTAACTCTTACACAATCGGAGAGTTACCGACTATGACTTGACGTGACTTGTTTACATTATGAACCTCCCGATCGGAACATCGGGGCAAGACAACATGACTCAAATATATAATAGATACATCTCGGAATAAACATCGGGTTATAATACATAAGATACATAGATGAATACATTCCGAAGTTACAAATACATCAACAGTCTCACTCAATTCCAATTGAGTAGCAGCTTCAACAAACATTTCTAGGGTTGTTGGTTCTTGTTTAACAACACCCTGTGGTTGAGACTGTAATTGACCACATTCCCTTACCTCTACATCAGGGATCATTTCCACTTTTGGTTCTTATTCATCCCTCAATTCTACCGCAGATGTTCCTTTCTCTTCTCCAACTTCTTGTGTGGGTTTTTGTGCCACAAACACACACACTGTGACTTTGTATCCTGATTGATTAAAATTTTCTACACACGCAGGGAAAACTACTTTTTCTAATTCTTCACCTTCCTTAGCCGAAAGTGAACTTCGACATGATCTGCCGCTTCTACCAGTGTGTGCAATCTCCTTTACACATGTTTCTTGCATGTTTCCTTCCATCTTTCCACTTCCTTTCGAAGCACTTGCACCTATTCCTTCAATAGACCATTTTCAAACAAAATTCCCTCAATTTGAGGTTCCTCTGCAACAGGTTCTTGTGGGGCAGCTGTTATCATCTAAATAAATCAGTCTTCAATAAGATAGACTTAGAAAATTTATTTTGTGTAGTGATAGGAAGTCAAGAAATATTTTTGAAGATTTTGAGACTGATTGTGAGAGATTTGAGTATTTAATAAAGTATGAAAAGCTTTGGACTTTTTTTTTTCTAATAAAAAATCAAATGTCAGCTTTCGGTGCCTTAGGGGAACATCTCAACTGTTCATTAGCCACCAAAAATCCCAGCTTTTGACAACTTAAAAATAGAATTCAGGGCTACTTTAGCCACCGAAAGCACACTGAAATTAAAACAGTTGGCACATCCATCACACTCAGAAACCATCAACATGAAAAGTGCCACCATCAAGCCATTAACCACCAAAAATACAATATCTGTAGTTAATCATGAGTTGGTAAGAGAGGTCGTTATGAGATTGAGGTGACCTATCTAAGAACCAAACCCTCTCCTCCCTACACCGATCCCAGTTCTGTAACTTAACCACCATGAGCATTGTGTTGCCTATTTGAATGATTACTTTCCCCACACTAGTTAGTTGCGGGTCTCATCAAAATACGCCGTTACCTTGCTCAAATCGCAATTTCCAGTTAATCCCTCAAAATCAGCACCCCCCCTTCCTTAATTCATTCCTTGCATGTGTCCTCACTGAGAAAAGATCCCCTGAATCTCACGCTATAATTGTCTTCTCCAAGGTTCAAATTTCTAGTTTTGTAGGTGCAGAAGAACATTCCAGGAAATGACGAGAGGAGGACCTTCCCTAAGAAAGGAATTGGGCGATATTGGCTACCTTGAATCACACCTAGAGGTATGTCAGTTGTTCAAATACTCAGGATGCTATAGATTCTGTAAAAATATTTAGGGATCTCATCAGCAAGTAGTAGAAGCCTTTGCTCTCACCTTTGATGGCTCAAAAGCAGTGACTGGAAGAGAATAATTCTAGGTGGATGAAGCTCTGATGGCTGCAGTGACAGAGCTCCCAACGACTGGGGAATGCTGGTTTAAAACCACTATCACAAAGAATGTGGAATTCAGGTCTAACCTAAAACCTGAGTACAAAAACATTGTATGGAACAAGAGCATCCCTACATCTTGGCTTGAGAAAAAGTGGCAGCACCTAATGAAGGCAATTCTAGTCTACATAACTTGTGAGGGTAGGTACAATAGGGTAATGATATACCATTTCAAGTTAATGAATAATTTCACTGGAAGGAGACCCTTGAACCTGCCTTCTTACCTCTACAAAATCCTGATTAAAATAACTTATCAAGTTTGAGCCAAGCCAACCAAGATTGTAGGGAGGTTATCCCACCATGCAGGCTTGATCAAGCTAATTGTTCTTGAATTGCTGCAAAGAAGGAATGTTTCCTGGACATACTTCTTGTTCTGGAACGAGTTTGAGACAGAGTTGCAGCCAGAGGACAAAAGGAAGTCTTCTTCAAAAAGTCCTCCATCCCAAGAAGTGGTAAGAGGAAGAGGAGGGCCATCTCTCCAATTCCTGTTGATCAAGCCTCTCCAGCTCCTAAGACTAAGAGGGACAAAAGGAACATGTATTTTAGTGAGAAGACAGAGAAAGAGGAGGCTTCAGCACAAGACAAAAATCTCCTCAACCTACCTCACTCTGATTCTAAGGATGAAGAAGAACATGGAACTAACCTAGCATATCAGGTTGCAGTAGGGCATGAGGATATTAACTCACCTACATCAAAGGAGGACCAAGGTGAACGAGTGGTATAAGCTTCATGTAGCAAACCTAGATCCTAGAAAATCAATCAGCTATTAAGGAAGGTGTACGAGCTAGAAGTTTTGGAGAGAGAAATCAAAAGAACCAATGGGAGGTTAACCAAAAGGAATTCTGAATTGTATGACTCCCTTCAGGAAATGAAAAGGAAGTATACAAAGCTAGAGGAAAGTAATCTTAGGTTCAGGAAGGAAAACACTAGGCTCTACAGGAAAAGCAGGTTGTCAAAGTTGTAAACAAGGAATTCAGGCCCTCAACCTCAAGCATACCAGAAGCTGGAAACCCTAGCAGAGGTAGCCTGTGATGCTACTGCCATCACAAACCCTATACAAGTTGCAAAGACACCAAAGGGTCATCATTGAAGCATTAAAGCATTAGGGTAAAGTGTGAGGGAAATTTTGATTAAATTTTAAAACAGGCTTTTCGGTGGCTTAGGAAAATGCCATAGTTGTTCATTAGCCACTAAAAATAGAGCTTTTGACAGCTTACAGGCCCAGAGATTTGCTTCCTTAGCCACCAAAAGTGCAGAACAATGCAAAAAATCATATCTTTGCACAGAACCAACTTTTGCTGATCCAAGCACCTCGTGGGTGATTTATAATGTTGGAAATTAATTAAAGGCATAATTATTTTGGCTCTGTTTCAATTTTCAAGGTGCCAATGAGGTGAATTAGGTCACATAACCTACCTACTTTGATAAAGGGTGACTTGTCTGCCAAATGGAAAAGTCAAATTCTACTTTAGTGTCTACTATAGTTGTTAAAGAGTTCGAAGATCAGGAAGATTTTTGGAGTTATGGAGATTGACAATCAAGATGGGATATTTTCCTATTTTTTAGAAAATAGTTATGACTATCTATTTTTAGTAAATTCGATCCAGTTTTACAGGATCTAGAATAAATTTTGTAAAGTCTATAAATCTTGTGGCTACTGTAGAAGAAAGGGTTCAACTTCAGAGACTCTTAGATAGATTTTTGTATTCAATCTTCTCATGTTCTTATCAATTAATACAAGCTTGTTTTACATTACATCTTCATATTTCATCTTCTTTTTGTTCTATAATTGTGCTTGGATGTTTAGTTCATGTTTATTCTATTTACCTAATACAAGATAGTTTCCATTCTATCTCTGTGTGGACAATTGGAATTGCAAGTATCTTTCCTTGTTATGATTAGCCATTCATATGTAAGTGCCTTATGTGTGAATCTACCAGCATAGTGAGAATTCTTCATATAATCACCTTTATTACAAACCCTCTGAACATTGATAGTTAGAAGCCTTGTCTAGTTGGTTTAGTTTATGCATGTCTTGAGTGAGTGAGGTCTTATTTTTCATCTGACTTGATTCATTGAGTAAACCATTACAAAAAATAATGAAGTTACTAGGCATCTTCAAGCTGCAAACTAGAAGAGTTTCCTGGAGAGCTAACAAATTGGCTCCGTTGTCGGGGAGTAGAGATTAAAGCTCAGCTGCCTTAGGGGATGACATAGATCCTACTTTGATGATAGAAAAAGTATGGACACTGCTTGGGTTGTAATCATCTATCTGGCGACTCCATTGGAAAAAGGTGGCTTCAAGAAGACCAAGTACCAGAGAAAATCCTCACAGGTCACCAGTGACACCTATTTCAGATTCTGAAAAGATTATAAGGAGAGGAAGAGCTTCACAAAGATAGACTTCTAGATCTACAAGGGGAGATGCATCAGGTACTTCCAAAGGTAATTCTTCTGTTGTATCAAATAGACCTCCCTCTAAATCTCTTTCTACTGAAGCATCTAGTTCTCAGAAATTTATAAGTGAATTAGAAAATTTGAAGGTTGGGGAATCTTCAAGAACTTTTGCTTGTGTAGATCCAGTCTCTGGAAACTCCATTGAGGTAGATCTACCACCTATACTTCCTTAACTACTACCCTCACCAACAACATCTTCTTTTTCCCTTTCCATACCCACATCCAATATGGCTGCCTCTCTGACCAAGATG
This sequence comes from Pseudotsuga menziesii, assembly GCA_001517045.1. NCBI lineage: Eukaryota > Viridiplantae > Streptophyta > Pinopsida > Pinales > Pinaceae > Pseudotsuga > Pseudotsuga menziesii. Next base: position 33,984 of record LPNX011052906.1, read on the forward strand.
GAAAGGATCCTCATTTCCAGATATGCCCCTCTAAATTTTCCTAACCCCCTTTCTACTGTGCCTACTTGAGATTATCTAAAATATATGCCTAGGTTTACTCGGGAGGGAGATTTTACAGTTGAAGAGAATTTAGAGGCATTATACAGTTATGCTGAGAATATAAACATTGAACAAGAGGATGCATGGACTAGGGTTTTTGTTCAGAGTTTAGATGGTCAGGCTAGGAAATGTTTCAAAGAGTTACTTGCTGGATCAGTAGTTGGCATTGAAGCTCTAGATGACATATTTTTGAAGCATTGGGGAGAAAGAAGATACCAACTTTACTATATCACAGAATTTAGCAATTTGAGGAGAGAGAATGGTGAGTTTGTTTCAAATTTCACAAAAATATTTAACAAAATGTTTAGCAAGATCCCTGCTAAGATCAAACCTACTGATATTTCAGCCAAAATCACTTATGTAAATTCTTTTGATTCCGATTTATGTCTTCTTCTCAGAGAAAGAAGATATGCTTCTTTATCACTCATGCAAGATGCTGCTCTTGAAGTTGAGTCTATAATTGTTGTATCTTAGAAAATTAAGGGAAAAGTGGACAGGAAGAAGCAATATTCAGATCATTTAGGTCCTTCTTCATTAGAAAACAAAATGGAAAAAATGGCCAAGATGTTGGACAGCTTAACAGTTGAGATGTCTAAACTTAAAGATCGAGGTAAACTACCTGTAAGAGGTAAAGGGACAAATGAATTTGCTCCCAGAAACCCTAATATTTTCCCTTACATAAGGAATAACCCACAAGCTGAGATCCTTCAAAGGGATAGGAATCCATCTGAGGAACAAAGAATCAGAGATCCTTTCCAAAATTCGGTGTTAGAAGAAGAAGAAGAGTTTGCTTGGGGAGAAGGAGAAGAAGAAGAAAATATCAATTGCATGAAAGAAGAAGTTGATCTCTCTTTCTTGACACAATTAGATTATGAGGAAGCCCTTATGAATGAGCATATCACTGAACAATCCTTGTATCAGGCAGATGATCAAGGAGGTTATAATTTGAGGTCTAGGATTGTTGCTCCCGGAAAGAAGAGTCTTGTCCCTACAAAGAAGTCTACTCATCCTGCTAAAAAAATTGTTGCTCCTGCAAAGAAGATGGCTGCCCCTCCAAATCAGCAGCAAAAGCCATTGTAGAGATCAGCCCATGATCCTATCTAGCTCAAAGCGCCATCACAAGAGGTAATAATTTCTAACAAGCTATCCAATTCTTTCAATCTTGAATCAGAAATCCAGAAACTAAAAATGCCTTTTCCCTTGATACAGCTTATGAAGAATGATTCCTTTAAGTCATCTATATTGAAATCTCTTCAACCAAGCACACCCATAGATTTTGACTTTGTGAATCTACAAGATGATAAGCCCACAGAAACCCTAGGTCCTATGGTTGAAGAAATGGATGAGTCTTGTCCACCATTCTATATATCCTTGAACATCCATGACAAGATCCTCCACAACTGTTTTCTTGAATCAAGAGCATCCCACAATCTTATGCCAAAGGAAGTGATGGATGGTCTTGGGCTCGACATCACAAAACCCTACCATGATCTTTTGTCTTTTGACTCTAGGAAATTCAAATTCCTAGGTCTCATAAAAGACCTTGTCATACACCTCTCCCAGCTACCTTCAAAAAGCACCGTGATGGATATAGTAGTTGCTGATGTCCCACCCAAGTTTGGCCTCCTCTTGTCTCATTCATGGAGTAAAAGGCTAGGTGGTACCCTACAGATGGATCTTACCTATGCTGCAATCCTGATGTTTGGAGGAGAAACCAAGAGACTTTACAGAGAAAAGCAGTTTACCTACATCATCAGTAATGCAAAGAATTCTATAAATCATCCCATCTATGCAGTGGACACAGACCTTGGGGCATGTATCCTACAAATAGATGATTCTCATCTAGTACCTATGCAGGTCACAAAGCCTACCTATCAGCAACCTGAGGAAGTAACCACCTCTGTCTAGAGCATGTTTGTTGATGGGGATAGTACTCAAGCCTTAGCAGGTGCATGTGTAGTTTTGATTTCTCCTTCAAAGGAGACTATTCATTTGTCTTACAAACTTGATTTCAAGACTACTAACAATATAGTAGAGTATGAGGCTTTGCTATTGGGAGTAAAGGCTGCTAAGGAATGGGAATCATGTGCCTAAAGATATTTGGAGATGCAGATTTCATCATACAACAGGTGAACAATACTTTTCAAGCAAATAATGTCAGACTAAAGGCATATAGAGATGAGGTATGGAAACTTAGGGACTCTTTCATGTTTTTTGACATTTCCTATATACCTAGAGCTATGAACCATCTAGCTGATTCCTTGGCTGTCTCTGCCAGTATGTTCATTCCTTCTATGCCTCCTGAATTGAACTATGAAATCCAAGTCAAGTACAGGCCATCCCTACCTGATAATGTTAAATTTTGGAAAGTCTTTGAGAATGATGCTGAACTTAGTAAATTTCTCCAGGTAGTTGATGAATTTTCTGATATGCATATTGACCAAGAAAACCTAAATGTGTGTGAATCCCAAAGGCATAAATTAAAAGAGAAAATGGGTAAACATAATATTGTTCAGTTTCCAAGAAATCATATACCTCGGGGTATAGTACCTATTGAAGAGCTCTTTGACCATAATGATGTCCCCTTCAAACCTATGAAAAGGGAGAAAGACCTCGCTGTCCATGAGCACAATATAGGTAGCCAAGGTCATCCAAAATTCATAAATTTGTCCTCTGAGTTGACTGTTGATCAGAAGTCAGAATTTTGCAGTCTTATGCAAGAGTTTGCTGATGTTTTTGCTTGGAAATATAGTGATCTGAAAACCTATGACACAGATATCATCCAACATAGGATTCCCATGGAAAAGGACACCATCCCTTTCAAACAAAATCTATGACCTATCAGTCCTCTCTTACTGCCTGTGATTGAGAAAGAAATAAAAAATCTCCTTAATGGTAAAATCATAATCCCACTGAGGTATTCTAAATGGATTGCAAATTTAGTGATAGTAAGGAAGAAAAATGGTGAGATCAGGTTATGTGTTGATTTTAGAAACCTCAATAAATTCTCCAAGAAAGACAACTATACCTTACCCAAGATGGAGCATATGTTGCAAAGAGTCTCAAGCGCTACTTTCATGTCATTCCTAGATGGCTTCTCTGGCTACAATCAAGTTTCTGTACACCCTGATGATCAAGAAAAAACTGCATTTACCACTCATTGGGATACCTTCATATATGCTAAGATGCCATTTGTGCTGATGAATGCTGGGGCCACCTTTCAGAGGGCCATGGACATTGCCTTTGTGGGATTAATGGACAATTTTGTTCTCATATATCTTGATGACCTCACTATCTACTTGAACAGCCATGAAGAACATTTGCAGTACTTAAGGAGGGTTTTTTCTGAAATGTAGACAGTTTGGGATATCTCTGAACCCAAAAAAGTCTCAATTTTCTCTCAGAGAGGGAAAACTCCTAGGTCACATAGTTTCAACAGAAGGTGTGAAGATTGATCCTATTCGGGTCGAAGCAATCCAGAAATTGTCCATACCTAGGTCAAAAAAGGATATTCAATCATTCCTTGGTAAGATAAATTTTGTCAGGAGGTTTATCCCAAACTTTTCTGAGTTAGTAAACCACACAACTTCTATGTTGAGGAAGGAAGCTGAAATAAAATGGATAGAAAATGCAAGAAACTCTTTTGAAGCCATGAAGAAGGCTATCATGGAAACTCCAACTCTAATTAGTCCAGACTATACCAAGGGATTCTATATTTTCTCCTTTGCTTCCTTTGACACAGTGGCAGCAGTTTCGCTACAGAAACATGAGGAAGGTCTTCATCACCCAATTGATTTTTTCAGCAAAACATTGAGGGAAGATGAACTGAAGTATGATACTTTTGAAAAACAATCTTATGCTCTAACTAAGTCATTGAAAGATTTTAGAATTTATATTCTACACACAAAGTTCATTGCCTATGTCCCTTCAGCTTCTGTGAAGGATGTCTTAACCCAGTCTGGCATTGATGGCAAGAGAGCCAAATGGATTACAAAGATGATTGAGTTTGACATAGAAGTAAATCCCACCAAGCTAGTAAAAGGCCAAGGCCTAGCTAGGCTTATGAATGAAGACTATTGTGATCTACTACGCATGAATCTCATTGGTATAAGTTCAGCAAACTTGTAGACAGAGGTTGCAGCAGAGGCTCAGCATGACAGTCAACGGGTGGCTGAGAATTTGTCTTCATGTGAGTGGTACTCAGGTATTATTCATTTTTTGCAAAATTTAGAAGTTCCCCCTGAGCTTAGCATGAATCAAGAATGGGATCTTAAGCTTAAGTATGTTAAATTTTGCATAATTAAAAATCTACTGTATTGGAAAGATCCTTCTAATATTTTGCTGAGATGTTTAGATAAAGAAGAGTCAGTTCAAGTGATGCATCAGTTCCATTTAGGCACATGTGGAGACGATCATTACTGGAAGACTGCATCCCACAAGATTCTAAAGGTTGGGTACTATTGACTTGTTCTTTTCTCTAATTTGTGTACCTTTGTGAAATCTTGTGACAAATTCGAAAGATTCATAGGAAAGCAGTAGCTCATATCTTTGCCCCTTAGACCTATTGTAGTGAATGGACCTTTCCAGCAATGGGGTCTGGATTTCATAGGTGAGATTAATCCTTCATCAAGTGGTTAGCACAAGTGGATCCTAGTAGCCACTGATTATTTCACCAAGTGGATAGAGGTAGTCCCCACAAGGAATTCCACTCACCAAGTCATCATGAATTTTCTATATGAAAACATCTTTATCAGATTTGGCTGCCCAGAAAGTCTAGTGACTGATAATGCACTATCTTTTAAAGCCAGTGCATTGGTTAACATGTGTGAGTCAATGGGCATTCAGTTGGTGCATTCTACTTCCTACTACCCTCAAGGAAATGGCCTTACTAAGTCATCCAATAAGAGCCTAGTTAGAATCATAAAAAACTATTGGAGAAGAATCAGAAGAGCTAGGATTCTAAGCTAAAGTTTGCTCTTTGGGATGACAGAGTGGTACTGATTCTATTTTCCCCATTCAGCTGGTTCTACCAGTAGAAACATTCTTTCAGGAGGAACAGGATGAACCAAATGACATGGTAAGAAGACTGCTTGATTTGGCTGAGCTGTAGCAAGTCAAGGAATAGTTGGTGGAGACGTTAGAATATCACCAAAAGAAGATAAAAAGCATTTTTGACAAGGAGGCAAAGGTGGATAGTTTTCATGTTGGAGACTGGGTTCTGAAATGGGATGCTGTCAGGAAAGACAAGGGCAAGCACGATAAATTTGATTCTCTCTGGATAGGACCTTTTGTGATAACTCAAGTGCAACAGAACAACACTTTCAAACTACAAACTCTGGAAGGTGAGGAGATGTTTGATGGCCCAGTCAATGGGAAATTTTTGAAACTCTATTTCATCTATGGATTCAAAGCCTTGTCATTGTAAAATATCATTTTTGTTTTTGTTTTTTGCAAAATAACTCCATGCCCAATGGAACAGTAGAAGATAGGTTTAATATTTGTTTTTCAGGAAAGACATTTGATATGGGGTTCTTGGAACCTCACATGGAGGTTTCCATCCACGAGTAGGAGCCAGATGTTATCTCCTAAATAAATCAGTCTTCAATAAATTAGACTTGGAAAAATTATTTTGTGTAGTGATAGGATGTGAAGAAATATTTTTGAATATTTTGAGACTCATTGTGAGAGCATTGAGTATTTAATAAAGTCTAAAAAGATTTGGACTCTATTTTCCTAATAAAAAATCGAAGCTCAGCTTTCGGTGGCTTAGGAGAACATCTCAACTGTTCATTAGCGACCGAAAATCCCAGCTTTCAACAACTTAAAAATAGAATTCGGGGCTACTTTAGCCACCAAAAGTGCAATGAATTTAAAACAGTTGGAGCATCCATCACACTCAGCAATCGTCAGCATGAAAAGTGCCACCATCAAGCCATTAACCACCGAAAAGACAAGATCTACAGTCAATCATGAGTTGGTAAGAGGGGTCGTTATGATATTGAGGTGACCTATCTAAGCACCAAACCCTCTCCTCCCTACACTTGTCCCATGTCTGTAACTTAACCACCACGAGCATTGTGTTGCCTATTTGAATGACTATGTTCTCTGCACTGGCTAGTTGTGGGTCTCATCAAAATACACCGTCACCTTGCTCAAATCACAATTTCCAGTTAATGCCTCAAAATCAGCACCCCCCCTTCCTTAATTCATTCCTTGCATGTGTCCTCATTGAGCCAAGCTCCCCTGAATCCCACATTGTAATTGTCTTCTCCAAGGTTTGAATTTCAGTTTTGTAGGTGCAGAAGAACATTCCAGGAAATGAAGAGAGGAGGACCTGCCCTAAGAAAGGAACTAGGTAATATTGGCTACCTGGAATCACACCTAGAGGTATGTCAACTGTTCAAAGACTCAGGCTTCTATAGGTTCTATGAAAATATTCAGGGATCTCGTCAGCAAGTGGCAGAAGCTTTTTCTCTCACCTTTGATGGCTCAAAAGCAGTGATTGGCAGAGATGAATTTCAGGTGGATGAAGCTTTGATAGCTGAAGTGATAGAGCTCCCAAGGACTGGGGAAGACTGTTTTAAAACCACTATCACAAAGAGTGTAGAATTTAGGTCTTACCTGAAACCTGGGCACAAAAACATTGTATGGAATAAGAGCATCCCTACATCTTGGCTTGAGGAAAAGTGGCAGCACTTGGTGAAGGAAATTTTGGTCTGGATAACTTGTGAGGGCAGGTACAATAGGGTAATGATATACCATTTCAATTTAATGAATCATTTCACTGGTAGGAGCCCCTTGAACCTGGCTTTTTACCTCTATAAAATCCTGACTAAAATGGCTCATCAAGTTAGATCCAAGCCAACCAAGACTATAGGCAGGTTATCCCACCATGGCTTAATCAAGCTAATTGTTCTTGAATTGCTGCAAAGAAGGAATGTTTCCTGGACATACTTCCTGTTCTGGAACGAGTTTGAGACAGAGTTGCAGCCAGAGGACAAAAGGAAGTCTTCTTCAAAAAATTCCTCCACCCCGAGAAGTGGTAAGAGGAAGAGGAGGTGTAGCTATGCAATTCCTATTAATCAAGCCTCTCCAGCTCCTAAGACTAAGAGGGCCAAAAGGAACCTAGATTTCAGTGAGAAGACAGAGAAAGAGGAGGCTTCAGCACAACACAACAATGTCCTCAACCTACCTTACTCCGATTCTGAGGATGAAGAAGAATAGGGAATTAACCTAGAAGATCAGGTTGTAGTAGGGCATGAGGATCTTCCCTCACCTACACCAAAGGAGGACCAAGGTGAACCAGTGGAAGAAGCTTCATCTAGCAAACCTAGATCCCAAAAAATCAATCAGCTGCTAAGGCAGGTGTACGAGCTAGAATTTTTGGAGAGAGAAATCAAAAGAACCAATGGAAGGTTAACCAAAAGGAATGTTGAATTGTATGACTCCCTTCAGGAAATGAAAAGGAAGTATACCAAGCTGGAGGAAAGTAATCTTAGGTTAAGGAAACCACTAGGCTCTATAGGAAAAGTAGGCTGTCAAAGTTACAAACAAAGAATTCAGGCCTTGAGCTTTAAGCACACCATAAGCTCGAAACCCTAGCAGAGGTAGCAATGAGTCTTTTTGATCCAGAGGCAACCTGAGTATTTTTTATCCAGAGGAAGCCTATGATGTTGCTACCATCCCAAACCCTATATAAGTTGCAGAGACACCAAAGGGTCAGCACTAAATCCTTAAAGCATTACGGTAAAGTGTGATGGAAATTTTGATTAAATTTTAAAACAGGCTTTTCGGTGGCTTAGGCGAACACCACAGCTATTCATTAGCCACCGAAAATAGAGCTTTCGGTAGCTTACAGGCCCAGAGGTTTGCTTCCTTAGCCACCTAAGGTGCAGAAAAGCATTTCTTTGCATAGAACCGACTTTTTCTGATCCAAACACCTCGTGGGTGATTTATAATGTTGGAAATTAATTAAAGGCATCATTATTTTGGCTTTGTTTCAGTTTTGAAGGTGGCAGCGAGGTGAATTAGGTCACATACCCTACCTACTTTGATAAAGGGTGACTTGTCTGCCAAATGGCAAAGTCGAATTCTACTTCAGTGTCTACTATAGTTGTTAAAGAGTTCGAAGATCAGGAATACTTTTGGAGTTATGGAGATTGACAATCAAGATGGGATCTTTTCCTATTTTTTAGAAAATAGTTATGACTGTCTATTTTTAGTAAATTCAATCCAGTTTTTTAGGATCTAGAATAAATTTTGTAAAGGATATAAATCTTGTGACTACTGTAGAAGAAAGGGTTCAACTTCAGAGACTCTTCGACACCTTTTTGTATTCAATCTTCTCATGTTCTTATCAATTAATACAAGCTCTTTTGCCATTACATGTTCAGATTTCATATTCTTTCTATTCTATACTTGTGCTTGGATGTTTAATTCATGTTTATTCTATTTACCTAATACAAGATAGTTGTCATCCTATCTCTTTGTGGATAATTGGAATTGCAAGTATCTTTCCTTGTTATGTTTATCCATTCATATGTAAGTGCCTTATGTGTGAATCTTCCAGCATAGTGAGAATTCTTCATCTATTCACCTTCGTTACAAACCCTATGAACATTGATAGTTAGAAGCCTTGGCTAGTTGGTTGAGTTTATGCATGTCTTGAGTGAGTGAGGTCTTATTTTTCATCTGACTTGATCCATTGAGTAAACCATTACAAAAAATATTGAATTTACCAGGCATCTTCGAGCTGCAACCTAGAAGAGTTTCCTGGAGAGATAACAACAACATTTTCCTTGGGTCTCAAGATCAGAAATTCAATGTTTTCTTCGATGTTTTCCCATCTTTCCTGTGTTGCTTCTGTTGATGCGATGCATATAGTTCTCCTTCTTCTCACTGGCCTTGATGCTTGTACCTCTTCCTTTGATCTTCTTATTTTCCTTTGTGGTAGAGGGGGTTCCAATTCTGTAGCTGATGTAGAAGGAATGTCTCTTATTTCAGCATATTCACTGATCTCTTCCATCTCTGTTTCCTCCTCAATAAAAGTTCCCATCCATTCCAAAGAGGATTCAATGGTGAGAACCTCTACATTTTCTTCTGTCATCATAGCTCCTACAGCTTTAGCTTCAACTGTCGCAGCATCCAATGCTGCTCTAGCTTTAGTTTCTGTTGCCAAAGCTCCCAAATCCTCTATCCCTTATGTAGGGTTTGTTGTTGCTACATCCTCACCTGATTCTTCTTCTTGGTTATCTGACTCTGTCTCATCTTCTTCTTCCTGGTTATCTGATTCCACCTCATCTTCCCCCCCAAATGAATTGAAGGGACTCTGGTACTCCTACTCTTCTTCCATTCCCCCAAACTGTGTCGATTCCTCCTCTTCTTCCTATATTTGAATACCCCACAAAAGTGTAGGTGCTTCAACTTCTTGCTCTATTGGAACACCATGCAAAAGTACAGGTCCCTGGTTTACTTGAGGTTGACCAGTAAATTGTTTCCAAGTTTGGTTTCTCTGAGCTAATTCCCTTAAGATAAGCAGTTTGATCAGGTCATGATGGGTAAGGGAAGAATATGGGTGTCGGGATTATCTTATGAATCCCGCCATATGATGTAGGTCTTTACATAAATAGAAGGGAATATTGAGCAAATACCTATGGCATAAATGAGACAGTAGAGGGAACTCAGAGAAATACATAGTTTTATACCTACCTTCAAACATAATGTAATTCTTCAAGAAGACCGCCACTTCATTCTAGGGGTGAGGTAGTGATTATAATTCTATCCCCCTCTTTGCTTGGCGGACCTGCTCACTGGCTAGCAGAAACTCCCACTTTGCAGCAACATTTCAAGTTCTTCTTCCAAACCAGGCCCTTCCAATTTGAGGAAGGCCAGTAACCTCTGCTACAATCTCCTCAGTAACTTATATATGTAAACCCTTGACCTCTGAATGGGTTTCCATGAGATTCATAGCAAACTGCAGAGTTGTTTCCTGATTAAAACCACTTAGACGCTGAAAAAACTCAGCCCAACCAACAACTTCGAATAAGGGAAAAACCTCAACATTTCTGCACAATTCATGCACGTTTGTAGGTTCATGTCAGGATGGGATACCCATGGTTCCTCTCCTTTTGAATGCTGGTATCATCTCAACAATTTATAGGACCAGTAATGGGGGTTACAACACAGGGTCATGCATGAACAACTAATGTTGGGGTTGGGCAAATTAGGAAAGTTAAGACAGTCGTAAGCAGGGAATCATCGATAAGATTTGGCCCCAAATTAGGAAAAAGGTGACGACCGTAAGATAAGATCGAGTACCCATTAGATCGTGCGGATGGACAATTAATGAAGCATGGGTATAATGACAGGTATAACAAGGCGATCATGATTAATTTTGTCAAATCTACTTAATGCTTAATCATGTAAATAATTGGAACCGTACCTTAGCAAATATGCAATGATCCGGGACTTCTCAAGATAATATAGCCTGTCAAATGATGCCATCAAATTTAAACATGATTGCACACATGGTGCGATGATGTTCCTACCGGCAAACCAGAAACTGTCTTTTAAACATTGATGGAAACATAATTGAAGTTTTGAGGTGAGTCAGAATCAACAAAATCACAGGCAGCAGAAATCCTGGACAAATCTGGAGGAGTCGCATCCTTTCTGTGGATAAATCTGGAGGATTCGCAACCACTAAAGATAGGAAATTTGTTGTAATTTAGCGGAGTGGCATCCATGAGAAATAGGAAAAATCTGTTAAAATTGGTGAAGTCTGTTAAAATCTGTTAGGAAAAATCTATTAAAAATCTGTTAAAGATAGGGAATTTGTTTTAATTTAGCAGAGTGACATCCACTAAACAAAAGTCTGCTAAAATTGGTGGAGTAGCAGCTGCGCGGAACGAAAAAATGGGCAAATTTTACGGAGTTGCAATTGCGCGGAATGGGAAAATAGGTAGATTTTTACGTAGTCGCAGCTGCACGGAACGAGAAAAATAGGCATATTTTTACGGAGTCGTAGCTACGCGGAACGAGAAAATAGGAAGATTTTTATGGAGTCGTAGCTGCGCGGAACAGGAAAAATAGGCATATTTTACGGAGTTGCAGTTGCGCAAAACGGGAAAAATAGGCATATTTTACGGAGTTGCAGCTGCGCATAACGGGAAAAATAGACAGATTTTATGGAGTTGCAGCTACGCGGAACGGGAAAAATGGGAAAAATTTACAGAGTCGCAGCTGCGTGGAACTGTTCATCATCCAAATTCTTTTCTTCTTCAAGGAGCTTTTTCCAAAGCAGGAAATTAGAATAGGGGTTCACGGTCATTAGGCCCAGTCATGACCATTGCTCCTTAAGTAAATTCCTACACAGATTATTCAAAGCAAAATGATCAAGCATAAAGGAAAACAAAGTAAGAGGAGATAAAAACAACAAACATCAATTTATTTATGGACAAAAAATTATTTTGTGTGGAAATCACAGTTACTTTCTAAAGATTGACAGGGGCAGAGAAATATTCTTTCCCTTGCACTAACTGGTATCCAAGATCAGTTGCAACCTATGAAATAAATGCATCCCTTGAGATTGGCTTCTGGTACAGTCGCAGCCTGTCACCATTAGCAAATAATGGTGTATGTTTTTCGTCAATGGTGACCAGGTGGACTGTACCATTATCAAACACTCTGTCTATCTGATATGGACTCAACCATATTGTGCGTAGATTAACTTTGAAGTCCCTTTTGAATCTTGAATCGTAAAATAATGCCTAGTATCCTTCACAGAAGACTTTCTTCTTGATGAACTGATCGTTCCATTTGGATCGTTGATGCTGAATCAATGTTGTTTGATCCATTATAGCTATACATTTTTCATCAAGTTCATTTAATTGATTCAGTCTACTCCTCTGTGCTTCTGTTACATCCAATTTTACATCCATGGCCGTCCTCAAAGTCTTGATTCGAATTCGATAGGGAAGATAGTTCACTCTTACCATACACCAATTCATAGGGGGAGAAACCTATAGTATTGCGTGAAGTAGTGCGATATGCCCACAGTGGTTCTGGAAGCCTATTAGGCCAGTCTTTGCGATGGATTTTGACTGTTTTAGTGAGGATAGCTTCAATAACTTTATTGGTACTTTCCATCTAGCCATTGGCCTGGGGATGGTAAGGTAAAGTTATCCTATGCTGACTATGGTACTTATGTAGCAAAGCTTCAAATTTGTGTGACACAAAATGCGGTCCTCCATCTGTGATTATTTCCTTGGGTACTCCAAAACGAGTGAATATTTCCCTGTACAAGAAGTCTATTATAGCTTAGTCATTGGCCTTCACCAACGCCACAAACTCCACCCATTTTGTCATGTAGTTGGTACAAACTAAAATGTAAGCTTTCTGCTTTGAGGAAGTGTTGATAGGCCCAACAAAATCTAAGGCCTATCTATCAAAGGGTTCAACCACCAACTATGGTTGAAGAGGCATTTCATCCAATTTGTTAGGTTGGCCCATTCTCTGACAGCTGTCACAAGCCATGACATACTTCTTCGCATCCCTGACAACCATTTGGCCAACAATAGCCCATTCTTAACATCTTATGACCTGTCCTTTTATCTACAAAATGTCCTCCACATGGCTCATCATGACAGACCTTCAAGATATGGAAGAATTCATCCTCCCTGACACATCTTCTTATATCAACATCAAGACATGTGTAGAAAAGATGACCATGTATCCAACAATACCTGGCATTTACAGTTGAATAATTTTCCTTTTCTCTCTCTTTGACAAATGTGCCAGAAGCTTTCCTGGAACCAAGTAGTTAGCAACATCTGCATACCAAGGGGAATGAGCTGAAACTGGAAATAAATGTTCGTTTGGGAAAGAATCTTCAACTTGTAAGTTGTCATCACTGTTAGTAAAACGAGATAAAAAATCAGCAACAACATTTACTTTCCCAGGTTTGTCAATAATGGTAATATCGAATTCCTATAATAGTAACAACCATCTAGTTATCCTAGCATTTGTAACTAGTTTGTTCATTAAATACTTGATGGCTGAGTGGTTAGTGTGTACAAAGGTGGGATATCCAGTGATGTAATGCCTGAATTTGTTAATGGAGTAGACAATGGCTAAAAATTCTTTCTCTATAATAGTATAATTGAGTTCAGTAGGAGCCAAGTTTTTATTGATGTAGTAAATAGCATATGGTGCTTGACCATCCTGCTGTCCCAACATTGCTCCAATGGCAGTGTCAGAGGCATTTGAAGAAATGTGGAAAGGTAGAGCATAATTGGCCCCCCCTAAGATAGGAGCTTTAGACAACCTCTTCTTAAGTTCAGTGAATGCTGTCTAGCATGCATCATTCCAAATGAACTGTACATCCTTCATCAATAAGGTAAATAAAGGAGAAGCCAGTTTGGAAAAAATTTCTATGAATCTTCTATAATAACCAGCATGACCTAAAAAGCTATGTACCTATTTTTGTGTTCCAGGAGTGGGTATATTTTCAATTACCCTAATTTTGGATTGATCTACATGGATACCATCAGTAGAGATAAAGTTCCCCAGCACTACACCCTCGCTCATCATCATATGGTACTTTTCAGTGCTCAAAGATAGTTAGGTCTGCTCACAGCATGTTAAAACCTTCTCTAATTTTTTCAATGCCTCCTCAAAGTCACTGCCATACGGGGTAAAGTCATCCATGAAAATCTCCATACTGTCATTGACCATCTCCTAAAAGATTCCAATCATAGCTCCCTTAAAGGTGGTTGGTGCATTGCACAAACCGAAGGGGAGTACCCTGTATGCAAAGGTACCCCAGAGACAAGTGAAGCCAATCTTGTCATGGTCCTCAGGAGAAATATGGATTTGATTGTACCTGCTAAACCCATCCATAAATGAGAAGAACTTTTTCCCAGACAGGGTGTCAAGTACCTAATCGATGAAAGGCAGAGGAAAGTGGTCTTTCTGGGTTTCTTTGTTTAACCCTATGAATATACGCAGACTCTCCATTTCCCATTCTTCTTGGGTACTATCATGAGTGGAGAAACCCACTCGCTGTCTGAGATCGGGTATATAAACCTTGCTTCCAAGAGTTTTTGAATTTCCTCCTTCACTATGTCCCTAAGCTTGGGGTCCATCCTTCGTTGTGGCTGGCACACAGGCCACGAGTCACTCTCGATATAAATGTGGTGGGTGCATAGATTAGAAGGTGTTATAGCATGTTTTTGCTTCTCATTTTAAAGCATTTTCTTATTTTTTAAAACATGGTTTTGTTCATTTTTAAGTTTGAATTTTAGGTTACTTTAAATATTTTCTTTGATTTTTATGTTTGTATTTAGGTGACTTCATAGGTTTTTTCCCAAGTTTGGCTTTATTTAGCAAAATTCATAATTCATATTAAGAGAAGATCTAGAAGAGGTAAATAGACACTATCAGGAATTAATTATAGTTTCTAAGGAGGATTTGAAAATAAAAATACATACACACAGTCTTTATACAGAACTGAAACATGTTAGGGTTAACCTTGACTCGGGATTAAGTCAAAGGTGGTTTAGGTATTGCACATGGTTTGGGCACATGGTTTGTTGTAGCCCATGGTATTTTCCCATGGTATTGCATGTGATTAAGCCTTTATAAGGCTTGAGGAGGCTCCATTGTATATAGGCCTGGAGGTGAGCGGTGACTAGCTCGCTTGGCTTGGATGGCCGGTTTTGGCCATGTAATGAAGATCTTCATTGGTGCTAGTTTTCCCCGCATGGGGTTTCTAGGGTATATTGTGTGTCTATATGTGGTTTCTTGTGATAATGTTTATTTGTCGCTCATTATTATATTGTATTGCTCGTTTTTACCTAACAACTGGTATCAGAGCCATGGTTTGGCTTGGTTATGCTCGTTGGTGTTTCTATGTTGAATCAAATTGTGGGGTGCATGTTCGGTGGTACCCGACACCCTAGCAGTAATTTTTTGGTCCATGTGAAACTTAGCCATAGGAAAGTTTGTATTTCTCTGGATGCTAAAAGCACAACGTATCCCTCTTATGCGCAAAGAAGGGATGTTGCATCAAGTGTGGAATGAACCACTAGGTAGGTACGAGGATGGCAGGTGTACTCGTAGCCTAGCTTGATGTGGATCGGAGAGGTTGAGTCTTCGATTGCAGGAGAAATGTGAGATGGTTTAATCTCAGTTTTGGGACCAAGATTGATGAGCCATGTATGTGAAGAGAATTCCTAGAGAACTGGCAATTACAGCGGCCGATGACCCATGTAATCCGGTAGATGGATTTTTATTTATATGGACATCAATGATGAGTTTGGATGTAGGTACAAAGGGAGCATGGAAAAAGACGAGCAAGGAAGCAAGCATGGAAAGCGAGAGGATGAAGTAATGGATGGTGATGGTGTAGTCACCATGAAGGCACATGAAAAAAAATGTAATGGAGTGGTTTGCATGTAAATGGGCATATGGCTGTAAGACCTAGTAAGGCATGCATACCCCTGGTAACTCACCGGTAAAGTCGGGAGATAGACCCAGGTGATAGGCGTAAAAATTTGAGGGGGGTTCGTGATTACTCCAAGTCAAGTTTAAAGGGGGGATTGTTAGGGTTAACCTTGATTCGGGATTGAGTCAAAGGTGGTTAGGTCTAGCACATGGTTTGGGTACATGGTTTGTTGTAGCCCATGGTATTGTCCCATGGTATTTCATGTGATTAACACTTTATAAGGCTTGAGGAGGCTCCATTGTAAAATGGTTTGGAGGTGAGCGGTGGCTAGCTCATTTGGCCCGAATGGCCAGTTTTGGCCATGTAATGAAGATCTTCATTGGTGCTAGTTTTCCCCGCATGGGGTTTCCAGGGTATATTGTGTGTCTATCTTGAATGTTGCTTGCAATGTTTATTTCTCGCTCATTATTATGTTAATGTTGCTCGCTTTTAACCTAAAAAAACAAACCATTCAAGAGCTAACACAACAGAATCAGGAGCTTTCAAAAAGAGTTGAATACTTGGAAGCAGATCACCAGAAATCAAGAAAGATGATTCAAGCTTTAGAAGGGATAGCTCTTTTAGCAGAGGCTGCTAAGGAATTGTAAAGTGCTTTAAGAATAGTGGTTATTAGTTAGTTTTTGAAAAAAATTATTTTATTTTGTATGACTATAGTCTTATTGAACAATTCGGTAGTATGACCTAAAAGTAGTTTTTTCAGTTATGTAACTATCTTTGAGAAACCAAGATAAAACAAAGGCTGGGAAAAGACAGGGGGAGGCTATCAAGCTGTGGTTTATGAAGCTAAGTGTTAAAAAAACTCTTATTTATTTTTTAATGACTGATTATGAAATATATGCAACTATAAGCCCTTTTTTATCCTATTTGTTGGTTACATTTCAGATTTGTTTAATCACTCAGTTGATATATTCATTTCTTGTTTGAGGTTATTATTCATGAAATTCTTGTTAACTATGGATGAAATTCAGTGCTGTGATTATTTTATATGGTTTATGTTTTATATGTTATGCATCTCAGTCCTTCAATTGTGCATGATTTAGTGTTTTCCTTAGCCTTGTGAAGTTTTTACCCTCTTGTTTATAAATTGCACAACCAAAACCCTAAAAACCTATTTTACTTGATTTTGTTTTATGAGATTGTGTTGGCTTGTTCTTTTGTAGTCTGAGAACAATTTATGGCACTAACATCTTTGGTGCCATTGCCGGGGACGAAGCTAAAAGCCTACTTTCCTTAGGGTTCTCATCATTTAACTGGTTTTGAGAGGTGGACTTAAACCATCAAATTTTTAAAGACTACATTTCAACAAGTATTTCACAGTGGCTACTAAAGGAGTTGGAACAAGAAGTAGACCTAGTTCACCTTTACAATTGGGTGTCTCAGACCCAAAGAAGATTTTGAAAATTGCTAGGAAAATCAAAAGGTCTCAGTCATCTCCAGCCTTATCATCCTTTTCTGTTTTAAAGGAGGAGGAACAAGATTCATCTTGGTTGAAACCTACAATCCCTGTTAGTAATTTTCATATTTTTACTGGTCCTTAATCTTTCAATAAAGTAAAGACTTTATCTCCTCGAAAAATCCCTTTATTTTGCCTCAAAGTTGGTAAGACGCCTTTTCAGCCAAGTCCTAGTCAAGTCTTTCCTTCATCTAAACCAGTAAGCTTAAAGATGGCAGCCCAAAATCAACCATTAGACATGATGGACTGAATTGTGGCATCTAGGTATGCACCTCTAGTTTTGAATCAACCCTTAAATGCTCTCCCTAGTGGATATTACCAAAAATACTTACCTAGGCTTAATGGACAAGGTGAGACCACAGCTGAGGAGCATTGGGATGCATTTTTTAGTTATGCAAATAATCAGAATATCAAGCAAAGGATGTGTGGATGAGGATGTTCGTACAGATTCTAGATGGAGAGGTTAGAAGATGGTTCAGAGAGTTTCCAGAAAACTCTATTACTATAATAGAAGAGCTTCAGGATCTTTTTATGAGACAATGGGGTGATACTAAGGATCACACATATTACATTACAGATTTTGGAGAAGAGCTTCAGGATATTTTTATGGGACAGTGGGGTGATACTAAGGATTACACATATTACATTACAGAGTTTGGAGCTCTTAGAAGGAATAAAGATGAAACTATAGCTGATTTCTCTAAGAGGTTCAATAAAATGTATGGCAGAATCCCTGCAGAGATTAAACCTTCAGAAACTTATGCAAAACTCACTTATGCTAATGCTTTTGATCATGAGTTTTCCCTACTCTTGAGAGAAAGAATACCTCTTACTTTACTTAACATGCAGGAGTCAGCATTAGAGGTGGAGTCTAATATACTTGCTTTCAATACACTGAAGGGAAACTCAAATCAACAAGTTTATGATAGAAAGGGTAAGAAAGAGGCAGCTCCAGTGGTTTCAACATCCCACTCTACAGAAGGTAAAATTGATGAGATGGAAAAACTAGTGAAAATCCTAACAGTAAAACTAAACAAATTGGAAATAGCGAAAAATTCAAATAAACCTGTTCAAGAGGGAGAAAGAAACCCTAATAATCCAAATCAATTCAAAAGATAGTTTGCACCTCGTTTCATTTCCAGAGAGAGAAGAAACAACGATATACAACGAGAAAGGAGAGGAGCTGAGGATCAAAAGGTGCCACCCCCACTTCAGAATAATGTTACTAGTGAAGGAGAAATAGAAGAAGAAGAGTTTTTTGAGGATCCAGATCAAGATATGAATTATTTTGGAGAATAGTTGACTGAAGGTTTTGTGATTGAGGAGGATTTTTTTAACTCAGAATAATATGATGCAGTTGTGTTTGAAATAGAAAATGATTTAAGTATTGAGGTAACTACTGATATATATCAGACTTATCCAAAGAAAACTGTAAATTTAAGATCAGGGCCAAAATAGGTGGTTCAAAATCCTAGGAAAAAGGTAATTCTACCTCCTAAACAGTAGTCTGATCTGGTATTAGAAAAAAAATAGAATCAGGATAAAGAAAAGAAGGTTATTGAAGTTGAAGAGGTGAATAACGGTATGCATAATTTTAATCTTGAAAATGAATTGTGAAAAATTAAGATCCCTACGCCTTTCACTGAGTTGATAAAGAATCCTTCTTACAAAAATTTAGTCTTGAAAATGATTGGTTTAGTAAACAGTCAAGTACCCTCTGACACAGTAAGTTTACAAGAGGAAAATCCTAAATTTTTTA
This sequence comes from Pseudotsuga menziesii, assembly GCA_001517045.1. Classification (NCBI taxonomy): domain Eukaryota; kingdom Viridiplantae; phylum Streptophyta; class Pinopsida; order Pinales; family Pinaceae; genus Pseudotsuga; species Pseudotsuga menziesii. The sequence continues at coordinate 52,800 of LPNX011052906.1, forward strand.
TTGGGTCAGCTTTGGCAGAAAAAACTAAAAATGATGCAAATGCATCTCATCCTTTTTACATTCCATTAACCATTCATGAGCAGATGATACATAATTGCCTTTTGGATTTAGGAGCATCTCATAATCTAATTCCAAAAGAAGTCATGGAGGCTTTAGGGTTGAGCATAACAAAACCTTATCATGACTTGTATGCTTTAGATTCTTGAGTTGTAAAATGTTTAGGAGTGATAAAGGACATGGTAGTTATTTTAGCTCAGCTACCAATGGAGAGTGTGATTATGGATGTAGTAGTGGCAGACATCACACCTAAGTTTGGAATGATCCTCTCTAGATCTTGCACCAAGAAGGTAGGTGGAACTCTACAGATGGACTTAACATATGCAACCATCCCTGTCTTTGGAGGTGAAAACAGAAGGTTGTATAGAGAGTTACAATTTGCTTATATTGTGACTGATGACAAATATCTTACAAATCATCCATTGTATGTTGTTGAAAAGGATTTGGGTACGTGTATGTTGCACTTTAGTGATGATAATGATGCTACTGGTTTATTATAGGTTGAAACAGAAAAATCATTCAAATGCACTTGGGAATAGGAGGATGAACTTTGGCAAGTGTATTTTGATGGATCATCATCTAAAGAAGGTGCTGGAGCAGGAGTTGTTCTGATATCTCATGGTGGTGAAGCGGTAAGATTAATGTATAAGTTGGAATTTATTACCACCAATAATACAACAGAGCATGAGGCTCCATTGTTAGGTTTGAGAGCTGCAAAAGATCTAGGTATTCAACAAATATCTATGTATGGCAACTCCGAGTTGGTTGTTCATCGAGTAAGGAATAACTATCAAGTAAAGCAAGATTTGTTGAAAGTGTATAGGAATGAAGTATGGGATATGATAGACAATTTATTTGTGGCTTTTAATATCACTTATATTCCTAGGGACCATAACCAATCTGCTGATTCTCTTTCCCTAGCAGCCACACATTTCAGGATTCCTAAAACAACATAGCTGAAGTATCTTATTGAGGTTAGGTACAGACCTTCTGTGCCTGATAATATAAAGCAATGGAGAGTTTTTGAAGATGATTTTGAGATAAAAAGGTTTTTAGAACTGACAAGTGAGTTTTCTAATTCCTTAATTGACCAAGAACAGGATGATGAAATTGAGTATTTTGAAGGTGTTGCAGAAAATGAGATTGCAAGTCACAAAACCATTGAGCTGAAAAGTAATTTCATTCCTAAGGGTCTGGTGCCTTTGGAGAGTATTTTTTCGAAGGATAATACCCCTTTAAAACCATTTATGCATCCTTCAGAAGAAAATGTAATGGATTGTAATATTGGCACCAAGGAGCATCCCAGAATGGTGAAGATCTCAAAGGCACTCACAACAGAGCAAAGAAACAGGTACATCAAGTTCTTAAAAGAGTATGTTGATGTTTTTTCTTGGTCATATGAGGATTTGAAGACATATGATACTAGTATTATACAGCATAAAGTGCCTTTGAAACCAAATGTTAAACCTTTCAAACAGAAATTAAGGGGAATCAATCCAACTTTGTTTCCCACTATAGAAAAGGAGGTAAAAAAATTGTTAGATGCTAAGATTAAACTAGTACCTGTCAGAAAAAAGAATGGTGAAATCAGATTGTGTGTTGATTTTTGAAATCTGAATAGGTCTTCACTAAAGGATAACTACCCTTTGCCAAATATTGAACAAATATTGCAGAAGGTGGTTAGTGCACAAATAATTTCAATGGTAGATGGTTTTTTGGGGTATAACCAAATTTCAATGCACCCTGATGACAGAGAAAAGACAGCTTTTACTACTCCTTGGGATACTTTCATGTACGACAAAATGCCTTTTGGATTAATGAATGCTGGAGCTACCTTTCAAAGAGATATGGACATAGTCTTTGTGGGAGAGAGGGATAAGTTTGTACTACTCTATTTAGATGATATTACAATCTTTTCACAATCTGATGATGAGCACCTAAAACATTTAAAACAAAGCTTCCTGAAATGCCGAAAATATGGTTTGTCTCTCAATCCCAAAAAGTCACATTTTGTTGTACAAGAACGTAAGTTGTTGGGTCATTTAGTTTCAGCTAATGGCATAAGGATAGATCCAGAAAGGGTAAAAGCTATTCTGAAAATTAGTTTACCAAGGAGCAAGAAGGATGTGCAATCTTTTATTGGAAAAATAAATATTCTGCATTGGTTCATATCAAATTTGACTGAAACCATTAAACAGATTACAACCATGTTGAAGAAGGATCAGGAAGTTAAGTGGACTCCAGAAGCTAAAAATTCATTTGAAAAGATTAAGATGGCTCTTACGGAAGCACCAGAACTAGTAAGTCCTGATTTTACAAGGGAATTTTTGACTTTTTCTTTTGCATCAAAGGATACTTTAGCTGTTGTTTTATTGCAGAAGAATAAGGATGGACTTCAACAGCCAATTGCATTTTTTAGCAAGACCCTCAGAGATTCAGAATTGAAATACAACACTCTAGAGAAGCAATCTTACTCATTGGTAAAGGCATTAAAGTTTTTTTAGAATTTATGTTTTACATTCTAAAGTCATTGCTTATGTTCCTAATGCTGCCATTAAGGATTTTTTGACTCAACCTAATAGTGAGGGAAAAAGAGGGAAATGAATTGCAAAAATAATGGAATATGATGTGGACATTAAGCCTACAAAGCTAGTAAAGAGACAAGGTTTGGCTAAATTGTTAGCTGATTAAAACTGTCAAGCTTTAGGTCTACATCTCATGGTAGAACAACCAACACAAGAATAATTGTAAGCAGAGAAGGAGAAAGAAAGAATTATGGACCACTATGCAAAATCCACATGGTATGCAGATATTGTACACTTTCTCTTGTATTTACAATGTCTAGAACATCTAGACAAGAAAGATGCTAGGTCATTGAAGTTGAAAACTACTAAATATTGTTTGATGGAACAACATCTGTTTTGGAAATATCTAGGGGGTATTTTGCTTAGATGTTTGGATAAGCCAGGAATTGAAGAAGTAATCTCTGAATCACATGAAGGTGCTTGTGGGGGACATAAGTATTGGAAGTCAACAACTTATAAAATTATGAGAGTCGAATACTATTGGCCTTCTTTATTCTCTGATGTATATCAGCAGGTAAGAGAATTTATCCCTTGTCAGAAGTTTGCTGGCAAGAAAAAGTTGGTGTCTTTACCATTAAAGTCTATTGTAGTAAATGCCCCTTTTCAGCAGTGGGGTTTGGACTTCATATGCGAGATAAATCCTTCCTCTTCAGGGCAGCATAAATGGATTTTGACTGCTACATATTTCTTCACTAAATGGGTAGAAGCTATCCCCACAAGAAATGCAACAAACAAGGTAATCATAGATTTTATTCAGGAAAATATTCTTAGTAGATTTGGATGTCCCAAGAATTTATTGATTGATAATACTCAATATTTTAATTCTAAAGCTATGGTGGCATTCTGTGAAAAGAATGGGATTATTTTGAAACACTCAACACCTTATTATCCTCAGGGAAATGGGTTAGCTGAGTCAACTAATAAGAGTATTATTCACAGTATTAAGAAGTTATTGAAGCAGAATAAACGATCATGGGACTCAATGTTAAAATATGCATTGTGGGTAGACAGGATAACAATTAAAAAGGAAATTGGAACTTCTCCTTTCCAATTGGTATATGGTACTGATGTAGTGTTTCCTATCCAACTTGGTATTCCAGTGATGAAATTTTTTCAAGATAGTCAAGAAGAACCCAGTGATATTCAAAGAAGAATTTATGCATTGATAGAGTTACAACAGAAACGTGAAACAGTAGAAGAAAAATCTCAGCTGTACAGGATAGAGATCAAAGAAAGGTTTGATAGAAAGATCAAGGAGAACACTTTTTCAAATGAAGATATCATTTTGAGATGGGATGCTAGAAAGGAGCAGAAAGGAAAGCATGGAAAGTTTGATAATATATGGTTTGGTCCTTTCATAGTATCAAAGATTCTAAAAAATAATACTTTTGTGTTATAGACTTTGGATGGTGAGGAATTGTCTAATCCAGTTAATAGATGTTTCCTCAAACATTTTTATATCTTTTGAGGTAAATATTGGACTTTCATTGTATATATAGATGTGAAGAACAGAATAAATACTCCATGACCCAATGGAATTTTTGCAGAGTAGCAGGCAGTTTCCATTACAACACAAAAGGCACTAATCTACAGGTTCTTGAAGCCTCACAAGGAGGACTTCATCTCGCAGCAAAAGCCAGATGTTATAGCCTGTTTTTGCTTCTCATTTTAAAGCATTTGCTTGCTTTTTGAAACATGGTTTTGTTCATTTTTAAGTTTGGATTTTAGGTTACTTTAAATCTTTTATTTGATTTTTATGTTTGTATTTAGGTGACTTCATAGGTTTTTTCCCAATTTTGGCTTTACTTAGCAAAATTCATACTTCAGGGGCTAGTAGGATGTTTATATGAATTAAAGGTCCTAAAAAATATCATAAAGTTTTATTCTAAGTCATTTAACCAAAGTTAACCCTTTGTTATTAGTTTTATTTTTTGAAACTGATTGAAACATGCATTCTTGTAGCGCAAGCCTGAAAAAGTTACACACGCATGCTACAAGAAAACCACGCTATTTGAAAATCATGATTTTTGGATCAAAGTTTTGGAAATTCACGCATAGGAGAGGTCATTCACACTTGTTAATGGGTTTGATACGTGTTCTTGGCCAGAGTGATCATTGTGACAGGTGTTAACAGTTCAAGCAAGAAATCATTAGAGTAAGTTGTGGTGGTCTGGAAGTTATGATACATAGTAGTGGAACATTGATAATTATCCATGATGAGGTAAATTCACCTTGAATTACACATATCCTGAGGCGCATGAAGAGCATACAAGTTCGTGGTAAAGTTCGGCAGTTTGTAATCGAGGTTGGAAGAAAGTCGATAATTTAGGGCTTCGAAGGACAACTGTTTGGCACTATTGTGGTGGTCAGAGGAGGATTAAATAATGAAATTGGACACCTAGCAGACAAGAAAACGCATTTCTAGTAGTTGAATTCACTATTCTGACAGGTAGGAGGCGAATTGCTATCGTATGCCTTGTATTTGGATTTTCATTAACATAAGATTAATTATGGAATTTAATGAAGAATGCTAGTATATAAACCCAATTGATGCTAAATGTCGAATTTTCTCTATCAATAGAATTAAAATACTTATCAGTTTAAGTGATAAAATCTAGTTTGGGGGTTTAGTTTCCCAACATATCATTGTCTATCAAATTGCCAAGATCTGAATAGAGTTAGATTTCTTTACTGAAAGAAGCAATTTGACAGTCATTTAAAATGAAGAGGAGTGGGAAAACAAACAGAGCTGAACCCTTAGACATATCTTGGGTTCAAACTTTCCCAGACTGTGCAAGATTGTTTTTAGAGGCAGGATGGTTAAATGTTTTTTAAAAAATTGATGGGTATCACACAGAGGTTTCATATAAGTTTGCTCAGTGTTTGGATCAAGATATTTTTACTTTTGATAGCTTGAATATTGAGTTGACCAGAGAATTGATAGCAGAAGCTACATGGATCCTAGATGAAGGCGAATATTGGTTTTAAAAATATCTTTTACCTTTAATGCACATAATTACTTACTTCCAGATGTGGTTGCAGACTGGGGTAAAGGTGTACATATCCAGAAATTCAAACCAGAATGGAGAGAGCCAATAAAAATTCTGCAAAGTTATATCACTTATGAAGGAAGATTTGCATTTGTTTTTAAGTAGCATCTTAACCATGAAGAAAAGATGAATTTTCCATTATTTTTCCTTAAAATTTTACAAAAGATGTCTAGTAGGGTAAAGGAAAATCAAGACCATACTAAACAATCTATATTTCATCATGGGATAATAAAGCTAATCATAAGTACTGTGCTTCGAAAGAAGGAGAAAACATGGTATTATTTTCTATTTTGGTATGGATTTCAAATAGAGAAGGAAGATCAAGCTCATAAAAGACAGTTGAATAAAGGACACAATTTAGTAAAGAAACTGAAAAAGAGAGTCACAGTTAATATTGAAGAGGATAATGTACCAGAAAAATCTATGACTCAAGGAGATGAAAATGTTGAAGTTGAACAGCAGGCCAATATTGAGGAAAATGAAATTTCAAAGGCAGTAGTGAAAGATGTGGAGTCTGTAGAAGATACTCTTCATGTAGAACTAAACCAAGAAGTAAAAGAAAATCTAAAAGAACAGGAACAAGTTCCTATGACAGTGTAGTCTGATGATGAGGAAAATTCATTGTCTGATGAAGCTAGTGTTGACACTGAACAGGATGTACATAAATAGTCTGAAGAGGGGGTAATGTCACGAGGGATTAAAATAAAGGTAGTTCAGCTAGCTTCTATCAGACATCAAGGAAAATTTTTCAGTATGTTAGGGAAATAGGGGTAGGTTGGAGGCCCAAGACTAGACCTAATAATAAACTCAAGTTGAATATGAAAAAATTGTTAAACCCTAAACTAGCTCAAAAGAAAATTACAGTAATTGAAGACTCTTCTTCCTAAGAAGAGTTAGAAGACAATGAAGATCTAAATGAAAAAGAGATGAAGGGTAAGAAGCAAATTACTTCAGAAGATAAGTTAGCTTTAACTGAAACCAAAATTACAAAGATATTTGAGGAAGTTGGAAAGAAAGTAATCTTAGACCAACATCAAGATGATTTAAAGAAACAACATTCTGTTATATCAAGCTTTTGTGTAGAAAAAGGAAAGATTGCAGAGAAATCAACGCAATGTAGTGTTGAAGTCAAAGAATATTCAAAATTCCATGTGGCCATGACAGAATAGCTGGAAGCAGATGAAGATATTTTTAAGAAGTTGAAAATCCCTTGGATGCCAGAAGAAATGCATCCAGTATCAGAAGGGAAATGCATTGATTCTGAAAATGAGAATTTTCATAGGAGTATTAAACAGTACAAATATCAAATCGAGTACCTACATGAGACAAATGAGGGATTAGTCACTGCTAACAAAATATTGAGAGAAGATCTAGAAGAGGTAAATAGCCACTATCAGGAATTAATTACAGTTTCTAAGGAGGCTTTGAAAACAAAAAGACAGACACAAAGTTTGTATACAGAACTGAAACAAACCATTCAAGAGCTAACACAGCAGAATCAAGAGCTTTCAAAAAGAGTTGAAGACTTGGAAGCAGATCACCAGAAAGCAAGAAAGAATACTGAAGCTTTAGAAGGGATAGCTCTTTTAGCAGAGGCTGCTAAGGACTTGTAAAGTGCTTTAAGAATAGTGGTTATTAGTTAGTTTTTGAAAAAGTTATTTTATTTTGTATGACTATAGTCTTATTGAACAATTCGGTAGTATGACCTAAAAGTAGTTTTTTCAGTTATGTAACTGTCTTTGAGAAATGAAGATAAAAGTAAGGCTAGGAAAAGACAGGGAATTCAAATTTTTGTACAAGGGGAGGCTATCAAGCTGTGGTTTATGAAGCTAAGTGTTAAAAAACTCTTATGTATTTTTGAATGACTGATTATGAAATATATGCAACTATAAGCCCTTTTTTAACCTATTTGTTGGTTTCATTTCTGATTTGTTTAATCACTCAGTTGATATATTCATTTCTTGTTTGAGGTTATTATTCATGAAATGCTTGTTAACTGTGGATGAAATTTAGTGCTATGATTATTGTATATGGTTTATGTTTTTTATGTTATGCATCGCAGTCCTTCAATTGTGCATGATTTAGTGTTTTCCTTAGCCTCGTGAAATTTTTACCCTCTTGTTTATAAATTGCACAACCAAAACCCTAAAAACCTATTTTACTTGATTTTTTTTTATGAGATTGTGTTGGCTTGTTCTTTTGTAGTCTAAGAGCAATTTTTGGCACTAACAGAAGGGATACCCTTCATATCCATGTACTCCCAGGAAAATTCCCCCTTATGTTTTTTCAAGAGAGTGATCAAGTGTTCCTCTTCATCAGGAGCGAGATTAGGATTTATGTTCTTTGTTTTTAGTGACTCTATCTCAACTGGAACACTTTTCAAATTTTTCAGCACTGGAATTATGTGGGTGTCACTTACTAATGTCTCCTTTGTGAGATTTTGTTCTTCGCCTAAGGTACTATTCAAGATCTGATAAATTTGTTTGTTGATAGAAGTGGGCTCACTGATGAAACTATTAATGGCATCGTCCTCTGTTTCATCCTTGAAAGTCAAAGCCTTCCCTACTATTAACTATGGTTGAATTCCCTCCTCTTCCTCTAGCTCCATCCACAATGGAGTTTCAGCTTCTAGACTATATCAATATGGAGGATATAGGGTAAGGTTTTTTGTTTAGGTCCTATCTAAGATGGTCATAGACCCTGACCAACAGTTGATGCAGGCATCTGTTGTGGCTAACCAGGGTCTTCCCAGGATCAATAGGTGTCCCCCTAGCTATGAATTGGGTTGTAAAACCAAGAAGTTAGCAGGGTATTCCCATGATTCAACTGAGATGATGAGGTCATCAAATATTCCCTTCGGTTTGATAGTGGACCTGTCAGCTAGTTCTAAAATGGTAGGGGTTGGACGAATATTGGTGAGCCCAAGTTTTCGTATAGTTTCTATGGTTATAAGATTAATAGCTGCACCTAGATCTACAAGCGCATTCAGTATTTATGTGTTCCCAATTTGCACTGTGACAGTAGGGTTCCTAGAGTCATCATATTTGGCCAGGAGAGTTTTTCCCATTATCAATTCAGATAGTTTCCCTATGACATGGACAATGGGAGGATCCCTGGGTTTTCTACCTGGTTTTCTCACACATAGGTGCAGGACTATTTTGGTGTAAATAGGCACATCATGGAGGGCCTGCAATAATGGAATTTTGACATATAGATTTTCCAACTCTCCTAAGAGGTTAAACTAGGGTTGTTCCACTACTTTATGTAGTGTCAGTCTTTCAGGATATGGTGGTTCTTTGATCAGTTATGTAGGCTTTGTTTCAATAGATATTTCTCTGTGTGTTTCAGCCGGTGTCTCGGTAGGACTTTCAACATCCTCAATAATAGGGATTGCTATGTGGGATGAGTACTGCTATTTCATCCTTTCTTCATACACAGAGGATGGAAAATCCTCAATGACTAAAGGATCCACTACTGTCCCTTATCGTAAGCGTATTTCGTTACATGAAACCAGAGTAATGGAGTAAGTGGGCATGTTGGCAGTCTCAAACTGGTGGACTGCTTTATTTTTTGGGTTGGGGTTAGGTTGAGCAGGTAGTTGTGGTCGTATAGGAATATTAGGTGCAGCATTGTTCTGGAGTTGCATCTGTGACTGTTGGTATGTTGGTATGGCTGAGGGTATTGTTGAGGAGGGAATTGTTGGTGAGGAAAATTTCGATGTGGAAACTGTTGAGGATATAGGTTATGGGGAAACTAGTTTCCTAGAAGGGAGTTCCTCCACCCAGCAGACCAAGAATTCTGTTGATTTGGTGGTTGCGTCCAAGGCTACCAGGAGTTGAAATTCTGCATAGGAGGTTGAGAAGGATGCCATTGATGGTTGGAATAAGGTGAAGGGAATTGTGTATTCATGTGATGCATATTATTCCAATTATTCATATTATTCAAAAATGGAAATGAGTCTGGAGTCATACCTTGGTTTTAAGGTTGCCAAGGATTTTTCTGGGCAATGAAGTAGGTTGGTTCCACGTCTAGAGTTGATGCCTATGGAATTTCCCTCACTTAAGGTAGTGAGGAGCACTCCTTTGTATCATGGTTCAGTTCACAGAGATGGCACACCTCCACCTTGTCGAGTGGGCACTCCTTCAGGGTATGTTTCTTCCTATATCTAGAGAATAATACACCGAGTGTTATATCTTCTATTGCTTGTTTCTGCTTCTCCCTCAAGACATCTATTTCTAAGGAGATGGAGCTCATCATTTCTGTTTTGAATTTCTCAAGAAGGTTTTCTATTTTTGCTCGGGTGGCTCCTCCATTGGATGATTTGTGTGTTCTGTTGAAGACATATCGTTCCAACTTGTCCCGTTTGTTGGTCCTGGAGGATCCTCTGGAATACCTTCTACATAATTCAACAATATTTTCAAAGGATTCCTTAAAGATATCCCATTTTCCCAATAGGTTCAACATACCTAGGAAGTCTTCCCTAATCCCACGAAGAATGCCCTATGGTTTTTAAGTTAAATGTAGATATCAAGTATCATATGTTTAAACAAGGGGATATGCTCTTTGGGATATTTACTACTCCCTCATTCCTGGGAAGGGAATAATAGAGAACAAGTGTACACGTATGTACAACTCCTTTGGCTGTTAACATCGGCTACCTAGTACCACTTTAGGAATTGATCACTTAGTGCGGAGGGTTACTTTCCCTTTAAGAAACACATCACCTTACCTAATTTGAAAATGTGTCTAGCACATAAGACATTAATCCTAGAAAGACCATTCATCCTAGCGAGTAGTGCATTTGATAATATCGCACTTGGATGGCTCCATCAATAATATGGAATCAGATGGGAGAACTCAGATAACCTCAAAATCCAGTAGAGGCAAGTATTCATAAACTATAAATGTTCATAAGATCTAATTTGGTGCCCTCTTCTAACCGGGATGGGTTCTCATTAGAACTGAATACCCTATCCGACTTTCTTTTACTGATGATACTGCCTACTATCCACCTTCAGAACCAGAAAAGCACCCCCCCTAGCCACACCCTTTAGACTATGGGTACTTCCTATAACATCACTGATAAATGAACCCGGAGCTTACAAGTTCAAACTTCAAGTCATGATCTACGTTACCGAAGTGATCCTAGCTGCCAAAGGCTCAAGTCATTTAGCTTACCGAAGAGAACCCACTGGGTATGCCTTCCAGTCATGACCTACTTACTGAAATACATGAACCACACCCACTCCTTCAAGCCTACATTACCGAAGTGATCCCAACTGCTAGAGGATCCTTCTTGTCTTAAATTCCTACATTACCGAACTTATTCGAACTGCCAGAGGCTCCTTCTTCTCTTACCTTCCAGCCTACATTATAGCAATGAAACCTCTCCTTCATGTCTTACCTTCAAGTCATGAGTTTGAGCTTAGCGAAGTGAGCCCATCGTATCCACCCTTTCTCCCTACACGCTCCCTACTGCCCTCCGCACCTCACTCACACTAGGACTTGATCTCAACCCCTTCCAAACCCCTTCTGATGCTCTTCCGAATGCCTTCTGACGCTTCTCCGAACCCTTCCTGAACAAAAGCACCCACCCTAGTCACACCCTTTAGACTATGGGTACTTCCTATAACATCATTGCTAAATGAACCCAGAGCTGACAAGTTCAAACTTCAAGTCATGACCTACGTTACCGAAGTGATCCCACCTGCCAGAGGCTCAAGTCATTTAGCATAGCGAAGAGAACCCGTAGGGTATGCCTTCCAGTCATGACCTACTTACCGAACTACACAAACTGCACCCGCTCCTTAAATCCTACATTACCAAAGTGATCCCAGCTACCAGAGGCTCCTTCTTGTCTTACCTTCCTACGTTACTGAACTTATTCGAACTTCTAGAGGCTCCTTCTTGTCTTACCTTCAACTTAGGTTACCGAAGTGAAACCGCTCCTTCATGTCTTACCTTCAAGTCATGAGGTTGAGCTTAGAGAAGTGAACCCATCGTATTCACCCTTGCTCCCTGCTTCCCTCCACACCTCACTCACACTAGGAATTGATCTCAACCCCTTCCAAACCCCTTTCGATGCTCTTTTGAACACCTTCTGATGCTTCTTTGAACCCTTATCAAACCTATTTGGATGCCTCTTTGAACCTACACATTACTTAGTACCTTTCCTTGCCCTTCCCTTGCCCTTCCCTTCCCGTGCCCCTTTCCTTGCCCTTGCCCCAACCCTTGCCCTTGCCCTTTCCCTTGCCCCTTCCCTTGCCTCCCGACCCACAAACCATACGAGTGAGCACTCCCCCTAGCTTTTAGCTTTCTGCCAAGGGGGGCATGCCAAGGCCTCCTTAGGGTGTCGTTCCATTTCCTTCAGCCTTTCCACTGCCTTTCCACTACCTTAGCCCACTTCCTTTCAACAACTGAGCCTCCTTGGCCTTTAAACCTGAGCTGGCACCTTCAAATGATGCCTCTCTGAAACCTTGCCATTAAAAAAGTTAACGGTATGGTAACAAAAATAAAAAATTTACAAAATGTTACTATCAATCTTGTTCCTTTTAGTAGTAGTTCATTTAGTTTGTATGTGGTTTCATTCATTAGTTTGTTCTTTTTATGCTTTTGCCTCTAAAACCCAACCTGCAGCCTCTCTTGAGTTTTATGGAGGCCTCTCAATGTCTCTGATGCCACTCTTGAGTTTTATGGTGGCCTCTCAAATAGTTGCTTCTAATGCCTTTCAAACCCAACCTGATGCCGCTCTTGAGTTTTATGGAGGCCTCTCAGTGTTTCGATGCCACTCTTTAGTTTTATGGTGGCCTCTCAAACTAATTATAAATTGGGTCTCAATTCAGTTGCTAATTATATGGGTCTGAGTAGTGCTATCGTTGCTAATTCTAATATGGGCCTTCATTCTTCTAATATGGACCTTCATTTGGTTATTAATAATATGAGAGGGATTTATGGTATTGGTAGTGTTAAGAGACGGGATGGTATGTTACGAAACATAAAATACAGGATGCTTGCAAGCTTACGATCTAAGGAGGTTGAAAGGGATGCTATTATTGATTTGTTTTGGGAATCATTTTACAATGAAATGGATTTTACAATTGTTAATGAAAAGAAGAGTAATTCTACTCTCTATCAACATGCAGTGATCAAGTTGTTGAATAGCTCGAAACCTTCTAATGGTGAATCATTGAGTAACCATGAGTTGTGGGTATTACAGAATCGAATTGAAGAGCTTACAATGATTTTTGATGAGGAAAGTGTATTTAAAATCATTTCGAGCATGGTGTGCCTATTAATAAATAAAGAGAATATTACTGCCAAGGTATATTTAATGAAGAAGTGTGAGCTATTCCCATATTATAATTAGCAACCATAGCACTACTCAGACCCATATAATTAGCAACTGAATTGAGACCCAATTTAGAATTAGTTTGAGAGGCCACCATAAAACTCAAGAGTGGCATTGGAGACACTGAGAGGCCTCCATAAAACTCAAGAGAGGCATCAGGTCAGGTTTGAAAGGCATTAGATGCAACTGTTTGAGAGGCCACTATAAAACTCAAGAGTGGCATCAGAGACACTGTGAGGCCTCCATAAAACTCAAGAGAGGCATTAGGTCAGGTTTGAGAGGCAAAAGAATAAAAAGAATGAACTAATGAACGAAGCCACATATAAACTGAATGAACTACTACTGAAAGGAACAGGATTGATAGTAACATTTTTTAATTTTTTAATTTTTGTTACCATACTGTTAGCTTTTTTAATGGTGGGGTTTCAGAGAGGCATCATTTGAAGGTGCCAGATTAAGTTTAAAGGCTAAAGAGGCTTGGCTGTTGAAAGGAAGTGGGATAAGGTAGTGGAAAGGCAGTGGAAAGACACCCTAAGGAGGCCCTGGCATGCTCCCCCTTGGTGGAAAGCTAAAATCCAGGGGAAGTGCTCACTTGTGTGGTTCATGGGTTGGGAGGCAAGGGAAGGGACAAGGGTAAGGGAAAGGGCAAGGGTCGAGGAAAGGGCAAGGGAAGGGGAAAGGGAAGGGAAAGGGCAAGGGCAAGGGTTGAGGAAAGGGCAAGGGAAGGGGCAAGGGAAGGGAAAGCGCAAGGGCAAGGGTTGGGGAAAGGGCAAGGGAAGGGGCAAGGGAAGGGCAAGGGAAGGTACGGATCAATGTTTAGGTTCAAAGAGGCATTTGAATAGGTTCAGGAAGGGTTCGGAGAAGCATTGGAAGGCGTTTGAAAGAGCATCGGAAGGGGTTCGAAAGGGGTTGAGATCAAGTCCTAGTGTGAGTGAGTTGTGGAGGGTAGTAGGGAGCAAGGGTGGATATGATGGGTTCACTTCGTTAAGCTCAACCTCATGACTTGAAGATAAGACATGAAGGAGCGGGTTCACTTCATAACGTAGGTTGAAAGGTAAGAAAAGAAGGAGCCTCCGGCAGTTTGAAAAAGTTCGGTAATGTAGGAAGGTAAGACAAGAAGGAGCCTCTAGCAGCTGGGATCACTTTGGTAACGTAGGATTGAAGGAGTGGTGCAGTTCATGTAGTTCGGTAAGTAGGTCATGACTGGAAGGCATACCCAGTGGGTTCTCTTCGCTAAGCGAAATGACTTGAGCCTCTGGCAGCTGGGGTAACGTAGGTCATGACTTGAAGTTTGAACTTCTCAGCTCTGGGTTCATTTATCAGTGATGCTATAGGAAGTAACCGTAGTCTAAAGGGTGTGACTAGGGGGGGGGGTTATTTTTTTCCATAGAACATGAATAATATATCCAAATAAGGTGGATTCAATACCAAGAGTATCCTCCTCTGAATCTAGTACAGTGCAATCTGCAAATTCAACCACTATATTTGTAACAAAGAAGTGGTCCATCCGATATTTAAAAGATAAGTATCCGTGAAGACCTCAAGAGAACCCAATAAAATGACCAGCAGGTGGTTTAACCCTATAAGAAAATGATGCAAAAAATGTATCCGCCAAGCAATCCTACAAATGAATAAAACTAGTGCTGCCCTTAAAAAAATATGGATTTTTGGAAGAAAGGGAATAAAAAAGGAGTGTGCTACCCTAGAAGAGGACACAAATCTGTCAAAAGTATCCTTGAATCCACTGAAAGGACCAAAAAGGTGTCAAAGAAGAAGCATGCTGGTTAAAAACCTAAACAACAGCTGTCCCAATTATGGTTGAAAACCCTAATTTGAATACCTGGAACAGCTCTAAAAACAAGCTAAATATTATCAAAAACTTAGGAACTAATGGTCTGGCAGAGGTTTCTAGGCGGAATTCAGGGCCTGTCAGTGGGACGGTACCAACTTTATTTCATTTGCAAGGGATGAACAATGAAAGGACAAGTGCATGAGTAACATATAATGAGTTAGTCAGAGTAGAATCAGTTCTTGAGTCTTCCAAATGTGTTTCATTCAGGACTTAAGCAAAGAAGGTGACTAGCAATTCAATCAATTGTTAGGAACTAATAAACCCTCCACAGTTGAGGCTTTGGCTGGTAGGGAAACAAGTGAAAAGGGTCCTTTTTTTTATAAAGAAGTAGATTCAAAGGCTGTGGAAGTGGGTTGTAAAGCTTATAAAAATGAAGGACTTCAGTCTTTGGGTGGTGGAGAGAAGGCTTTTCAAAATCCTGGTGGTCAAATAGTAAAAGAGGGCTTAAGTTTATTAAACTACTGAAAGTTAAACCTAAACTTGTTTTGGAGGAGGACGTTACAAAGAGACAGAAGACATTTACACGTGGAGATAGGCCTTGAAAAAATATAGAGGACTGGACAGAGATAGGTATTGACACCTGCGAGAGGCCTGGACATAACGAACGTGTTTATGCTTTTAGTTCCTTGGTGTTTATTCCACTTAAACTGTTATTGGTGGTCTTACCGTTTGTTACTAGTGTTTCTTAGCAAATGAGATCAATTAATTATTCCATGAATGATTTTACCCCCCCCCCTAGTCACACCCTTTAAACTATGGGTACTTCCTATAAAATCACTGATAAATGAACCATGAGCTGACAAGTTCAAACTTCAAGTCATGACCTACGTTACCGAAGTGATCCCAGCTACTAGAGGCTCAAGTCATTTAGCTTAGTGAAGAGAACCCACTGGGTATGCCTTCTAGATTAGAAGAATGAAGGCCCATATTAGAATTAGCAACCATAGCACTACTCAAACCCATATAATTAGCAACTAAATTGATACCCAATTTAGAATTAGTTTGAGAGGCCACCATAAAACTCAAGAGTGGCATCAAAGACACTGAGAGGCCTCCATAAAACTCAAGAGAGGCATCAGGTTGGGTTTGAAAGGAATTAGAAGAAACTGTTTGAGAAGCCACCATAAAACTCAAGAGTGGCATCGGAGACACTCAGAGGCCTCCATAAAACTCAAGAGAGGCATCAGGTCGGGTTTGAGAGGCAAAAGCATAAAAAGAATGAACTAATGAATGAAGCCACATATAAACTGAATGAACTACTACTGAAAGGAACAGGATTGATAGTAACATTTTGTAAATTTTTTATTTTTGTTACCATACCGTTAGCTTTTTTAATGGTGGGGTTTCAGAGAGGCATCATTTGAAGGTTCCAGCTCAGGTTTAAAGGCCAAGGAGGCTTGGTTGTTGAAAGGCAGTGGGCTAAGGTAGTGGAAAGGTAGTGGAAAGGCTGAAGGCAGTGAAAAGGCACCCTAAGGAGGCCTTGGTGTGCTTCCCCCTGGCAGAAAGCTAAAATCCAAGGGGAGCGCTCACTCGTGTGGTTCATGGGTAGGGAGGTAAGGGAAGGGGCAAGGGAAATGGCAAGGGCAAGGGTCGGGGCAAGGGCAAGGGAAGGGGTAAGGGAAGGGAAGGGAAAGGGAAGGTATTGAGAAATGTGTAGGTTCAAAGAGTCATCCAAATAGGTTCAGGAAGGGTTCGGAGAAGCATCGAAAGGGGTTCGAAAGAGCATCAAAAGGGGTTCGGAAGGGGTTGAGATCAAGTCCTAGTGTGAGTGAGGTGCAGAGGGAAGTAGGGAGCAAGGTAAGATACGATGGGTTCACTTCTCTAAGCTCAACCTCATGACTTGAAGGTAAGACATGAAGGAGTGGGTTTACTTCGGTAACGTAGGCTAGAAGGTAAGACAAGAAGGAGCCTCTGGCAGTTCGAATAAGTCCGGTAACATGGGAAGGTAAGACAAGAAGGAGCCTCTGGTAGCTTGGATCACTTTGGTAATGTAGGCTTGAAGGAGCAGGTGCAGTTCATGTAGTTCGGTAAGTAGGTCATGACTGGAAGGCATACCTTGTGGGTTCTCTTCGCTAAGCTAAATGACTTAAGCCTCTAGTAGCTGGGATCACTTCGGTAACGTAGGTCATGACTTGAAGTTTGAACTTGTCAGCTCTGGGTTCATTTATCAGTGATGTTATAGGAAGTACCCATAGTCTAAAGGGTGTGACTAGGGGGGGGGGTTCTTTTTTTAGATGATATTGCAGGAGTTGGCCCTAGAGACAAATCCCTCTCTTATAATGCACTTAGGGATAAAGACCCATATGAGGAGTTACTTTGTGTCAAGGCATAGTTGGAAGGCCTTAAAAGTTATTAGGAGAGTATTGACTACACAATCATGTCAGATGGGTGGATATATTAGAGGACTAGAACGATCCTCAATTTGATTGTGGCATGCCCTAAAGTAGTAGCATATAGTCCCATTCAAGAGTAAGCTGTAGACCTGGTTCCATGTGTAGTCCCATATAGTAATGATGCATTTATTTGATTTAATGGATTGCTATTGTTGAACCAATACTGGTTTCACATACCTAGGATTTCATAGGTTGGAATTGAATAAAAAATTACCCCCCCTTAGTCACACCCTTTAGACTATTGGAACTTCCTATAACATCACTGATAAATGAACCCAGAGTCGACAAGTTCAAACTTCAATTCATGACCTATGTTACCGAAGTGATCCCAGTTGACAAAGGCTCAAGTCATTTAGCTTAGTGAAGAGAACCCACTGGGTATGCATTCCAGTCATGACCTACTTACCAAACTACATGAACCGCACCCTCTCCTTCAATCCTACGTTACCGAATTGATCCCAGATACCAGAGGCTCCTTCTTGTCTTACCTTCCTATGTTACCGGACTTATTCGAACTACCAGAGGCTGCTTCTTGTCTTACCTACCAACCTACGTTACCAAAGTGAACCCTCTCCTTCATTTCTTACCTTCAAGTCATGAGGTTGAGCTTAGCAAAGTGAACCCATCATATCCACTCTTGCTCCCTACTGCCCTCCGCACCTCACTCACACTAGGACTTGATCTCAACCCATTCCAAACCCCTTTCAATGCTCTTCTGAATTCCTTTCGATGCTTCTCTGAACCCTTCTCAGTAGTAGTTCATTCGGTTTATATGTGGCTTCGTTCATTAGTTTGTTCTTTTTATTCTTTTGCCTCTCAAACATGACTTGATGCCTCTCTTGAGTTTTATGGTGGCCTCTCAGTGTCTCCCATGCCACTCTTGAGTTTTGTGCTGGCCTCTCAAATAGTTGCTTCTAATGCCTTTCAAACCTGACCTGATGCCTCTCTTGAGTTTTATGGAGGCATCTCAGTGTCTCCAATACCACTCTTGAGTTTTATGGTGGCCTCTCAAACTAATTCTAAATTGGGTCTCAATTCGGTTGTTAATTATATGGGTCTGAGTAGTGCCATGGTTGCTAATTCTAATATGGGCCTTCTTTCAATTATTAATAATATGAGAGGGATTTATGGTATTGGTAGTGTTAAGAGATAGGATGGTACCTTACGAAATATAAGATACAGGATGCTTTCAAGCTCGGGATCTAAGGAGGTTGAAAGGGATGCTATTATTGATTTTTTTTGTGAGTAGTTCGGTAAGTAGGTCATGACTGGAAGGAATACCCAATGGGTTCTCTTCTCTAAACTAAATGACTTGAGCCTCTGGCATCTGGGATCACTTCGGTAACGTAGGTCATGACTTGAAGTTTGAACTTGTCAGCTCTGGGTTTATTTATCAGTGATTTTATAGGAAATACCCATAGTCTAAAGGGTGTGACTGGGGCAGAGGCTCCCTCTTGTCTTACCTTCCTACATTACCGGACTTATTCGAACTTCCAGAGGCTCCTTCTCGTCTTACCTTCCATCCTACGTTACCGAAGTGAACCTGCTCCTTCATGTCTTACCTTTAAGTCATGAGGTTGAGCTTAGCGAAGTGAACCCATCGTATCTGCCCTTGCTCCCTACTACCCTCTGCACCTCACTCACACTAGGACTTGATCTCAACCCCTTCCAAAACCCTCCCGATGCTCTTTCAAATGCCTTCTGATGCTTCTTCGAACCCTTCCCAAAGGTTCTCATAGTAAGCTAAAAACCACAATACCTAAAGGTTACAAATGCCCAAGTTCCTTGATTTTAAGATACACCTGCTTTACTATAGAGCTTATGTAGAGGGTTTTGAGAAGGACCCGGAGGGACTTTCTCGAGGCACGAGGGGAAGCAAATTCATAGAATATAAGAATTAATTATTGCAGTAAAAACTATAGTTCTTATAGTAAACTCACCTACAAAAGTTACAAATGCCAAAGTCAGTTGGGACTCCTGGAGGGAAATAGATCAAAATGAAGTAGAAGTTTCCTAAGTAGTAACTCCGTATCTTTCTCCAACTCTATCGGAATACAAATAAGATAAAAAATGTCATCATTAAGGAAAACAATGCAATAGCTTCGATTAAAGCAAACCCCAAAATGGCATAAATTGTTTCTCCAATGATGGATTTCATGCCACAGAATGAATCAAGGAACTAAGATCATTTCCAATACTGGTAGCAGCTTCCACTAAAGCAATTCTAGCTGCTCCAGCCCACGCCCCCCAAACAATGCAGAAAGAGAGACAACATGGGTTTCATCACTCCCCAATACACTAACATAGTGGAGATAGTCGCTCCCTTTACATGGACAGGGTGTGTAGTATACTAAAAAAGGGCCAAAATTTCTTGGTTAAAGATAGAATTTCGAGGTGCCAAGCTAATACCCTTCGAAGAGTTCGGCGAAGAACCAAAGTATCCAAGCCAGGTTCGAAGCAAGCAAGCAAGCGAGAAAGTAAGTAATGTAAGATCATCTATATATTTGTACCCATCGACAGCCCACCCACACCTATGTAGAGTGTATCATTCAGCACCTGTAGCACAAACCAATTTTTGACCCATCGGCCCTAGTATCATAGGCGACCGAACGGCCGCCCCCCTAATTACTGGGCCAACCTACTATTATAATTCCATAAACACCTAGTGAAGATATGGCAGATAGATAAATTATACCTATGTCCAAATCTAACGATAGCATACCATGATCAAAAGGTACAATGGACAAGGATTTTTTGTTTGATGCACCCTCCTAGCAGCCTTCCCTAAGGGGTCACATGTTGTGATTACGATGGGTCTTTTACCTCATAGTTGGTATTTAAATAAGGTCTCAAAATGCTAATAATGGCTTTGACAATTAAGGGATCAAACATCACAATTTCTTAGTAAAATGCCTATAAAAAGGGGATTCACCGGTCAGTTTTATGTCCTAAATGCACACTTTTGTGGTAAACATCGCCGGTCACACCACCAAAATCTGCTCTTTGGAAAATACACATTCTTGGAGGCAAGACAACACTTTGTCAATCCACATTTTGGCAAGACAACAAACATATACCTAGTTCAATTAGGCAGTTTACTAAGTGCAATACTCCATTTTATCCTCTCAAAAGAGCTTATCACCAGTCACGTTTAAGCGGTAAATGCACATTGTTGTTGCGGATATCGTCGGTCACACTACACCAAACTTGTCTTTTAAAGATATGGAAAAGACAACAATACCTAGTTCAATTCAATGTGGAAAAGACAACAATACCTAGTGAAATCTTTTTTTTTTAAAGCACCCCCCCTAGTCACACCCTTTACACTATGGGTACTTCCTATAACATCATTGATAAATGAACCCAGAGATGACAAGTTCAAACTTCAAGTCATGACCTACGTTACCGAAGTGATCCCAGCTACCAGAGGCTCAAGTCATTTAGCATAGCGAAGAGAACCCACCGATTATGCCTTCAAGTCATGACCTACTTACTGAACTACATGAACCGCACCCACTCCTTCAATCCTACGTTACTGAAGTGATCCCAGCTTCCAGAGGCTCCTTCTTGTCTTACCTTCCTACGTTACCAGACTTATTTGAATTGCCAAAGGCTCCTTCTTGTCTTACCTTCTAGCCTATGTTATAGAAGTGAACCCGCTCCTTCATGTCTTACTTTCAAGTCATGAGGTTGAGCTGAACAAAGTGAACCCATCATATTTGCCCTTGCTCCCTACTACCCTCTGCACCTCACTCACACTAGGACTTGATCTCAACCCCTTCCAAACCCTTTCTAATGCTCTTCTGAATGCCTTATGATGCTTCTCCGAACCCTTCTCGAACCTATTCAGATGCCTCTTTGAAGGCTACACGTTGCTCAGTACCTTCCCTTTCCCTTCCCTTTCCCTTCCCTTCCCTTGCCCCTTCCCTTGCCTTTACCCCAACCCTTGCCCTTGCCCTTTCCCTTTCCCCTTCCCTTGCCTCCCCTAGTCACACCCTTTAGACTATGGGTACTTCCTATAACATTACTGATAAATGAACCCAGACCTGACAAGTTCAAACTTCAAGTCATGACCTACGTTACCGAAGTGATCCCAGCTACCAGAGGCTCAAGTCATTTAGCTTAGCGAAGAGAACCCATTGGGTATGCCTTCCAATCATGACCTACTTACTGAACTACATGAACCGCACCCACTCCTTCAAGCCTACATTACCGAAGTGATCCCAGATGCCAGAGGCTCCTTCTTGTCTAACCTTCCTATGTTACCGGACTTATTCGAACTACCAAAGGCTCCTTCTTGTCTTACCTTCCAGCCTATGTTACTAAAGTGAACCCACTCCTTCATGTCTTACCTTCAAGTCATGAGGTTGAGCTTAGCGAAGTGAGCCCATAGTATCTGCCCTTACTCCCTACTGCCCTCTGCACCTCACTCACACTAGGACTTGATCTCAACCCCTTCCAAACCCCTACTGATGCTCTTCCGAACGCCTTTTGATGCTTCTCCAAACCCTTCCTGAACCTATTTGGATGCCTCTTTGAACCTACACATTGCTTAGTACCTTCCCTTGCAATTCCCTTGCCATTCCCTTCCCCCTTCCCTTGCCCTTTGCCCGACCCTTGCCCTTTCCCTTTCCCTTGCCCCTTCCCTTACCTCCTGACCCACAAACCACACGAGTGAGTGCTCCCCCTGGCTTTTAGCTTTCTGCCAAGGGGGAGCATGCCAAAGCCTCCTTAGGGTGCCTTTCCACTTCCTTCAGTCTTTCCACTGCCTTTCCACTTCCTTAGCCCACTTCCTTTCAACAGTCGAACCTCCTTGGCCTTTACACCTGAGCTGGCACCTTCAAATGATGCCTCTCTAAAACCCTGCCATTAAAAAATCTAACGATATGGTAACAAAAATAAAAAAATTTACAAAATGTTACTATCAATCCTGTTCCTTTCAATAGTAGTTCATTCAGTTTATATGTGGCTTCGTTCATTAGTTTGTTCTTTTTATGCTTTTTCCTCGCAAACCTGACCTGATGCCTCTCTTGAGTTTTATGGAGGCCTCTCAGTGTCTTCGATGCCACTTTTGAGTTTTATGGTGGCCTCTCAAACTAATTCTAAATTGGGTCTCAATTCAGTTGCTAATTATATGGGTCGGAGTAGTGCTGTGGTTGCTAATTCTAATATGGGCCTTCATTCGATTATTAATAATAAAGTGACAAAATCATATTTATACTCTATTTTACATACTGGACGTAACGCCTGGATCAATTTGAATAAATCACAGAGTTACTCACCATTGGGTGGAGCAACAGATTTAGTGCCTACTAATTGGCTAAACCTAGAGGAGGAATCTCAATGTGGTGACCGGGGACTGACCGGAGCTGTGTGTAAGAATCCCATTAATAATCATAGCACGTACTATGCCTTGATAAAAGTACGTCAAATATATCAATAATATTTGTGGTTTATAGCATGGGATTTTATGCAGTTATTTGGTGGGATCGTATAGTGTATCATCTAAATGCGAAAGATAGGTTTCAACAGTAGGAGCTGTGTGTCGGGGTTGGGGCATTTGTTTTACTGGGAATAAGTTTATTGATGAGGGCACCTAGAATAATAAGCCAAGGGTAGAAAAATCGCCTATAAGAGAAGTGTTGATAACTATGTGTCTAATGTTAAGAGAGCTATTGGCAACAGGAGGATTATTATATATGTTGTTTCAGAGAGCTTGTAGGAACATAGGCTCATTCCATTATTCTTTCTTAGGAGTTACAAGTGCACAAGGAAGAGCAAAGAAAAACACCATTCAACTATACCATGAAACAAGGATTAAGAGGCAATGACCAACACAACCCGTAGTATTAAAAGTATGTCCAGCATTATCATGAGCATTCCTAGCATCATCATTATTCCCATGTGCAGCAATAGAACCATACACATTCCCAGGAATTGAATCTGGAGCGTATCAATAAAACCAATAAAAATGATAATTCAACACATTAAAGCTGAAATAAACCGCTGCTTCCCCATCGAATATTCCCCTTCAATTATATCTATGTGTTGTTGTAGGAATAGCTTCGGTCTTCTACGTTTGTTGTAGCTCACTGAAGAATCCTAGGGATTACAACTCCCATGGCTTAGACACTCTTCTAGATTCACGAGTCAGTCACTTACTCACTCACTTCAGACACCTCTTACCCTCCCTTAGTACTGCTCACGGCATGTCTTCTATGAGGAACAAATGACTATAACAGCCCTAGCCCATCATATCGTACTACCCATTGGCCACTTTACATGCAATTGGTTCAGGGTTTTAATTCAAGTTCCAAACCAAACTTCAATATTCCATGTAAGACTCTTTAGGATAGGAAGGCCATAGAGCAAACCTAGTTAGCATACCCTCGGTAGCTCTCATGGTAGAAGAAGTCCATGAAGGAGACATGGTCTAGATGTGGCATGCCATTAATCTATGAAAGATGTCCCTATGGTTGGGTGGGCTACTATGTCTTTCCCAAAAGAGATGAGGTATAGTAGGGGATAAAATGAGAAAGAAGGTGGTATCTCGCCTTATCGATCTTGCTATCCCTGGAGATGGAGATGAGATTTCTTATGCTATGGGTATTAACTGTGGTGGATATGCTGCTACTAGTGTTGGATCTTTGGCTAGAGAATATGAAACGGGTACAGAGGCTGCTAATGGATATGCTATTAGCTGCTCTATTATTAGATTGAAATTTCTTATACTTAAAGGTTGTAGCACATGCTATTTGCATTCTGAGATAATCCTCACGATGGCTTAGTTCTTCTTCTCAGGCATCAGATGCAAATATAATCAAACTCCTAGCCAAATCACACTCGTGAAAATGCAATATTCATGTGCAGTAGATTCTACCACGGAAGTCCATG
Source organism: Pseudotsuga menziesii (assembly GCA_001517045.1). Taxonomy (NCBI): domain Eukaryota; kingdom Viridiplantae; phylum Streptophyta; class Pinopsida; order Pinales; family Pinaceae; genus Pseudotsuga; species Pseudotsuga menziesii. The sequence goes on from LPNX011052906.1 coordinate 76,979, forward strand.
AATGCTGGCAGATAAAATTTATAACCTGCGTATGCACTGGCAAGAATTAATATGAATTCCTCATATCTAGCTCGATGCACCCTCTTAATTAAGTCAGTTAACAACACATCACATCTACACACCTTCTTCACCTCTTCATTTTTGAAGTAACAGAACCTCAATAAGTCAGATGCCTCCTTTAGATTCACTATTGCTAGATTTCTATTCACAAGAAGACCCACCTCTTCTAAAGTAGAACAATTTCCTATGAAAGACAATACTTTAGTGTTGATCTCAAAGGATTGAAATTGAAGTTTATTCAATACATTGCACAATTCATTTGGAGAATTCAAATTGATATAGAAATTGCTATAGTTACGAGATTTTAATAGACGAAACCTATTATATACTTCTCCCGTGAGGCCGCTTAAGTATCCCCCTTCCATATCATCAAACATTGAAGGTACATTTGTTGAAGAGACATCTTTAGTAAATTGCCAAGGTAAGGGTTCGTAAACCATGGGAAGATTGAGCTTAATAGGAAGAATACTTAAGTCAAAATTGAACATAACATAAAAATTTGAGATTATATATCACTTATCTTGATTAGAAGCATGTAAGTACACCGTATGGATTTTATCAGTTCTCAATGTAATAATCTTCCTTTCAATCATAAACTCTACCAAGACAACACCAATAGAATAATCACCCTTAATCAATTTCCCTCTCTCTTTCACATTGTCTTTACCCATTGCTTTCTTAACACCCAGATTAATTGCTTGCACTTTGACAGCTGAATGAATTTGTTGTGTCAAAGTAGCTACCTTAATGACTGATAAATCATGTAAAGGGTTGAAAACAGACCTTAAGACATTAAAGAGGAGTACCTCTAGCGTATATTTACCCATCACATTAATATATGTTAAATCAGTCTCGGATAGCTCACACTTCTTCATTAAATATACCTTGGCAGTAATCTTCTCTTTATTTATTAATAGGCCCACCATGCTCGAAATGCTTTTAAATACACTTTCCTCGTCAAAACTCATTGTAAGATATTCAATTCGATTCTGTAATACCCACAAATCATGATTACTAAAAAAGGGGACTAAGTGTTCGTCATTAAAAAGAAAAGGTGAAGGGTCTGAAGCATCCATGAAAGTAGACCAGCAGAGGAAATATTGGCAAATCTACATAAAATCTGCACTCTTGAATGGAAGTGAAAGTGGTTATAGCAAGGCAAGGAATAACTTTTATAAAGTCTTAGCTGAAGCTTTACCTTATCTTAAGAACATCTAACCCCATATTAGTCTGTCAAGTCCTTTGCACATTTTACAGGAGCCTCTCAACAAAATATTCCAAACTTTATTCGTCCCTTTGTACCATCATGAATAACTCTTCTCTTTTATCTTTAGTGTTGCAGTACTCCTGGCATTTTTCCAGGAACACCTATTTCATTTGATCCCATGTGGTGAATGTTTCACAACCCAGGCTCATGAACCAACGTAGTGCGTTATCCTTCAAAGTACCAGGTAAAATTTTTAACTTCTGCTCACTGGAAGTGTAGTCATAGATGCAACAGAGGATTTCTAACTCGAAGAGGAATTCATCGGGATCCTCTGTGGCCTTTCCATGAAAACAAGGTAATATTGATGGTGATATGTTTTTCATGGGGGCTTGTCCAACTGGCTATCGAATGGGGAACTGGATTGTGGAAACTATCCCCTCATGCAGGGGATCATCGTCATTGTGATGATTCCCCCCCATCACTTCTTCATGATATTTCGGTTCACATCTGTTATTCATATTTTCCTATGTTCTCGCCTACCTTTGCTTCCTCTGATATTCTTGCTTTTGATGAAACTTTGTCCACTCCTCCTTTATCACCTTTTCATGTTAATGTGATAAATCATCTCTTGATCACCTGCTCCCACATAATTAACTCTATCTTCCTCCACAGGGACACCTGAGGGTGTTGTAGCTCCTCCTGTGTTCTCCACTTTGGAAACTGATGCTTCCACCTTGGGGGTAATTGGGCTTCTTCTGATGGAGGATCCCTGATGGTGAGATCCAGTAGAGGAATTGGTTCTGGAAACCAGATCGTCAATGAATGTTCTTCTTCCCAATGCTGTATTTCTGCCACGACCTCGACCACACGCAATGTTAGTATTCTACGGAGTTCCGGGGGTTTTGGGAATGTCACAATGTACTCCCCTTGTATTCATGCAACCCAAAACATGCAAACTTAAATACTAGAGAAAAATGAATAGATGCAACTACTATGGTGTCTAATAATTAGCTTCCTCGGCAATGATGCCAAAATGTTGGTCACTCTAAATGCCAGTTAATTAAAACCATCATGCAGAATGCTCAATATAAATTGTCAACACAGGGAAGTATTTTTATTTCAAAGATAATTCACACTGTCTGTGCTTAAACACGAAGCAGTTGATGATTGAATAAACTATCCTACTTATCTATTTAGTAAAACTCCGATAATTAAATTGATCTAAGATACCTATCTAAGAATTCATAATTGAAATCACTTCCTATAACTTCAATCCAGCAATCAATGATTCATGAAATAAATATCTAGACTTACTTTTGCATAAAGTTAAATCCTAATTTACCAGACTATATGCAAATCCATTGTGACTAGTTTAATCCAACCTTAATCTAGGAATAAGAAATAACAGGAATTGAATCAACAGCTCTAAACTATAGTCTACCTAATTTATCAAACCTGAGCAAGAAAAGTAATTGAAAGGAACTAAGGAAGAGCTTGATTGTTATAGCTATCACACACATGCATAAAGGAAATTAACCTACATAGTCAATTGTCACACCACACTGCTACAGCTTAAAGGAAATGCAAATACTAAGTATTCGAGGATGCACAACAATTAAACATTATTGTTGCATCTACTGAAACAGATACATATAATGTAACATCCACACCACACAATCAATTAACAAAACATCTAATTAACTCGGTGATCTATGTGGGAAGCGGGACCAGCCTTCGAACAGAGACATCGAAACTAAAAAAAGTTAAAGCACAAAGATCTGAAGAATCCTGCTCCTTGTATTAAAATGGTGGAATGAAAGTACATTCTCTGTTATAGCTCACACAATAAAATCTAATATTTTCCAACCCCTGGATCTGAATATTTCCTAGTACTTATACATCAACAATCGTAACCCTCACCCACTAATATCGGGCAGCCATGAAGATCTATGATCTTTAGGCTTCCCTGTTACATGCGTTGTTACAGTTGTGGGAGGAATTAAACAGAATCAGGGAATATAGGCAATTATGTTTCCCGAGCTAGTAAATGAATAACAAAACCAATTCAAGAGATGCCCTAACAATTGCAGCTAACTTCAAGTAGTGGCATGTTGTTGTAGCTAATTCTATTACATCCTGCGTGGAATGATGACCCTTAGTTGGATTCGCGTGTAGAGAAGGAACTGGCAGGTCATAACTGAAAGTGAACGATCATCTCCTCTTTGGACCACTTGGACTGCTACACCTGTACTCTCTCACAGCTTGCACTATCTTTGTAAAATAATAATGTGTTAGCATAATTCAAGAAGAAAAGTCTTGATTGTAGCAATAATAAGCATTAATAAGATGAAACAATATTTAATCATACCTGTAAAGATTCAGGGCTCAAGTGAGGAAAGAATGTTTGTTTGGTGCCCAAAATGAAGTAAGACAAGACAAACAGGGTATAATGGATGTGGTTAAAAAGGGGAATTTTAGGATCCAACAACAAGGAGAAAGACATATATAAAATAAATATCTATTATATTTTCTACTTGCTTTAATATGCATTCTAATGGTCACATTAGTGAGTTCAACATGGATTAGTTATATACTTACAGTTCATCCCTTAGAAAACAAACGACTCGTAGTACGAGAGGGAAAGTATTCCATGATATTTACCTTATTTCTTTCTGTTATTTGTAACCACCCAATCATTATTTTATCCAACTTGTACCTTCTGATTTGCGTTCCACCCATAAAGGCCCAAGTGTTGCAACTTGAGCTTTGATACCATTTGTAACGAACCCAACACCCTCAATGTAAATTTTGAGAAAATGGGGCAAGTTTTTCGCTTTTACTATAACCAACAAGTCAACCATGTTATCTCTCGGGAGTGTGAAATCACATAATTGTAAAAAAAATCAATACATATATTTGAAGACTAACAACACACATTCTCATTATTTACTCTTTTACCATACTTCAGCCTTCTCACATTGTAAACATTACTAGCACTTTCCCTAATCTAATACCATGGTAGTAAGAGCTTACAAATTATTAATCACTTACCTTTAAATCAAGATATTAGTTCCATATCTTGAAATCAAAATGTTAATCAAGATATATATTCAATATTTTAACTATCCAAGTAACTTTCCTTCAGGAAATATACTTTTAACTATATGCTTGCGAGTGTATATCATAGCCCACTGAACCAATATAGAAAATGTATCATAAATCATTTATTGTGCCTCGTCCATACAATAAATACCATCATGAAAAATGAGAATATACACACATAAAGTACAAAGCAAAAGAAAGCCACCAATATACGTGGTTCACCCCATCCATAAAGCTAGGTCCACCAAATTTGTTAGTCTTTATATTATTTTATCAAAGAGAGAATTAAAATTTTGTAGCACATCCACTGCCACTATCTTTACCTCAAATCTCTTCCACACAGAACACTCTCAAATCTCTTCCACACAGAACACTCTCAAATTTCTAGCTTCCCTCTTTGTAGGGCCTTTCAGTTAAATGGAAACCTTTAAAATTAATCCCAAAATACAAGACTTACAAAGCTTCTCCTTAAAATAAAAGCATGTGAAGGAACACATTCCTTCATGATCTCAATACAATGTTTACCGCCATATTATGGTAACTCCAACGCATATAAATCTTTACAAAAAGAGAACTATCTCTTTAACACGCATATTTAAATAATAATTAAGGGTTATCCATAAAAATAACTCCAACGCATATAAATGATACAAAAAATAGAACTATCTCTTTAACACACACACACACACATATAATGATTAAGAGTTATCCATTAAAATAACTCCAACCCATATAAATCATACACAAAAGAGAGAACTATCTCTTTAACACACATATTTAACTAATGATTAAGAGTTTCACATACTCATTGCAAATAAAGGTAAAACTCGCTAATCTAGTTTAACTTTACATGGAAAGAGTTTCAGTAATGGGTTTAAATATAGTTAATTCTAAATATAGAAGTAATATCCCATATGAAAGAGATCACTCTTAGAAGAAGCACCCCCAACTATTTTAAAATGAACTAGAATTATCTTCAAATTCCAAAGAGATATTACCCTCAGCTATCCGTAAACACAAAGCAAACATTCACATATTAAAGCAGACCTTTGGAATAACATATTTTAAGAGTTCAGACCATCTATCAATGCAGACAGAAATGCATACCATGCATAATATAATTCTGTAAGGATTTATCAAAACACTGATATGAATACATAGAACTCACCATGTAAATTTATATTCGAATCCAATATACAATAATCCAATATAAAATGCAGGCAATAATATATACATATTATACATTCGAATCCAATATATATGTGCCAAGATATGAACATTCCATTAACTAGTATTTGTACTTGACCTCTCTCTAATATACTATATTTCATTTAACCAATATGTATATGCTTTGATATGGACATTCCATTAACTAGTATTTGTACTTGACCTCTCTCTAATATACTGTATTTCATTTAACCAATATATATATATGCCAAGATATAGACATTCCATTAACTAGTATTTGTACTTGACTTCTCTCTAATATACTATATTTCATTTAACCAATATATATATATATATATATGCCAAACTATGGACATCCCATTAACTAGTATTTGTACTTAACCTCTCTCTAATATACTATATTTCATTTAACCAAAAAAAAAAAAAAAATATATATATATATATATATATGCAAATATATGGACATTTTATTAACTAGTATTTGTATTTAACCTCTCTCTAATATACTATATTTCATTTAACCAATATATATACATATGCGGAGATATAGACATTCCATTAACTAGTATTTGTAATTGACCTCTCTCTAATATACTATATTTTATTTAACCAATATATATATGCCAAGATATGGACATTCCATTAAGTAGTATTTGTACTTGACCTCTCTCTAATATACTATATTTTTATTATCAACTCCTTTCATGTTTTAACGTAATGCAGGGAATCCCTTTTCCCATTAAGAAGTTACCTCTCATATATAACGATTATTGTTTTATTGTTTTAAGCTTCATCACTTCTTAAAAAATATCCTTAATCATGCACCATTCTAATTAGATCTAGACAATACTTTTGCGAAGGCTGATATTACGAGCAACTCATAGGAGTATTAATCACATTCATGTAGAAGATATTCATGATATCCATAAGAGCACTATCATATCCTATAAGGAAGTAATAGTTTATAAGCATCTTTCCACTCAAATGATGTATCATAACAAAAATGCTCACTCACACACTGGATTATATGCATACTTATAATACAAGAATTAACGCAGCATTGGGTACTCTGTTAGTTGCAGAGATATTAAGGAAGCTAGGAAACTCATCCTAAATGCAAATATATTAACGCAGCCAAGTATACATCTTAGATTCGTTAAAAAGAATAGGAAGGCATACAATGTACCAAAGGAAAATTGCAGGTTATAACAAAACATAGATCTTTATAAAAAAACTAAGCACATGCAGTGTAGGTTGTAGCCAAATACTCCATATTTGTTTATAAAAGAAAAATTGCAAAGATATTAACGCAACCAATCTATAGTAACAGAATGAAAACCTATTTAACTCAGCGGTTAACTAGAGATGTATAATACTGGTCATGTTCCCAATTCAAAATGAAAGGAATTAAATCGAGTTCTCATTTAAACCATTAATGTTATGAGTCCCCCATACTTCAAGTCGGGTTCTCTTTATATATATATATCCATGTTCTTTTATTATTTTTATGGTTAATATGTTTTTCTTCTAACCATAAGAAGTAACATTTAAAAGGCATTTTTAAAATATAGTATATGATCCACTTAGGTTCATATATGAGAGCCTAAATTATCTATAACTTTTAGTAGATAAAACAAATTTCGTCTTACCTTTTTACTTACTCTGCATGTTTTCCAGACGTCTTTTGAGGGGATGTTACATATACCTACAATATATTGACCTCATTTTTCTTAATTAAAAATCCCTCTTTATGAATGAATGCGATAAGATATTGCTCAACAAGGTGAATCCCCGGTAGTCCAGATCCAACCTAATGATAAGGAAATACCTTATCAACTTCGATGCCATTGAACTATGTCGTTTGTTAGGGGCAACGCTCCAAACATTGATACAAGTGCTCTTCTTAAAGGAGAGAATGGTTCAAAAGACATCATTATTTGCAAAGTTACAGATGAGTCCCACGTAGGAAACCTATAGTTGACATGCTTGGATCCTTATGGAGATGATCCACTTATTTACATTGTTGGTACCAATGACAAAAGGACACATAACATGAATGATGTTTTTCATGTTAGAATTATGTATGCAGATGAAATTGGAAAGCTTGTGTTGCACCATACTTCACTATCTCAAATATAAACATAGTTATCTTCAAATGGGTCAAATTAAAATCATAAAAAACATTCCAATGTAGCCATCAAGTGAGTGTTTTATATGGGATCTTGTTCAGATGTGACTCTCTTATTGAGAAATGGTCATTTTGTGGACATCGGTAGAAATAAATTCATTCAAATGGATGGGATTTTGGTGCACAACACAAATCCATTTGATTTTTCCATAAAGGAAGGAATGTATGTCCGTATTTATTATGCAAATTTTCCTGGGATGTCTAAAGATGAGTCATTGAAAATTCCATATCTTATAGAAGTGTTGGATTGTTTAGTAGGTGTTTCCATTGGTGGAACATTTTGTTGGGTAAGAATATTTGAAAACCATGCAATGTTATTGGTAGAGGCCACCATCTTCCTGAAGGTGTGAATTTTCATCCACATGAGGTGTTTTATACAAAACAAGGATTGTTGATACCAACTAAAACTATCAATGGTGATAATACAAGTGTATCTTTTAATATTTATTTTTCAACTCATAGCTGATTTTTTTTTATACTATCCAATGTTATATTTCATTTTGTTGTAGGTTTTGTTGATGTTTTATTTACTGTGAACTCTATTAAAAGATGGGGCATGCACACTGGAAAGGGATGATTTTTTTGTTGTTGTTTATTGCTATGAATGATGCTAATCACACCACTTTCCAACTTCTTGCAACAAAAGGTGGAGATGAAGTTGTGACTGCTATATTAGATACCTCTACAAATTATGGGACACAATGCATTCCCATCATATCTTGGATTATTACAACCTAATTGAATACATGATCACAATATTCATCTTATTTCCTACAAATTTTTCAATCACATAAGGTCTTATAACATTATACTGAGTGAATTTTATGTGGTAATTTCTTTTCCAAATGAAATATTCATGGTTACTTTTGAACTAATTGCAATGCATTTTGCACCTCTCGGGATTAGAGAGAAGAATAATTCGCTAGAGTTCATCATAAAAATATATGGGCATATTAAGAATGTGATTTTATATACATGGAAAACCTTTCCTGATAGAAATAATCCAACTACAAGCTCAAGTGATCAAAATAAACCTCTTGGTAAATGGAGAGTGGGACCAATATTTAGATTTGACTATTTGTATAATAGGCTACATCCTCATGTGCCAGTACATTATTCATGGGATTCACACCAATGGGATCATGTCCATCATTGTTATGTATTAGGGATCAGGGCTATTGTGTCCCATTTGGAGTTCTAAACATTATACTTTCATTAATATATTTTTATACTATTTGGCGTAATACATATGGTGAATTCTATTATTTAATTTAAATGAATTATTTATTGGTTACATTCCGGTATTTTTGCCATGGTATATGAATGTTATGTTATAAATAGTTTTTATTTTCTAAGAAAAAAAATATTTATATATGAAATTGAAAGTTTGAAATAATAATATACATTTTCTAGCTTGTGGGTTCTTAAGAATATGCTTATGTACTTTCTTTAACCTTTCCTAAAAACTTCTTATTACAGTCTTCTAGACTTTAGCATAACATGCCTGAGGATCTACACTTATAGAAAAGATAGAGTAGAACTTTCCAAAAACAAAAGCCTTGCAACACTACTACTTTCTTCATCATTGTAGGACAAACCATTTAAATTAAAATCAGTTGTGTTATCAATGGTTTTTTTATCCCTGTTGTAGGTACAATAGATCCCATGTTATTCAAAACACGGGAACCCCAATTACACATTCTAAGGTAACTGTTTGAATTCCTTAGATCGTTTTGAGGTCCCCATAATATTTATCATGGTTTCTTTCATTTAACTTAGTCGAATTTTTGGAATTTATGATTTGTGTGCTTTTGGTGAGTCGCGAAAGACTATCTTTTGTAAGAATTTGTTTATTCCTGCAACCCGCATCTCGCAAATTGTGGAATGTGGATTGCGGGAGCTTGAAGTTTATTATTTGTGAGATTTTCATCCCGCAACCCGCATCCCAAAATTTGCGGGATGTAGGAACATTTTTGTAAAGTAAAGTATGTCATCTCACAACCTGCAACACGCAAATTGCGGGAAGCAATTTTATTGAGTTATTTTGTTGTGTGGTCCCGCAACTCTCAACCCACAAATTGCGGGATGCGGACTGCGGAAAAGATTGAATAAATTTTTGGTGCTTTTGTCATCCCGCAAGTGTGAAATGCGGGTTACGGGATGGTTAGTAAAATTTAAATTTTGCATTATGAACCCGCACCTCACAAGGTTTGATCTTGACCGTCCATTCATTTTAATCCTACGGTCCTAATTTGACCCATGGAAAATCTATATATAGGTTGGTTTTTACGATTTCTTTACCATTTTTACTGCTGCGAATTACTGTGTTGCGTGAATATTTCTTTGTGTTTTTACCAGGAAAGTTCATCATAGTCCAATTTTGATTATAGGTTGGTGTCTTAGTCATTTCTTCATTCAAATTGCTTACTGTAGTTAAATTTGAATTAGCTTTGATTTCTCGCTTCGCGTGGTTTTTAAACAGAGTTTTCTTCAATTTCCAAGAATGGCCGGAATTACCCGTTGCAAAAGCCTCCAAACTTTGGTGTTTTCTCAGACACTAGTGGCAGAATCACTGATACTTACCAGATTGAATGGCCTAGGGTTTATGTAATTTTTGACAACGATGGCTTTTCTGATGTCGAAAACGACCAGTTGGCCTACCAAGGAATCAGGGATTATGGACTTCATTCCATTGCTGTTAGACTTTCTATCCTCCCATACAATGATGCGATCAAATGGATCATTGAACACGTGAACCCTAAAAACCATTCTTTCAACGATAGTACAGGGTCACAGTTAGCCGATTTCTATCTTGAGGTATTTACCAAGGCTTATGGCCTTAAACTGGCTAGGCATATCATCAACACAAAATTTGCTCAATCCTTTAAGACCAGGTTCAATTTCAATGAAATGTTAAAATATTGGATGCACAAACCTGGTAAATTCTCCCAGAGAGCCGACGACCTTTACCCTGTCACCTGGTTCAAAGAATCATATTCCTTATTTTTAACCATGCTATGCAGAATATATGGACTTCCAAATTGTTCTATGTTCAAGGTTGAATGGGCTCCAGTAGCTCATCATGTTTTAACAACCGATGATTCTTTCTCGTGGGCATCCATCTTGTCACTAGAACTCAAAACCGCCATCCAAGACTACCAGAAGGCCACTGCCAAAAAGAAGCCCAATTTCTTTTTATCAGCCTTCATTCTTGATGTATTTCGCACTAAGTTCCAATATCCCAATTTGGGATGGAACTAGACCTTACCAGCTCCCCCGGTGCCCATTTATTATTCAGAGTTGTGGGATACTAACTATGCAACCAGATTTTATGATATATGAGGACACTTCCTTGACAGCATCTATTTTTCAATATTCAAAAAGGAAGCTCCTGCATTATCAGTTGAAGCCAGAAATTTCATTGCTACGATGGGTGATTGGAACATTGGTGAGTCTTTCTTGTACATCAGGATTTGGGGTGGCAACACAGTTCATATGCTACCAAGGATTGTCCCTGACAGGTTGGTCCTAGAGGAAGTGGCTTTCTAGACTGTAATTGATGGGGTTTATAGGAAACTCATTGGCCCTAAGAAAAAGGGTTGGCCTAAATTCCTTTTGAACCTTGGATCACTGGTTATCCCAACTTCAACCTGGGATGCAGAACTAGGTGAACATATTGTTTCCTTGAAGCTCGGTTATGCTAGCAAGAGAAGACATGATCCCAAGGGATTCCTCGATGCTCACTTTAAGCAATACCATATCAAAATTTCTTATGTGCATGAGGAAATTCCCAATGATTCCATTTACCAGCGTGTTAATACATTTTTTGAAGTCTTGGCTAGAGCCAAAAGTAAATATGATCAAAGTCACATCGTACAGCATCAGAAGGAACTTAAAGACAGGATTCAAAGTTACAGAGCAATGTAAATGGACCTCTTGGAGAAGATGAGAAAGGACAGAGAAGAAAAGGAAGCCTAAGAAACAAAAGTTCCATCAGTGGCAACCCATCCAGATGGTGACAATGGAAAAGGTCTGATGGAAAACCTTCTTGAGGCAACAATTTCTCAGCAGGTGAAAGCCTTGATGTATACCTCAAAACAGGAAAATCAGAAGCTACCAGTGATAACTTTTGTACTAGACACTCAGGAAGCTGCAGCTGCTTAGACTATTCCTAATATCCAGGTGACTACTGCGGTCATTCAATCAAATTATGGTCAAGAAATGGCTGAGATAAATCCATTTAAAAGACTGAAGATGCAGGTCTCTTCCTCTCCAACTCCTAATATTAATTTGGATGATTCTCACTTAGAAGAAGAAGTAATATCCTCTGCACGTATCACTGAGGAAGTGGATCAATATTTGCAACCATTCACAGATCTGTTCAATGTTAATGGTAAGAAATATTTTATCCCTGTCCCTACAATTTTACAATCTAATTATGTTTCTAGCTCCTTTTCTTTAGCCTTACTCCTTTCATCAATTCATACTTTGTCTACTTTACCTGCTGGAAGCCCCATCACCTGCATTGTCTCATCTAAATGAGGCCTTAACCTCTAGATCTGTATCTATCACATCTACTTCTGGGAAAACCCCCATACTACAACCTGCCACTACAGGAGCACCAATTTTTAAGATTCCTCTACATATACCATCGGTTACTTTTTCATCATCATCTAGTCCTAAAAATATATTGATGCCTTCCTCACCACTCTTATCTATCAACATCTCATCCTCTGAAACTTCAACCCCACTCTTCTCTCCAACCACTGAGGTGCCTGTTGGTCATAACATTTTTCCTTCCACCTCTCACATTACCATGTCCATGCCCCCTCCTACCATCACTCAGACATCCTCTTTGGTATCCACAATGATGGGGACTTCTACATCCACTGAGCTAAGAGCTGAGTATGATGAAGACATTGTCATCTCTCTTGGGGATTATTATTATAGCAAGTCTAATAAACTAGTGGATAAAAAGGGAAAAAGGAAGAATAAGGATCAAAGTGGTATGGATGTTTCTGTCACTGATCAAATAGTATGGACTCAGCATTCCGATGACCCACAGGTAGATGCATCAAATACAACTGTTGCTTTGGGTGCATTCATAGGTTCCAACTTCCATGCTTTTAACACCTTGAACAGGGAATTTGATAGGAGAAAAGAAGAGATAATCAAGCTAAAGGAAGAGATTGAAAATACTACAAGGTAATATGAGGCTCATGTTGCTAATATGATGAAGACATCCGAGGACAAGTATAATGAGCTACAGGTCAAAAGTGCTTCTATTCAGGTTGAGATGCAAAATGAGAAGACTGCAAATGTGACCTTAGCACAAAATAGAGACTTACTGGAAAAGCAATGCGAAGATTCAACTGCAAGTGCAGCTTCCTCTTCATTCTCTAGGTTTTCACAAGAAGAATTTAAAGGCTTGGTTATCAAAACAAATCAGGATCATTATGATTTAATAACTTAACTGTTTCCAAATTTGAATGATATTTATGAAACCCATATTGCTTTTGGTTAGATGTTAGTTGTCCTTGAGAAACAGGTAGAAAAGAGAGAGAAAACATCCAAAGCTTATGATGCTATTATATATTGGAAAGGATATATGAAGGAAAAGCCAGAAAACATTGTCATCCTCGACAGTTTTCCGCTAAAAAATGTCAGAACTGTAATAAGTGCTTGGATAGACCTTAATGAGATGGTTGAGAATACTATCAAGAAAGCATAGGACATGTGTGGGAGAAAGTGGTATGTTGTAGATGGTATCATGGAGACATTGCATTTTCCCATGGTGGATCTCATTGAGAACACTTGTCTGTCTAGACTGATTATCGAGCAACTAGAACACCAACGAGATGAAGCAAAGGAGAAAATCCAGGGACTTGATCATATCACAATTGAAGACGTGGATCAATTAATTAGACAACCTTTGGCTATCGAGGTCAAGATCCACATTTACATCCACATCTGGCATAAGTTAGCTAAAAATGAAATGGAAAGTTTTAAATGTGATGCTCAACTTGGTTTCGAATCAGCTAACTATCCCAACATTGAGGAACTGTTAGAAAGTTGGAACAGATGGCGGGATTTCCTTGGATAATAGTTTTATTTAGATTTTTCTATCCTAATTTGATGGGAATCTACTCCTTGTAATAATTATTTAAAGGGTGGGTTTCACATGTATTGGAGACTTTTGGAAGGGAAAAATCGAGACAAGAGACTGGAGATACCTCTGTTTACCTGAGGTTTTCTAATTTTTTGCAAATTTTATTTAATACAGTGATGATATTCTTTCATATCTCTTGTTGTTTATTTGATTAAGTTTCCTTAACGAATTATGATTTTTCCTATTTTAGATGGGTCAATATTGTTGTTAGTCTTTTGTAATTACTGAGTTTATTTAATCACAACCTTGATTTCTCTCTGCTAGTGATTTATGAATTGATAAAGTTTTAAAAAGTTTATTTTGTTAAAATATTTATCTATTTTTGCAAATGATTAGACAGTGAAATTAGATAACATGTGTGTTTTTTTTCAATTAACATACTTAAATGCAAGTTGACCTTGAATGTGTTAATTTTAAGTTGTCGTCACTTCATTTTCATTAACTGATTGTGAGTTAAATGATAAGTAAATGATCTTGTTTACATTTATGTTAATATGACTAAATACTTATCTATCTTTCATCTCAGGTTGATTTGTGAACAAACCAAATACCTCTCTTAGAACAGTGTAAATCTAGATTAGATTTCCTTTTACAGTTAGAACACATTTTCCTTTTATTTCCCTCATCAATCCAGTTTTCCTTCCTAGGAAGACCGATCCTGTTGGATCTAAACTCATTGACTAAGAGAGTGCCAACGGAGGCCAAATATCCATGGGTGTTAACCACACCAAACAGCTTGAGGATAGGGTAATACTTGTGTAGGATTTCCTGAAGCCTTTGGCTGGGTTTTCATCCTTTGTTGTGAGCCTTGGACACCTTTTTCAGCCACATACACAACCGAGGCTTCAACAATCCCTAAGGACAAACTTAACATTTTTTATTCTATCACTATGAAAAAATCCTTCTTCATGTGCTTGTAAGCATGTAACATAGTTAACTAGTATGGCCATGTTTTGGCATAAAATAGTTGATGAAAAAAATGCTTCCTACATTCTAAACAATCATTGTTTATTGTCTACATATTTTTCCCAAAAGGATGCTATACCTACAAAATTCAAACATATTGCATGTAAAATTTCTCATAATGAAAAATAGTACAATGTTTTTTCAATGACCCCTTAGTATAACAAATCACAATACAACAAATATACTTTAAAATCAAGACATCATATATATTTCAAATACAAAATAACAATACTAAGGATCTGTCATCATAATGACTCATGATATGCCACACCTTATTGTTATCTTGGACATTTGGAAATGATAACTCATGTTATGCCATACCTTTCTATTAACTTGGACTACAACTCTTGATGCATGTTGATGTGCGAAATGCTACATGAATGTTGATGCAATAGCATCCCTAAATTAGTTAGATATCCAACAAGGATATATAGGTACAATATAGTTTATTAAGTATCCATAAACCTTTACAAATATTTTTTGTTTTTAGAAATGCCTTTTTAGTGAATTTTGGCTTTCTTCTACCCTATTTTCAGTCACTAAAATTAAAATTAAAATTTGCATATATTCTAGGATTGGGAACTGAAGTGGAAATATCTGTCACACTATGGTCTATCATGAGGAACCCATAAAAAATTCCATACCATCATTTTAGAACATATGAAGGTTTTGGCATGCATTTTAGTGATAGTTGCTTGGATTTCCTGAAAGTTGAAAAATATTTGAAAAACCATCCACAAATAAGATACAAAACTATGTGAGTGAGTTTCGACAAATGCATGCCAAGGTTGGTATAAGTTTATTTTACAAAAAATCATAGTTGATGTCTGTAGATCTTAACTTTTCTAAAAAAACCTATATATGTATTGTATAGTTTATTAAGGACCCATAAACCTTTACAAAAAAAATTTGGCCTAAAACGAGTTCCTTTTTTTTGTATTTGGCTTTCTTCTACCTTGTTTCTAGTCTTTAAAATTAAGATTCAAATTCACACACATTTAAGCATTTAGACATGAAGTATAAACATATAGCACAGTGTGGTATATTATGAGGAATCCAGAACTACTTCCAGACCATCATTTAAGGAAATATGAAGACTTTGGCGTTCATTTTAGTGATAGTTGCTTGCATTTCTTGCAAAAATGAAAAATATACGAAAAAACAACTATAAAATAAGCTACAAAACTATGGGGGTGGGTTTAGACAAATGGACGCCAAGGTTGGTATAAGTTTCTCTTACAAAAAGTGACAGTGGATGTCTATATATTTTTACTTCTTTGAAAAAACTATATATCAAAATTTCCAAATTCCTCTCATTTTGTCGAAATATAATATGTCAAATCGACAACTTTTTTGTTTTTCATTGAAATTGAAAAAAATGCACCACTTCACTAAAATGCATGCCCACGGTTCAATTAATGGTAAAATTGATTAATTCAAACTGTATAATGTGTATTTTTTCGTTCTCTGCTGTACTAAATTGCCATATTTTCAATTTGTCTTAAAATTTGTTGCATAATACTAATCAAACTCTATAATTTTTCTTTTAGAGAATGTGAAAAGTTTATGAAGAACAATAAAAATGCATGCCAAATATTCCACATGGATGATATAAGGATACCATCCTCATTTTTCTTTGAGTTTCTATGCTTTTCACAAAAAGTATGTCTTCTATTTCATTGATTGGTATCCAAATGCATGCAGTTTACCTTGAAAATTGCACTCCAACAATTATCACACATAATTTGATATCACTACAAGATTACAGCAAAGGCCTTCAAGAATTCTCACACATAAATTGAAAACTTCCCTACAACAATGTTAGGATATTTAGACACTTAGGATTTAGTTAATATCAACTTGTGTAATATATCCGTTAGGTAAAAGTGTGTTTCTTTAGTATGCATTAGTATGCATTTGTAAATATTCTAATCCGACGGTCATGATATGTTCTAGACATAGAGTGATCCGACGGTTCAGCTTTTCTTAGATCATACCTACCATTGATCCATGGCTTAGCACCCAATTGGTCCATGATATCTATTTAAAGAGCATGGAGAGTCCTTGGCTAGTTGATTGATTCTAAGAAGCTCATGTAAATTTCTTTCTTTTGCATAATAAATTGCTCCAAGTAGCTATTTGGCTGGGGCCGTGGACTATTTCCCTCTCGAGGGTTTTAACCACGTGACAAACATCGGTGTTTTGATATGTTATCTATTTGTGTAAAGCGGTTGCTCAAGGTGTTCGGTCTTTTGGGAGTACCCTGTGTATCCGAACATGGTATCAGAGTGTTTATGAAGAGTCACTTTCGGTTTTGATCAAGATATGGAACCGGTGTTGCTGAAACTTTAAAAGGGTTTCTGGTTTTGGATTTTATGTGTATTTGTGGCCTATGGGGGCTATTCCATTGCGTCTGGAGTACCATTTCCATTCAGAAATAGTTTTCATTTCATCAAAAACTGTTTCTATTTGTTCCAGAAACACCCATTTCGACAAATCTGAAGGTATAATGTTACAGTGATGGTTTTTTTTTTTTTTTTAATCTCTCATATTTTATCAGTTTTATTATTAGATATTTATTGTTTTATTCTAGGACTATTGCCTTCCCTAGCTGCATATGCTCTTTGCCGTGCACCTTGCGCGATCATGGCGAATCAGAAACAGTAAGGGAAAGTTTTATCTCTTATCTTCTCGGCTACGTATGCTCTTTGCCGTGCACCTTGTGTGATCACGGCAAATCAGAAACAGCGAGAAAATTTGAAATCGTAGACTTTCCAGGTAAGCTAACCAAGATCTAACCCCATTATGTGGAAAAAGTTTTTTTGTTTTTGTTTTTCGTTTTTTTTGTGATTTGCAAAAAAAAAAAAGGCAAGCACGGAGAACAAGAGAAAAGAGTAAAAAAAGAAGTTAGCTCACTTGGTCCAAAGTTGCTTTATTCCTTAATAGGTCTTGAGTTCAAGTCTTATTAAGCTACTTTTTAGTGCATGCAATTTTTATTTTCAGGTAACTTTATTGTAAAAGTGCATCTCACATAAATAAAATAAAATAAAAAGTGAGTCACTTAAGTCTTTTAATTTATTGCCACGCTATTTAAAAGTAACATTATTGTAAAAGTGAACATCACTTAAAGTAACTGTATTGTAAAGTGATTGTCAAAGGTTGATCTTGGGAAGAGGGGGGTTCTTTTTTTAGTTAATCAAGTTAATATCTTCCATGTCACTATTGGGGACATCTTCAACATTTTCTTTGATCAAGCATAACTTCATCATCTAGAATCAGTTTTCAATGCCATTTTTTTTAAAACTGCATATTTTTTCAATCTCTTTGCATCCAGACAGTTAGTTTCTATTCTTTTAGCCATTAATTTATAGTATGACCACCCCTTGTGATATTATACTTACAAGTTCTAACTATTTCTAATGGAAATATCGTATCGAAGATGTTCTGCGAAGTAGGGGACTTCTCAGGATAACCTCGGGGAAAGAAACAAAACCCACTAATGATGATAAGAAAATTAAATGGAAAAATAGATGTGATGAAACTCGTGGATTTATTGGGATGTCAATCTCTACTGATTTGCGATTCCACATATCTAGAATTGATGAACCTGATCAAGCTTTGGAAAAGTTGGAATCTGTGTTTGGTAAACACAATGAAATTTGGGGTCATCAAATTGAGAATGAGTTGATTTCCTTGAATCCAAATTGTTTTTCATGCATTCAATAACATTTATCTAAGTATAAAACTCTTAGACTCTTATGTGCAAAATGCAAGATTAAGAAAGAAGACAAACAATGTATTTATCATATTCTTTCCAAACTTGGACCTACATATTCTATTTTTGTATCTACATTCTACTCCATGAAAGAATCCTTGACTGCAGCTAGCTATCAAGAGCATAGTCTTAAATCCTTTTGTGATTCCTTAATTAGAGAGCAAGATAAGGTCATTCATCTTGGAATAATTAACAATGCAGATACATCTGAGAAAGCCTCATTGTCCCAACAGAAAGAAAAGTCCAAACCTCCCAAGAAACAGAATTTTCACAATACTAAGCCAAGCAATAAGGGTCCCAAACCCTCTCAGTCAGATCCTTATTTAAAAATTGTCAAAGGATCCAAGCCAAAAGGAAAGAAGACTGAGCACCATTGCAATTTTTGTGGGAAAGATAATCATGATGAATCTAAGTGTTTCAAGAAGATGGTAGCCTTGGAAGAAGCAATGAAGAAGCACCACATCAGCCTAGATTCATCTTCAGAATCTACCTCTCATGGACATGCAGTTTGTTCTTCTAGTTACTCTTATATTGCATCTGTTTCTTCTACTTCAATTGAATGCCTCATTGATTCTGGAGCATCTTATCATATGGCTAAGGATCAAGCCATCTTTTCTACTATGCATGAATGTAATACCAAGAAAATATTTGTTGGTGATAATAGATCTCTAAGTTTTGTAGGATCTGGAACAGTTCTAGTAGAAAATGGTCATTTCAGTGATGTACTATGTGTTCCAAAAAATTCCTGCAATTTGTTATCAGTCTATCTGTTAGAATAATCAAACCCATAGTATTACCCACTTAGACATTAATTCATTTATTTTTGTCTTATTTGCTTAGTTCATGAGTCCCACCATGTTCAAGTTGCTAATTGCCTATCCATAGAGGTCAAACTTGCTATCTTTGACTCATGTAGCACTTGGGAAAGCCTTAGGAATCAAATCTGCTTTATTCCTAGCCTCCTAGGCACCCTTCTACTTTTTCTGCTTTGTTGACTGCTTTTTCAGTTTTTAAAGCACATAAGGAAAGCAAGACTAGGTGAGGTGAACCTGTTTTATTCCCCTTTCATCCTCCACTCTTTCCTCCATGAAAAAGCATGTATGAGCTGCCATTTCACCCCTCATTAGCTTGCCCATGCGCCCTTGCCAATTCGTGAGCCTCATGACAGATTTGGGATCAGCTTTTTACACCTATGGGGGATTTGCCTATTTTGGGTAAGCCTGCTTTATGCTAGATTTGGATGCTTCCTCATGCATTCGATTTCTTCATGTATTCTATTTATTCAGAAGCCTATGATATTACAGGGTTGGCTATTGTACACTGAGTTAATATAATTTTATGTTACAGCTCCATTTTCAGTCTCCATTGTTGACAATTTGCATGATCAATTGTAATTTGTTGTGAGTGAAATTAATCTATTGCTGGTCAGAATTTCTACATGGTATCAGAGCCATTGTAGGTTATTACTCTCCTTCAAAAAAAAATTTGTAGGTTCGACATCAAGACTGGGAGCCTTCTATTGACAGCCGGGACAAATTTTCTAAAGCTATGGATTCACAGAAAACTATCCTGACTCCCTTCAACTATTTTGAATGGAAAGCAGAGATGGAGATCTTGTTGAGAGCGAAAGGCCTCTACAGGGTGACTATGGCAACAGAAGCAGAGCCCAATGCAGCTGCAGAGAAGATCAAATGGCACAATCGGAGAGATGAGGCTTATGGCCTCCTATGTCTCAGTATTTCCCGAGACCTCCTTTTCCATCTCGATGGATTAACTTCACCGGATCAAGTATGGGAGAAACTTTCTGAACTCTTCGGAAAGACAGATGAGATGAGGGGACACCAGATCGAAAATGATTTGATTTCCCTGAGTCCCAGTAATTTTGAATCACTGCAGCTATACTTCTCCAAGTTCAAAGCACTAGTTTTGCAGCTGAAACAGTGTGGTATTTAAAAGAAAGATGAACAGCTTGTATTGGCCATCCTATCGAAGCTAGGACCTGACTACTCAGTCTTTGTTTCGACCTTCTATGCTACAAAACTCACAGCTCGAACCTGGAAGATGCCTAGCCTTGCAGATTTCATGGAATCTCTCACACAAGAACAAGACAAGCTGGTGATGATGGGCACCATCAAACCATCCAAAGATCAAGCTTTGATTGCTGGAGATTCGAAGGTGGATTCAAAAAGCAATAAGAAAGCTAAAAAGCCACCCGAGAAAGGAAGAGACAAGAAGCAGTCTGCAGAGGATCAACAAGGTCCCAAGAAAAATACCCAGAAGAAGAAAAACAAAGGTGATATGAACAAGTGCTCATACTGTT
>LPNX011052906.1:100871-117754 GCA_001517045.1 Pseudotsuga menziesii
CTGATATTACAGGGTTGGCTATTGTACACTGAGTTAATATAATTTTGTGTTACAGCTCCATTTTCAGTCTCCATTGTTGACAATTTGCATGATCAATTGTAATTTGTTGTGAGTGAAATTAATCTATTGCTGGTCAAAATTTCTACACTATCAAATTACTCATTCAGGTGAAGGTAAAACGGTGGCATTTACACCTCACAAAGTTTTAATCAAGGATTTTAAAAATCCTCAAAATGTCCTTGCTACAGGAACTGTTGATGACATTACCATGTTGTACAAATTTAACAACTTTGGGTCATCATATTTTCCTTCAGTTTTTGTTGCTCATAGTGATAACTTGAGCAAAATTTGGCATGAGCGATTTGGTCACTTAAATTATCGCTCATTACAACAACTATGTAAAGACAATATGGTGACTAGTCTTTCGATGGTATCTTGCAAGGATAGTGTTTGTTCCGGTTGTGTACTCGAAAAACATCATTGGGACAGTTTTGACAAACATGCCTCTTAGCATGCCTTGGTTCCCTTGGATCTTGTGCATAGTGACTTGTGTGGCCCTCTCTCCTCTGCATCCTTTTCTGGTTTCAAATATTTCTTAACTTTCATTGATGAATACTCCAGACACACTTGGGCTTACTTCCTAAAACTTAAGAGCGAAGTATTTAACATGTTTTTGGCCTACAAGGTCCTTGTTGAAAAACAATCTGGTCATCAAATTATTAAGTTAAGATCTGACAATGGAGGAAAATATGTTAACAACAATTTCACTACTTTTTGCACTGAACAAGGAATCCAACAACAACACACTATTCCATATACACCACAACAAAATGGTGTAGCTGAATGGAAGAACCGCACTTTAAAATAAATGGCTAATTGTATGATCCAATCTAAGGGACTAAGTCTTCAATATTGGGCTGAGGCCATAAATTGTGCAAATTACATAGTTAATCGCACACCCACTAAAGTTTAACAAGGTATAACACAGGAAGAAGCATGGAGTAAAATTAAACCAGATGTAAGTCACTTTCATGTGTTTGGTTGTGAAGCATGGGCTCACATTTCC
Organism: Pseudotsuga menziesii; assembly: GCA_001517045.1. Lineage (NCBI taxonomy): Eukaryota > Viridiplantae > Streptophyta > Pinopsida > Pinales > Pinaceae > Pseudotsuga > Pseudotsuga menziesii. The sequence continues at coordinate 101,938 of LPNX011052906.1, forward strand.
GATGAAAAACAGAAAGCATTGTGGCCTAAAAGTGAAAAGTGCATATTTGTTGAATATTCATAAGATGTAAAAGGTTATAGATTTCTTTAGCCACATTCTCATGATATAATCATTAGAAGAGATGTTAAATTTGATGAAAATCTCTTTGCCTGCGAGCCTAACTTGGTGGGTGTGCCATCTTTGGCCTGCGAGCTTGATTCGGTGATTGTGCATTCTTCTTCTTCTTCTTCCAACTTCCTTGACAGGTTTCCAACTTCAGTTTCTAATGATGACAGTGAGGATGAAAATCCACCTCCGCCTGCTCATGTTCCTCCAATTGTACCAACACCAATACTTCCTCGATGGGTTCGTTCAACATGTGAAGCTGCTGGTGATCTTGCTGGTGATCCTAGAGATCAACGTCAAACACGTTCTCAGTTTTAGCGAACCTCTTCTCTTTTGGCTCAAGTTTCGAAGAATCATGATCCAGAAACTTTTGCAGAAGCTTCAGGAAATCCAGATTGGGATGTAGCTATGGATGAAGAATATTTTTCCTTAATGGCAAACAATACTTGGGATCTTGTTCCTCTTCCAAAATGAAGAAAACTTGTTAGATATAAATGGGTCTACAGAACTAAGTATGCATCAGATGGAAGTGTTGAAAGACTTAAGGCAAGGTTAGTTGCCAAAGGTTTTTCCCAAATTGACAGGATTGACTACAATGAAACCTTTGCTCCTGTCGCAAAAATGAATTCCATCCACCTTGTTATTTCCCTTGCAGCCTTACATAACTGGGAAGTCCATCAAATGGATGTTAAGTCTGCCTTTTTACATGGTGATTTACAGGAGGAAATTTACATGGAACAACCTCCTGGATATCTTCAGGATAACTCTAGCCTTGTCTGTCTCCTTAAGAAATCCTTATATGGCCTTAAGCAAGCTCCTAGAGCTTAGTATGCCAAAATGGATAGCTTTCTCCTTAACATGGGTTTTTCTAGATGCCATTCTGACCCGAATGTCTATACCAAGAAAGTAGGAAACCATCTCATCATACTTGTTGTTTATGTTGATGATGTTATCCTTGCTAGTAGTGACCCTAAACTTATAACCCATGTGAAATCCAGTCTTAAGCAAAATTTTGAAATGTCAGACTTAGGACATTTGCATTATTTTCTTGGTCTCCAAGTCTTACAAACCAAAGAAAAAATCTTTCTTTCCAAGTCTAAGTATGCTTGTGACCTTCTTCCTCGCTTCTGCATGGAATATTGTAAGCCAACTCCTTCTCCCTTCCAGGCTGGAGTCAAACTTTCTACCACTTATACTTCCCCTAAAGTAGATGCCGCCTTGTATCGTCAGCTTGTTGGTAGTCTTGTATACTTGACTCATTCCCGTCCTGACATTTCCTTTGCCATTGGTCATGTTTCCCGTTATATGCAAACTTATCATGAAAGTCACTGGAAAGCAGCAAAAAGAATACTTCGATATATTCGAGGTACAATTCAGTTTGGTATTCATTACAATACAAGGGGGAAACCTTTGTTGGTTGGTTTCACTGATTCATATTGGGCCGACGATCCTGATGATCGAAAGTCTACTATAGGTTGTGTTTTCAGTCTGGGATCTAGAACTCTCACTTGGCCTTGTAAGAAACAACAAGCTCTCTCTCTTTCTTCAATACAAGCAGAATATCGAGATGCAGTTAATGCCAGTCAAGAAGATTTATGGCTTCAATATATCCTTTCAAAGTTTGGATTCAAGCAGCAGCAACCTACTCCACTTTGGTGTGACAATCAAAAGGCCATCAAGCTTGCCAAAGATCTAGTTCTACATCAGTGCAACAAACACATTGAGCTACACATGCACTTCATCAGAAATCTTGTTCATGATCATGTTATTGAAGTGCTCTATTTCCCTATAGATGATCAAGTTGTAGACATCTTCACCAAGTCTCTTACAAAAGCGAATTTTTCTAAACTTCGGTCTATGTTAGGAGTTCAGGAATGTGTCCTTAAGGGGGGATAGGCACTAATGCCTCCTTCCTTCTCCTAATAGTGTCACTTTTGTAAATCCTTCAATCCTATCCCAAGTTGTTCTTAATGGGGGATGTTAGGATATTTAGACACTTAGGAGTTAGTTAAGATCAACTTGTGTAATATATCCATTAGGTAAAAGTGTGTTTCTTTAGTATGCATTAGTATGCATTTGTAAATATTCTAATCCGATGGTCACAATATATTCTAGACATAGAGTGATCCAACAGTTCAACTTCTCTTATATCATAACTACCATTAATCTGTGGCTTCACACCCGTTTAGTCCATGATCTCTATTTAAAGAGCATGGAGGGTCTTTGGCTAGTTGATCGATTATGAGAATCTCATGTAACTTTCTTTCTTTTGCATAATAAATTTCTCCAAGTAGCTATTTGGCTGGGGTCGTGGACTATTTCTCTCTCAAGGGTTTTAACCACGTGACAAACATCGGTGTTTTGATCTGTGATCTATTTGTGTGAAGCGGTTGCTCAAGGTGTTTGGTCTTTTGGGAGTACCCAGTGTACCTGAACAAACAATTCTCACGCATAATTTATGGTTATGCTTAGAGATTTTGTTCTTTCAACTAGCCTAAATGTTTAAATTGACATTAAAACTCAAAAATGCTTTTACTAGGAATATAGCATTTGCATTAATTTCTCAAATATTCCAAGTTCATTGTTCAAACAATCTACAAAACCACATTAGTGGGTTTAGAAAAATGCACGCCATGGTTGGTATATGTTTCACTTACAAAGAGTGATAACTGATGTCTTTGGATTTTTAAATTATGACAAAATCCATTTTATCATAATTTCCAAATCCATCTTACTTTGCCTACATATAATCTACCAAGTCAACAACTTATGTATTTTTCATTGAAATTGAAAAAAAATTCCTTGCTTCACTAAAATGGACACCCAAGGTTTATTTATAGGTCAAATTGATTGACTCAAAATTTATAATGTGTATTTTTTAATTCTTCGCCTAACTACATTTCCATATTTTCAGTTTTAGTCTTAAATTTTGTTCCAGTGTCTTTATTTCCCATTCAAGGTGATTGAACAAAAGGTAATTTAACTGAATTTTGTGAAACCCAAAGCTACGTGAGCGGGTTTAGACAAATGCACGCCAAAATTGGTATATATTTAATTTACAAAAGGTGATAGTTTTTATTTTTTGTAAGTAAGAAAGCATTATATTATCATAAAGCAAGAGGATTACATAGTATTCTAGGACACCATATTTTGCCTTGCCATCTTTCCAACAAAACTAACCAAACTACCCTTACATCATTGATACTCGACATGAATTTCGTTTATCCTAACATAATCCAAAAATGACTCAGAAGGGATTGGGCTATTGCATCACACCGACCAAAAACAAAAAATTAACTAAAATTACATAAGAGCCACAAACTAGACCATGGGGGTCATGGACGACTAATAACTATCAAGGGCCAAACTCGCCATAAATGCCTCTCGGGAAGGAATCTTCAAGAGGGAAGACGACGATGTTCATATGGGAACCAAAGAAACCAAGATTCTTGATGATGAGAGCAACAAGAATGGCGTCCACCTTTGAAATCAGTTGGCTAGCTTCAACGTGATGCTCCTTCCAACATTGGATGGGAACCTCATCATATTCTTCCTTATCCAACCTCTCCCATAGAACATCCCCCAATAACGTTTTCATAACCCATAACAAGGCAACTGTATGCTCATAGAGGCCTAGTTGAGTTGTGTTATTACCCAGATCCAAGACCCGACTTTCAAAAGCCAAGCAAAAGTTTGATCAACATCAATACGACGTAAAGAAAAGGTTTGACCATAAATCTGCTTCAGATAGAAATTTTGAAGCAGGGAACTTAATGCTTAAATAATACCAAGAACATGAAGATAGAGGAAAGCACACAAAGTTTCAATTATTTTGGCTTGGGCCTTTCAATATTACAGAAAATATTGGCCCAAGTAACTTTTGTTTGAGTTCACTAGAAGGAGAAATAGAGATCCATCTAGTGAATGGACAAATCCCTAAGCATTAAGTTTCTTGATTTACTCTTGGGAGATCATTATTGTACATATCATGTATAAATCAGGTTTTGGTTGGGTGTGCATTTTCAATTTTTAGTTTTTCATTTATTGCATTCGATTTTGCAGACCTATTTAATTGTATGTTTTTATTAGCCCCATTATTTTATTGGCATGTGTGATTGATTGAGTCAAACTCCTTAACCTATTAACACCACCCCATTCTCTTAAGGAGTCTTTTGGTCACTTCCCCATTCACTGAGTTATCCCAATGTGGATCAACATTCATAAATAAAAATCTGTAACAAAAGAGCTGACCAAGGGAAGGAGGTCTTATCACAAGATGGCTTGTTCATGAGTGGTTCATGATCATACATATCTTTTGGAATGACTGTATCGATTGCAGACCTATTTAATTGTATGTTTTTATTAGCCCCGTTATTTTATTGGCATGTGTGACTGATTGAGTCAAACTCCTTAACCTATTAACACCACCCCATTCTCTTAAGGAGTGTTTTGGTCACTTCCCCATTCACTGAGTTATCCCAATGTGGATCAACATTCATAAATCAAAATCTGTAACAAAAGAGCTGACCAAGGGAAGGAGGTCTTATCACAAGCTGGCTTGTTCATGAGTGGTTCATGATCATACATATCTTTTGGAATGACTGTATCGATATTTGTCTACCAAGTCGGGATATTATCTTATGGTCCTAAAGACTACAATATGGGAGGTCTCATCATGATTTGATCCACTCATTTTCTAAAAGCATGTGTGAATGACGTTATCGTAGCTGATTCCTAAGTCATGACAATGCCCTTAATATTTAATTCTCCACGGTGAAATGATTTTCTATATCTAGTGAATGGGATAAAGGTGACTAATCTTGGTTAAATAAAACCATGTTGAGGCTATGGACTCCCACTCGAAACAATGGAAATGCTAATGGTATTGGAGGCAAAATGTATGACCTAGAGTTAGTTACTACATGTTATCTTTTACATGGTAAGCTGATAGAAAATTCATTCATTTAATTTCCACTAATTTTGATCAAGTCTATATTCCTCAAAAGATGATTGCATGGAACATGAGGCTCATGTTGCTAATATGATGAAGACATATGAGGACAAGTATAATGAGCTACAGGTCAAAAATGCTTCTATTCAGGTTAAGCTGAAAAAGAGAAGACTGCAAATGTGACCTTAGCACAGAATATAGCCTTACTGGAAAAGCAATGCGAAGATGCAACTACAAGTGCAGCTTCCACTTCATTCTCTAGGTTTTCATAAGAGGAATTTAAAGGCTTGGCTATCAAAACAAATCAGGAGCATTATGATTTAATAACTGAATTGTTTCCAAATTTGAATGATATTTATGAAACTCGTATTGCTTTTGGTCAAATGCTTGTTGTCCTTGAGGAACAGGTAGAAAAGAGAGAGCAAAAATCCAAATCTTATGATGATATTATAGATTGGAAAAGATATATGAAGGAAAATCTAGAAAACATTGTCATCCTCGGCAGTTTTCAGCTAAAAAATGTTAGAATTGTACTAAGTGCTTGGCTAGACCTTAATGAGAGGGTTGAGAATACTACCAAGAAAGCACAGGCCTTGTCTGGGAGAAGGTGGTATGTTGTAGATGGTATCATGGAGATATTTGCATTTTCCCATGGTGGATCTCATTGAGAATGCCTTTCCGCCCAGACTAATGATCGAGCAAGTAGAACGCCGACGAGATGAAGCAAAGGAGAAAATTCAGGGACTTGATCATATCACAATTGAAGACATGGATCAGTTAATCAAACAACCTTTGGCTATCGAGCGCAAGATCCACATTTACATCCACATTTGGCATAAGTTAGCTAAAAATGAAATGGAAAGTTTTAAATGTGATGCTCAACTTGGTTTCGAATCAGCTAACTATCCCAACATTGAGGAACTGTAGGAATTTGGAACAGATGGCGGGATTTCCTTGGATATTAGTTTTATTTTGATTTTTCGATCCTAATTTGATGGGAATGTACTCCTTGTAATAATTATTTAAAAGGTGGGTTTCACATACATTGGGGACTTTTAGAAGGGAAAAATAGGGACAAGAGACTCGAGATACCTCTGTTTACCTGAGGTTTTGTAATTTTTTGCAAACTTTATTTAATACAGTGATAATATTCTTTCATATCTCTTATTGTTTATTTGATTAAGTTTCCTTAATGAATTGTGATTTTTCCTGTTTCAGATGGGTCAATATTGTTGTTAGTCTTTTGTAATTAATGAGTTTATTTAATCACAACCTTGATTTCTCTCTGTTAGTGATTTATGAACTAATAAAGTTTTAAAGAGTTTATTCTTTTAAAATATTTATCTATTTCTACAAATTATTACACAATGAAATTAGATAACACATGTGTTGATTTTTCAATTAACATACTTAAATGCAGGTTGACCTTGAATGTGTTAATTTTAAGTTGCTATCACTTAATTTTGATTAATTGATTGTGTGTTAAATGATAAGTAAATGATCTTTTTTACATTTCTGTTAATATGATTAAATACTTATATGTCTTACATCTCAGCTTGATTTGTGAACAAACCAAATACCTCTCTTAGAACAGTGTAGATCTAGATTAGATTTCCTTTTACAGTTAGAACACATTTTCCTTTTATTTTCCTCATCAATCCAGTTTTCCTTCCTAGAAAGACTGATCTTGTTGAATCTAAACTCATTGAATCAAAGAGTGCCAGCGGAGGCCAAATATTTGTGGGTGTTAACCACACCAAACAGCTCGAGGATAGGTTAATACTTGCGTAGGATTTCCTGAAGCCTTTGGCTGGGTTTTCATACCCTATTGTGAGCCTTGAATACCTTTTCAGCCACATACACAACCGAGGCTTCAACAATCCCTAAGGACAAACTTAACATTTTTTAATCTATCACTATGAAAAAATCCTTCTTCATGTGCTTGTAAGCATGTAACATAGTTAACAAGTATGGCCATGTTTTGGCATAAAATAGTTGATGAAAAAAATGCTTCCTACATTCTAAACAATCATTGTTTATTGTCTGCATATTTTTCCAAAAAGGATGCTATACCTATAGAATTCAAACATATTGCATGTCAAATTTCTCATAATGAAAAATAGTACAATGTTGTTTCAATGACCCCTTAATATAACAAATCACAATACAACAAATATAGTTTAAAATCAGGACATCATATATATTTCAAATACAAAACAACAATACTAAGGATCCATCATCATAATGACTCATGACATGCCACACCTTATTGTTAGCTTGGACACTTGGAAATGATAACTCATGTTATGCCATACCTTTATATTAACTTGGACTACAACTCTTGGTTCATGCTGATGTGCGAAATGCTACATGAATGTTGATGCAATAGCATCCCTAACTTAGTTAGATATCCAACAAGGATATATAGGTACAGTATAGTTGATTAAGTATCCATAAACCTTTACAAATAATTTTTTTCCTTAGAAATGCCTTTTTAGTGAATTTTGGCTTTCTTCTACCCTATGTTCAGTCACTAAAATTGAAATTTAAATTTGCATCTATTATAGGAATGGGAAGTGAAGTAAAAATATCTATCACACTGTGATCTATCATGAGGAACCCATAAAAACTTCCATACCATCGTTAAATACCATATGAATATTTTGGCATGCATTTTAGTGCTAGTTGCTTGCATTTCCTGAAAAGTGAAAAATATTTGAAAAACCATCTACAAATAAGCTACAAAACTATGTGAGTGGGTTTCGACAAATGCATGCCAAGGTTGGTATAAGTTTATTTTACAAAAAATGATAGTTGATGTCTGGAGATTTTAACTTTTCTGAAAAAACCTATATATCTATTGTATAGTTTATTAAGGACCCATAAACCTTTAAAATTATTTTTTAGCCTAAAAGGAGTTCCTTTTTTTTGTATTTGGATTTCTTCTACCTTGTTCCTAGTCTTTGAAATTAAGATTCAAATTCACACACATTTAAGGATTCAGACATGAAGTATAAACATATAGCACAGTGTGGTATATTATGAGGAATTCATAGCAACTTCCAGACCATCATTTAAGGAAATATGAAGACCTTGGCATGCATTTTAGTGAGAGTTGCTTGCATTTCTTGCAAAAATGAAAATGATATGAAAAAACAACTATAAGATAAGCTACAAAACTATGTGAGTGCATTTAGGCAAATGGATGCCAAGGTTGGTATAAGTGTCTCTTACAAAAAGTGATAGTTGATGTCTATATATTTTTACTTTTTTGAAAAAACTGTATATCAAAATTTCCAAATTCCTCTCATTTTGTCGAAATATAATATGTCAAATCGACAGCTTTCCTGTTTTTCATTGAAATTGAAAAAAAATGCATGCCCATGGTTCAATTATTGGTAAAATTGATTAATTCAAATTGTGTAATGTGTATTTTTTCGTTCCCCACCATACTAAATTGCCATATTTTCAATTTGTCTTAAATTTTGTTGCATAAAACTAATCAAACTCTATAATTTTTTGTTCAGAGAATGTGCAAAGTTTATGAAGAACAATAGAAATGCATGCCAAATCTTCCGCATGGATGATATAAGGACACCATCCTCATTGTTCTTTGATTTTCTATGCTTTTCACAAAAAATATGTCTTCTATTTCATTGATTGGTATCCAAATGCATATAGTTTACCTTGAAAATTGCACTCTAACAATTCTCACACATAATTTGATATCAGTACAAGTTTACCACAAAGGGCTTCAAGAATTCTCACACATAAATTGAAAACTTCCCTACAACAATTCTCACACATAATTTATGGTTATGCTTAGAGATTTTTTTCTTTCAACTAGCCTAAATGTTTAAATTGACATTAAAACCCGATAATTTTTTTTACTAGGAATATAGCATTTGTATTCATTTCTCAAATATTCCAAGTTCACTGTTCAAACAATCTACAAAACCACATTAGTGGGTTTAGAAAAATGCACGCCATGGTTGGTATATGTTTCACTTACAAAGAGTGATAACTGATGTCTTTGGATTTTGAAATTATGACAAAATCCATTTTGTCATAATTCCAAATTCATCTTACTTTGCCTACATATAATCTACCAAGTCAACAACTTCTATATTTTTCATTGAAATTGACAAAAAAATACTTGCTTCACTAAAATGGACACCCAAGGTTTATTTATAGGTCAAATTGATTGACTCAAATTTTATAATGTGTATTTTTTAATTCTCCACCTAACTACATTTCCATATTTTCAATTTTAGTATTAAATTTTGTTCCAGTGTCTTTATTACCCATTCAAGGTGATTGAACAAAAGGTAATTTAACTGAATTTTGTGAAACCCAAAGCTACGTGAGTGGGTTTAGACAAATGCATGCCAAAATTGGTATATATTTCATTTACAAAAGGTGATATTTTTTTTTTTTGTAAGTAAGAAAGCATTATATTATCATAAAGCAAGAGGATTACATAGTCTTCCAGGACACCGCACTTTGCCTTGCCATCTTTCCAACAAAACTAACCAAACTACCCTTACATCATTGATACTCAACATGACTTTAATTTATCCTAACATAATCTAAAATGACTCGGAAGGGATTGGGCTATTGCATCATACCAACCAGAAACAAAAAATTAACTGAAATTACATAAGAGCCACAAATTAAACCACAGGGGTCATGGATGACTAATAACTATCAAGGGCCAAACTGGCCATACATGCCTCTCAAGAAGGAATTCGCAGGAGGGGCGATGACGACGTTCGTATGGGCAACAAAGGAACCAAGATTCTTGATGATGAGAGCAACAAGAATGGCATCCACCTTTGAAATCAGTTAGTTAGTTTCAACGTGATGCTCCTTCCAACACTGGATGGGAATCTCATTAAATTCTTCCTTATGCAACCTCTCCCATAGAACATGCCCCAATAACATTTTCATAACCCATAACAAGGCAATTGTATGCTCATAGAGACCTAGTTGAGTTATGTTATTACCCGGATCCAAGACCCGACTTTCAAAGTCCAAGCAAAATTTTGATCAACATCAACAAGATGTAAAGAAGAGGTTTGACCATAAATCTGCTTCAGATAGAAATTTTGAAGTAGGGAACTTAATGCTTAAATAATACCAAGAACATGAAGATAGAGGAAAGCACACAAAGTTTCAATTATTTTGGCTTGGGACTTTCAATATTACAGAAAATATTGGCCTAAGTAACTTTTGTTTGAGTTCACTAGAAGGAGAAATAGAGATCCATCTAGTGAATGGACAAATCACTAAGCATTAATTTTCTTGATTTCCTCTTGGGAGATCATTATTGTACATATCATGTATAAATCAGGTTTTGGTTGGGTGTGCATTTTCAATTTTTAGTTTTTCATTTATTACATTCGATTTTTCTTTATTTTGGAGTGCTTCGAATCAGGCCTTGACACTCAATTCATCTATTCAATTTTTATCACTTTAAGACGCATTATTGTGTAAGAGTACCGTCAATTATCTAATAACTTATACATATAACTTTTTTTTCTTTTTCACAGGAGTTTATTATCATATCATATCTCTTAGAATGATGTCAAGTTCTAATTATTTTTATATATCAGTTTAATTTCCTTTGCAATCAATATCATCCATTGTTTTAAATGCGTGCCTTATCTGATTTTATTAACCAATTGATAGCTCTTTCAAACATTTTTTTGTTAATAAGACCTAATGGTGAACTATTTAAACTATTTTCCTATATTTTGTCAACAACTGAAAGTTAATTCAAGGTTATTTGTTTTTCTGGTCTATAAATGAAAATAAAATCAACTTGATGGTGGGTACAGTCTTTCAATATCCAAAAAATATCTGATCACCCTTTCAACTTCATCTTCACCCTTAGAATCATTGGATGAGAATACAAGTCTTTCAATTGCAGACCTATTTAATTATATGTTTTTATTAGCCCCGTTATTTTATTGGCATGTGTGACTAATTGATTCAAACTCCTTAACCTATTAACACCACCCCATACTCTTAAGGAGTGTTTTGGTCACTTCCCAATTCACTGAGTGATCCCAATGTGGATCAACATTCATAAATCAAAATTTGTAACAACAGAGTTGATCAAGGGAAGGAGGTTTTCTCACAAGATGGCTTGTTCATGAGTGGTTCATGATCATACACATATTTTGGAATGACTATATCAATATCTATCTACCAAGTCAGGATATTATCTTGTGGTCCTAAATAATGCAAGATGGGAGGTCTCATCATGATTTGACCCACTCATTTTCTAAAAGCATGTGTGAATGACGTTGTCGTAGCTGATTCCTAAGTCATGACAATGCCCTTAATATTCAGTTCTCCATGGTGAAATGATTTTCTATATCTAGTAAATGGGATAAAGGTGACTAATCTTGGTTAAATAAAACCATGTTGAGGCTATGGACGCCCACTCAAATCAGTGGAAATTCCAATGGTATTGGAGGAAAAATTTATGACATAGAGTCAGTTACTAAATGTTATCTTTTACATGGTAAGCTGATAGAAAATTCATTCATTTAATTGTCTGCTAATTTTGATCAAGTCTATATTCCTTGAAAGATGATCGCATGGAACATGAGGCTCATGTTGCTCATATGATGAAGACATATGAGGACAAGTATAATGAGCTACAGGTCAAAAGTGCTTCTATTCAGGTTGAGATACAAAATGAGAAGACTGCAAATGTGACCTTAGCACAGAATATAGCCTTACTGGAAAAGCAATGCGAAGATGCAATTGCAAGTGCAGCTTCCTCTTAATTCTCTAGTTTTTTACAAGAATAATTTAAAGGCTTGGCTATCAAAACAAATTAGGAGCATTATGATTTAATAAATGAATTGTTTCCAAATTTGAATGATATTATGAAACCTGTATTGCTTTTGGTCAGATGTCTGTTGTCCTTGAGGAGAAAAGAGAGAGCAAACTTCCAAAGCTTATGATGCTATTATAGATTGGAAAAGATATATGAAGGAAAAGCAAGAAAACATTGTCATCTTCACCAATTTTCAGCTAAAAATGTCAGAACTGTACTAAGTGCTTGGCTAGACCTTAATGAGATTGTTGAGAATACTATCAAGAAATCATAGGCCATGTGTGGCTCCATTGCATTTTCCCATGGTGGATCTCTTTGAAAACTCCTGTCCGCCTAGACAGATGATCGAGCAAGTAGAACCCCGACGAGATGAAGAAAAGGAGAAAATCTAGGGACTTGATCATATCACAATTAAAGACGTGGATCAGTTAATCAGAAAACCTTTGGCTATCGAGGGAAATATCCACATTTACATCCACATTTGGCATAAGTTAGCTAAAAATGAAATGGAAAGTTTTAAATGTGATGCTCAACTTGGTTTCAAATCAGCTAACTATCCCAACATTGAGGAACTGTTGGGAATTTGGAACAGATGGCGAGATTTCCTTAGATATTAGTTTTATTTATATTTTTCGGTCCTAATTTGATGGGAATCTACTCCTTGTATTAATTATTTAAAGGGTGGGTTTCACATGTATTGGGGACTTTTGGAAGGGAAAAATCGGGACAAGAGACTAGAGATGCCTCTGTTTACCTGAGGTTTTGTAATTTTTTGCAAACTTTATGTAATACAGTGATGATATTCTTTCATATCTCTTGTTGTTTATTTGATTAAGTTTCCTTAACTAATTATGATTTTTCCTATTTCAGATGGGTCAATATTGTTGTTAGTCTTTTGTAAATAATGAGTTTATTTAATCAGAACCTTGATTACTCTCTGTTAGTAATTTATGAACTGATAAAGTTCTAAAAAGTTTATTCTGTTAAAATATTTATCTATTTCTGCAAATGATTACACAGTGAAATTAGATAACATATGTGTTAATTTTTCAATTAACATAATTAAATGCAGGTTGACCTTGAATGTGTTAATTTTAATTTGTTGTCACTTAATTTTGATTAATTGATTATGAGTTAAATGATAAGTAAATGATGTTGTTTACATTTCTGTTAATATGATTAAATACTTATTTTTCTTACATCTTAGGTTGATTTGTGAACAAACCAAATACCTGTCTTAGAACAATGTAGATCTAGATTATACTTCCTTTTATAGTTAGAACACAATTTCATTTTATTTCCATCATCAATCCGATTTTCCTTCGTAGGAAGATTGATCCTATTGGATCTAAACTCATTGAATCAGAGAGTGCTGGTGGAGGCCAAATATCCATGGGTGTTGACCACACCAAACAACTCGAGGATAGGGTAATACTTGCGTAGGATTTCCTGAAGCCTTTGGTTGGGTTTTCATCCCCTTTTGTGAGCCTTGGACACCTTTTTAGCCACATACACAACCAAAGCTTCAACAATCCCTAGGGACAAAATTAACATTTTTTAATCTATCACTATGAAAAAATCCTTCTTCATGTGCTTGTAAGCATGTAACATAGTTAACAAGTATGACCATGTTTTGGCATAAAATAGGTGATGAAAAGAAAATGCTTCCTAAATTATAAACGATCAGTGTTTATTGTCTGCATATTTTTCCCAAAAGGAATCTATACCTACGGAATTCAAACATATTGCATGTCAAATTTCTCATAATGAAAAATAGTACAATTTTTGTTTCAATGACCCCTTAGTATAACAAATCACAATACAACAAATATACTTTAAAATCAGGACATCATATATATTTCAAAAACCAAACAAAAATACTAAGGATCCATGATCATAATGACTCATGGTATGCCACACCTTATTGTTAGCTTGTACACTTGGAAATGATAACTCATGTTATGCCATACCTTTCTATTAACTTGGACTACAACTCTTGGTGCATGCTGATGTGCCAAACGCTACATGAATGTTGATGCATTAGCATCCCTAACTCAGTTAGATATCCAACAAGGATATATAGGTACAATATAGTTGATTAAGTATCCACAAACCTTTACAAATATTTTTTGTCCTTAGAAATGCCTTTTTAGTGAATTTTGGCTTTCTTCTACCCTATTTTCAATCACCAAAATTGAAATTGAAATTTGCATATATTCTAGCATTGGGAAGTGAAGTAAAAATATCTATCACATTGTGGTGTATCATGATGAACCCATAAAAACTTCCATACCATCATTTGAGACCATCTGAATATTTTGGCATGTATTTTAGTGATAGTTTCTTGCATTTCTTGAAAAGTGAAAATTATTTGAAAAACCATCCACAAATAAGCTACAAAACTATGTGAGTGGGTTTCGCAAATGCATGCCAAGGTTGGTATAAGTTTATTTTACAAAAATTGATAATTGATGTCTATATATTTTAACTTTTTTGAAAAAACCTATATATGTATTGTATAGTCTATTAAGGACCCATAAACCTTTACAAATATTTTTTGGCCTAAAAGGAGTTCCTTTTTTTGTATTTGGCTTTCTTATATGTTGTTTCTAGTCTTTGAAATTAAGATTCAACGTGATGCTCCTTCCAACACTGGACGGGAACCTTATCAGATTCTTCCTTATGCAACCTCTCCCATAGAACATGCCCCAATAATGTTTTCATAACCCATAACAAGGCGATTGTATGCTCATAGAGACCTAGTTGATTTGCGTTATTACCCGAATCCAAGACCCAACTTTCAAAGGCCAAGGAAAAGTTTGATCAACATCAACAGGATGTAAAGAAGAGGTTTGACCATAAATCTGCTTCCAATAGAAATTTTGAAGTAGGGAACTTAATGCTTAAATGATACCAAGAACATGAAGATAGAGGAAAGCACACAAACTTTCAATCATTTTGGCTTTGGGCCTTTCAATATTACAGAAAATATTGTCCCAAGTAACTTTTGTTTAAGTTCACTAGAAGGAGAAATAGAGATCCATCTAGTGAATAGACAAATCCCTAAGCATTAATTTTCCTTATTTCCTTTTGGAAGATCATTATTGTACATATAATGTATAAATTAGGTTTTGGTTGGGTGTGCATTTTCAATTTTTAGTTTTTCATTTATTACATTCAATTTTGCTTTATTTTGGAGTGCTTCGAATCAGATCTTGACACTCAATTCATCTATTCAATTTTTATCACTTTAAGACGCATTGTTGTGTAAGAGTAGCGTCGATTATCTAATAATTGATACATATAACTTTTTCTTTTTCTTTTTCACGGGAGTTTATTATCATATCATATCTCTTAGAATGATGTCAAGTTCTGATTATTTTTATATATCAGTTTAATTTCCTTTTAATTAAATATCATCCATTGTTTTAAATACATGCCTTATGTGATTTTATTAATCAATTGATAGCTCTTTCAAACATTTTTTTGTTAATAAGGCCTAATGGTGAACTATTTAAACTATTTTCCTATATTTTGTCAACAACTGAAAGTTAATTCAAGGTTATTTGTTTTCATGGTCTGTAAATGAAAATAAAATCAACTTGATGGTGGGTACAGTCTTTCAATATCAAATTGTCCGCTAATTTTGATCAAGTCTATATTCCTCAAAAGATGATTGCTTGGAAAATTATAATGGCCCCTAGTGGTTGAAATCTTTCGAAGGATTTGTTATGTGGGACCCATCAGACACAACTCATATGAATTTTAGTTTGCATTTCCTATCTTTATTGTACCTTTATCTTAGTCTTGTTGATATTGAATCAGAGATAACTAGTTCTCACCTCCATGCGCCATTTATTGGTATATGTCAACAATAACCCTTTCATTTTTTACAAAATACATGCGCC
>LPNX011052906.1:117900-133316 GCA_001517045.1 Pseudotsuga menziesii
GTTTTTATTTCACTTACCTATTTTATTTGGCACATTATTCTATGATCCTATTTATTCATCTACAAAGTGAAAAGGTATGTCTTGCAACAAATTTTACAAGGGGATAGCCATATTATTATTAATCTTTTTTTTAATCTTTGGATTCCATGATTTCAATCATGGAATCCAAAAGATGAAACTACATGCAGTATTCAGTCATTTAGTTTACAATTTTTGTATCTTGTATATTCATCTAATTTTGAGATTGGTTCCATTCATGTTAATTAACAGAGGTGTTGGAATATTGGTCAATACTGAGAGGGGGGGGGGGGGGGGGGGGGGGGGGGAATCAATATTGTTAACTTTTGATATTTTAACCACTCATTAAAATTTAATCAAAACCTATAATCAACAAGATACACAAAACACATATTTTTATCGTGGAACCCCAATTGGTTAAACCACCAATACTTCCTATTACTACAAAATTGTTATTTACAAATAGTTTTTCCTTCTTCTACAGACACGATGATATTACACACTATTTACCAGAAATTACTTGAAGGAGGCTATGACCCCCTAGTTTATTAGCTACCACTAAAAATATGCTATGACACCCTATTTACCAGCAACCACTAGAAGGAAGCTACAACCCCTTGGTTTATCAGCTGCTATTGAAAGGATGCTACGACACCCTATTTACCAGCAACCACTAGAAGGAGGCTATGACCCCCTGTTTTATAAGATGCTATGACACCTTGTTTTTTCAGCTACGGCTGACAGGATGCTCCTACACCCTATTTACTAGCTTCTATTGGAAGGAGGCAACAACACCCTGCAGGCCTGTTGCCTGCCCTAGCTCCACCCCACCACCCTCATATGTTTCTTCGGTAAACTTATAGATTTCTCTCCCTCTGAATTCTATCAGACCCTCTGGTCTCTGATTCTTGTATAGAAATCAAAACTCAAGAGACATTTTCCTTCCTACTCAAGACACTGCTTAAATACTTCTCAGTATTAAGATTCTTTCAATGGTTATGCCTCTTCAAACTAAACAAACGCACCTTTCACCATTGCGCCCTTTCATATCTAGTGATCACATCAACCAGAATGTTATTTTGTGTTCTTTCATTGATCCCGCAACTCAGATTTCATTTCTGGAGCTTGGAATCAGTTTCCGCACCTCTATTCAACGTTGTGTGGTGCTTCTGCACTCTCCTTCTCCATATACAATCTAGACCGTTGACATTATGTATGAATCTCTCCAGAATGTTGATCTACTCTACAGATTTCCTCTTGAAATTGTATTTCCGCACCAAGTTTTTGTTTCAACGATTCTCCATCGTTTATCTTCATCGAGATTCTCCATGAGCGTCGATCTTCAGATTGCGGGATGCTGGATGCGGGATGTAACATTTCCTCAAATCGTATCTCAAATTTCCGAAAACTTCTTTCCGCACTTCTTTCTCTGAACCGTTGATCTATTTTAGCGGAACTAACTTCAGCGGCCCGATCTCTCTAGATTACGGGATGCAGGATGCAGAATGTAACTTTTCCCAAAATCGTATCTCGAATTTTTGAAAAATTCTTTATGCACTTCTTTTTCCGAACTGTTGATCTATTTTAGCGGAACTAACTTCAGTTGCCCGATCTCTCTAGATTGCAGGATGCAGGATGAAGAAATGTAACTTTTCCCAAAATCGTATCTCGACTTTCTGCAAGCCTCTTTCTCTGAACCATTTATATGTTGCGGAGTCTTTCCCGATCTTCGATCTTATAGATTGCGGGTTCATAGAATCTTCAAATGTTATTTCCATAATTCCCTTTCCGCATTTTTTCTTCTGCACCGTCGATCTCTTTTACCGGAACTAATCTCAGTCGTTCGATCTTGATCTTTTGTAGAACTTTATATTTTCAGCCTAACTGTTAGAATTAATCCTTAACCGTTGGATCTAGTGTGGAACTAATATAAGCCGTCAGATCTTAATTGTTACAGAACTGATCCTTAATCGTCAGATCGCGTGTAGGATGCTTCCTTACCATCGATTTTAGATCAAATGCAAATATCACCATGACTTTGCGGATCTGCACAATTTCTTTGCGGAAATCCTCTGTGACTGTTTCTAACAATTATACAGAGAATTTCATCATGCTGCTAATTATGTGGAATTTATAAACACTCTCATAGATACAATTTCTCTGAAGAATTTATAAACACTCTCACAGATATAGTTTCTCTGAATAATTTATAAACACTCTCACAGATATAGTTTCTCTGTTCTTCGATTGTTACATATACTCTATCTCCCGTTCATTTCACTCTTCTGCAGTTCCACTCTTCATTTGTCTAGCCAACTTTGTCATTCATACTGCATCTATACTTCCACTCGACCTCTATTTCTTGTTTCATTAACAATTCTTTACATCATACTGTCGATACTGTCTTGGAAGTCTTCAGATTAGTCATTCATGATGTCTTATCATCCATGTCCATCTCATCCATTGCATTTGTTATAAATGAAGGTTTATGACATCATCATTAGGACACCATCATATTCCATCTCATCATATGTGTCATGCCACATCCTCAACTATGCCATGCCATGCCATTCATATCATCATATGTTTCATGCTACATCCTCAACTATGCCATGCCATGCCATCACTACCTTAGTCTTTCACTGAGTTTGTCCTACCATCATATCTCTTGGTTATTCCTTTGTCATTCGTGAACACCTTTGACATCAATGACAACTATATAGTCAACAAGAGGATATGAGGCAGACCTACTATTGTTGGTAGTGTTATTTCATCGCTTTACATATTTAATTGGTCATTCTATTTACCAATGTTTTGATTCTAAACTCTTTGTTTATGTTCGTGGATTTAAGAAGTTTAAATCACGTGAATATGCAATTACGTTATATAAAATTTGGATCAAAATTTCATCAATACAAGGTAAATCTTGGCAAAGGGTAAGATCCTTTATTTTTCCTTAGTTATCACTCTAATTTGCATAACCAAGAATTTTAACTGATTTTAATTGATATTATTAAGAATTGGTTATGTGATTCAAAATTAAACCAACTATTGTTTATATGAAATCTAACCTTTGACTTTTTATGATAGTTAGCGAGTCAATCTCTTATTACATAATTGTAATAATTTCCTAAACTAAACTAGATATATTTATTTTATTCCAACCATGATCTACTAATCAATGGTTGTTTCCTTATATATTATGGTGAGCTATTTTTAGTTCTCAAGAGTGTTAAAGTCTCTTCATTAAGCTCAAATGTGTCCATATCACATGAGTAAAGCATTTGCGTTACAATCACTTGATCGTACACATCCCTTGATGAACTCATCCAACTTGTTATGAGAGGGTGGCGTCTATCATCCATGTTGGAACACTCCTAAATTATCTCTCCACATCTATGTTGGTTTTCAAAGCGTTCTTAACCCACGTACACTCACCACATTATCGTCACAATACCTGGCATTCTCCATGTCCATTGTATCATTATAGCTAGTGATTTTGATTACTATTAGTCCGAATGGTAGTTGTTATAACTATTGTTCATGCATGCCAATGTACCAACCTACGCCTTAACATCATGCATTTTTATTTTTTCAAACTATCAATTTATAGAGAATTCTCGGAAGTATTCTTTTCATCTTGGTTCTCCCACTGACATCCTTCTTTGGTGTATCACTCAACGTCCATTTTCATAGCAACACCCATTTCCTCCCTATTTCCATTTCCTAACCACGTAAGGATCACCTAGTTTTGTGAAGTGTTCATTCTTCCCGATGGGTATGAAAAATAGGATTGAACCAGAGGACACTTCCTCATTGAAGCCGACCCTCTGTGTTTGCATACCTTTTAAAAGGTCAGTTGGATGTCCTTTCTCAAGAAATTTGATGGCCATCACAAAGAGGTTGCCAAAGCCTTCTCCCTCTCACTCAATGGTTATAAAGAATCAGTCAATGATGTTTAGTTACTCTTGGGTGAGAGTAAATTGCTAGGGATACATGTTTACCCAACCAAGGTGAGAGGTGGTTCAAGCATTTCCCACTCAAATACCAGTGGAAAACCCTCTTGGTTAAGCCAGTTAAAATCGAGCACTATAAAAAATGTATGCCCATGAATTTTTTTAAACTTAAATGGTAGCAACTTTTAATTCCTATTTTCTAGTTTATTACAAGTGAGGGCATATTCTCTAATGTGTTGAGATATCACATTATATTGTTCATGGATTTAATTACATCCAAGCTAAACCTTCCCCAATTTATTCTAATGGATTTGAAGTAGGCTATGGTGTCTTGTTGCCAAAAATACCCTAAGCACTCTAAGCATGACATATGTCATTGTGGCCTCATTAAAATTCTCATCCAATATCACGTTATCCAACTTAGGGATACTTGGGAGGGTTTTCTGTCAAGAAATGGTTTTGGAATTCCTTGGATGAACTTGGGGATGATACTTATGATGATAATAAACATACTTCTCCCACCCATTCACATAGATCTGTTTAGGATAGTGATGATGCACCTTCTCCTCAAGGAGGTTCTTAGTCAGGGAAGCCTATTTCATCTCTGCCATGTGATGTTCCTATATCTATATCGTGCTTAGATACTCCTGCTCCTCTCACTCCAAGGTGTCATGAAAACAAACAAATGGGTACAATTTATGATGACCCTTTTTCACATCTCAGTGATTGTGAAGTTTCCCTCTTGGATGTTGAAACCCCATGCTATCGAATGAGTCAACCACCCTTCGAAACTTGGGTGTTGTAAAACTTCCTCTGTTCCACTTGCACACGCGGGAATGGTTCCTGATCCCTCTAAAGATAAGATAGAAACTATCCAAGGCATTTTGGAGCAGACATTGGGTACTAAGAATATGACTCAAACTTCATATAAGTTTATCCAATCTCAAGAGAGGATAAAAAAATTGATGTAGGGTAAGCCTAGTGTTACAGAGGATGAATTTCTTCCACACAGTGATATTCAGTTTAATGCTAGTGCTATTGAAAAATCAAATACTTTCATTGATCTTAATACTAGTCATCATGATTTGAAATGTGATTAGTCTGGGCATTATGTTAATATTGGCATATTCCCTGTTATCTCCCCTCCATGCACTATCAAGGTTACCACCGAGACACCCATCTTCTCCTATACTTTCAACAGTTTTCCTATTCATCATTCTCAACAAGTAAAGGGTGATCCATGTGGTTTAATTCCCTATCCTATGGGTAAATATGCTCCATCAAAACATGCATTTGGCCCCGCGTCATATCTTACCAGTCGGTGATACCAACTCCTCACCTCCATCAGAACAAATCACATGAAAACAATGCATATGGTAAGTGCATGGTGAGGATGTTATCTTGCATCACTCGAAACAAGAAATATAAGAGACGCGATGACCCACATGGGCAAATCCTGAATTTCATAGTGGATGTCAAATGATGACTGAACTTGAACAAAAGGGAAAGCATAACAATAATCATCCTGTTGTAACTAATCAAACCCTTTCAAGTGAATTTGTCTTGGCAAATGGTGTCGAGTTTGATCCCAACTATCTAGGTGCTAAGGATGGCTTGAAGATACTGAGTGAGATGGCCAATTTGGTGGTCAAAACAGAGGAAGCACATATCAAACACAATAAAAATCATAAATCATGTTGCCCTCATTGTAAATACCTGTTTAATTACTACATTAGTAAGTTCAATACCTTCTTGAGTAAAATGATGATTTAATCATACAGTGAATCAGTTATTGAAGGAAAAGAAGAGGTTGGTTAAGGAACATCATGAAGAAATAAACCAGTTGACCAAGAAATTAAGACCAACAAAGGCATTGGATGTTATTCATACGATAGGAGTGAATATCTAATTTGTCCCTGATGATTCTAAGTTGCCCGAGTCTGGTCAATATTTAGGATCATAGTTACTTGTATTTTCCTAATTGCAATGTTTTGGTAGGTAAAATGATTATCTCTTGTTGATTTGGTTATTGATTTACTTGATTTAAACAAGAAGTAGCTCCAAAATTAAAATTTTGGATCCACTTCATTTTATGTTATTTTATTTCATTTCATTTCATTAATGGTGGTTTTGTTTCTTATCTATATCACAGTTATTTCAGATTTTGTTGTTTTACACGACAAGTTCTTTGTCTTAATAACTCTAACCAATTATGATATGTGCATCATTTTGGGAGAAAATAAAGTCTTAAATATTTGTAAGCTTGAATTCTTGATTCTTTGGATCAAGTGTTTATATCAATTTAACCTCACTTTATCTATTTTTGGCTCAATCAAGTCGACACATGTCATTATTTCATTATAATCGTTTGATTGAGATCACAATTATCATGGTCTTGTAAGTTCTCCTTCTGGACTATAAAGAGGGTAAGGAACAATGGGAGAGGGGGTTATAAATGTTGGACTTGATGAATGCATGATATTAGACATAATACAAATAATAATTTTCCTCATAATCTTTTGTTCAAATATGAATGTGTGAATGTTTTCACCTGCAGGTGATAGTCCACGAATTTTATGTTGAATTTAATTTTGTTATATGTCTTGATTCAATAACTAGTTTGATAGTTGTATTTAGCTTCCTTATTGGTTATAACATCCCACTACTAATTTTTACTATGGATTGTTATTTCAGTAAGAATATAAATCTACTTATCTCAGTGTATACATCAATCTTCATGCATTAAGAATTGATTTTCCATAGGTTAAAAGCATGATTAAATGCATCTATTAGCTTTATACTTTGTTTAAAGTTACATCGCTCATTTGATTCTTCTTTTGTTATTCTAAATTCAATTTTATGACAAATCAATTGTTGTTTCTTTATGATTGATTGATAGTTATCTCATATATATTCTACACAAAACAATTCTAAGGCTTTCGTCTGTCCATAGATTTACTTTTAGCTTTAACAAGATTTGTTTTGAATAAGTTGTGTGATGATTTATCAACCCAATGTTTGATCTCATATATTTCTTATCAATGAATGCGTCTACTATTGAGGAATGACATTCATATGAGATTAGATTTTGAAATCTAGATATGTGGACATAAGTTAGATTATTGTTACTTGGTCAAGTAGTAGTTTGGTTTTAGGATTTATTTTCTTTGATTTCAGTATTTTAATTACAATGTATTTTAAGTTAGATCAATTGACTATTGATATTAAAAAAAATCATCTATTGATTTGTATAAAATAAAGAGGTCAAAATTAAATAGAGTTATTTCCAAGGACTTTGCGGGGAGTTTTCTGCTATAAATAAAGTGTAAATTTTGTATATAAACCTGATAGGTAGTTTTTCTTAGATCTATTTAGTTTAATGGTATCTAAGTATAGGCTAGATAGTTGGCTAACATGGTCATAAATCTGTTGGGATCATCCAATTATAAATGACTAAGGGTGTTAAAGACCTTTGGATCATGATGATTTCCCTTTTGTTGGACACTCTACAGTTTTACCGGTCAACACATAAAAATGGAAAATTTTGACACAAAAGGTTTTAACTGGAAACAAGCTGGTGAATTTCATGTTTTTAGGGGAAAAGGCTAGAATTTAACTCTTTGACGGACATGCACACTTGTGACATTCACCGTATTGGGATTTAGCAATCTAGGAGACTTTATGGGATATGTAATGAGGAATATTGCACCTTCTGTGGACAAAAGTTGTTCCTCTGGTCTGAATGGTTCAGATCCAGAACAAATGCGTGAATGACAAAGGATGAAGGCCTTCCCTAAATGTTGTAGACACCTGGAATGCTACTTTGATAGTGAACCTGTGTACCTGCAAACAGATCAAACATGCAAACATATCAAAGCTGCCGAAAAATCATCTACTTATCCATGTTAGTGACTAAGGAATCTAACAACATGTACATGTGAAATCAAAACAACAGTTATGTGGGATGGAAATCAACTTTGCATTAAGAATGTATGGAGAAGCTTACAACTGTTTCTTTAGTGTCGAAAAGCACCTCCACAAGACAAACACTTCATCCCCATAAGCTCCAATTTTTCTCTCTATGCTCTACAATGACTTGTGCTAAGTGTTCAATCCAACAACATAACAATACCTCTATAGTTCTCCCCCTCAACTATGGACATGAGCTTGTATTTATAAGGCTCAATGGATAGGAATAGTTGAGAAAATTGTGGGTGAAGTGGCTCTAAGATCCTACCATGGGGGATCTCGAGCTCAACTGACCCATAATTATATGAATAAGGGAGGACACGAGGCTCATGATCTAGAAGCCTCAAGAAACTTCTCTTTTTCCCATTTTACCCACGGTACCGCTTTTCTTCTCTTATGACAGAGCGGCTTAGATGAGAAACACTTTTGGACCAAAGACCATAGGTGGTGGCACCGCTTCTTGAAAGCAGGATACATGTGGTGCTGAGCAAGGTACTGCTCATGGGCCACAAGGAAAGCGCGGTGCTGAGTTTTTTCAAGTAGAATTGACAAACAAAGTAAGTTTCCACTCCAAGTGCTGGGATTAAGGGCAAACATGGAAGTTAAGGGTCTTATCACATGGTGGTGATAGGATTTAGGTATAACAAAATTACCCCCAAAGGATGAGACTTAGAGGGATATGATAAGCAAGAGCTTTGAGAGAACAAGTTGTCACTTTGAGGTGAAAATGTCAGCTCGGTCGGAGAATGTCGTCCAGTATGAATCTGTAGTACATCAATATTTTTGACTCATAGACACATGTAACCAACTCATGGCTACAGACCAATACAAGGTAGATCCATGAGAGGAATAAACAAGCATGGCTCTAGTCTATGGACATCATAATGGAGCTAAGCCGCTAGATTTTAGGTAATGGGGGCAACCTACCAACCTCTGGATATCATGTTGGGTAAGAGTAGGTTAGAGAGCATAGTTTACTTTTGGTTTCAAGCTCGTTAAAAAATAAAACCACTCCTTAAGCATAGTTTACCTTTTGGTTTCAAGCTTTCATAAAACTGAAACGATGTGGTGAGCATAGTTCCCATTCTGTGTCAAGCTCGCTTAAAAATGAAACATATGCCTTTGAGCAAAGTTCCCATTCTATGTCAAGCTCATTAAAAAATAAAATAGATCTCCTCAATCATAGTTTACCTTTTGGTTTCAAGCTTGCATAAAAATGAAACCATTCTTGAGCATAGTTCATTTTCTATTTCAAGCTCGTTAAAAAATGAAGTAGGTTTCCTTAAGCATAGTTTACCTTTTGGTTTCAAGCTTGCATAAAAATGAAACCATGTTCCAAGCATAGTTACCTTCCATTTCAAGCTTGTGTAAAAATGAAACAGATCCCCTTCCCCTGAGTCGAGTCTTCACTTTAGTGTTATAACTTGAACCTTCTTTTCACCTGCCTGATTCTCATTCTTCCTATCCCCTTGGTGAACATTTTCACATTAGTAACTAGGTTTTTTAGGTTGGGTATGGAAGAAGAATCGTCAAATGAAAAAAATCTTGGGGAGAATGTTGAGCCCCTAGAAACCATGCTAGGGGTAAGCTTCGTTAGCAATCATGCTGGGGGAAAGCTTCCAACCTATGTATATCATGTTAATGGGATTTTTCAAGCATAGTTTACCCATTGGTTTCAAGCTTGCGTAAAAATTAAACCAATCTCTTAGCATTCTTTCAACTGATCTTCAAGCTTGTTAAAAACAGTAAGATGGTGTTGAGCTTACTTTTCATTTTTCATGCTCTGGTTAAAACATGAAAAGTGGTTTGAGCTTAGATTATTCCTTTTCCATTC
Organism: Pseudotsuga menziesii; assembly: GCA_001517045.1. Taxonomy (NCBI): domain Eukaryota; kingdom Viridiplantae; phylum Streptophyta; class Pinopsida; order Pinales; family Pinaceae; genus Pseudotsuga; species Pseudotsuga menziesii. The sequence goes on from LPNX011052906.1 coordinate 127,678, forward strand.
TCTGGATTCAAACATGAAAAAGTCTAATCGAGTCTCCTTTAAACTCTTTTCGGACTCTGTAAATATGAAAAGATTGTCGAGTACTTGTCTTCTTCATACTCGTAAAAGTATTTGAAGATTCGTCTCTTCGACGGTAGGTTATCTCTTTTTTGGTTCAGATGGACTATTTACGAAAAAGGAGCACTCCAGCCAATCATGTCTGAAAGAGTTCTCTAAGGCATTGTTTTATACTTTTTCGGGCCTTAGGGACTAAATCATATGAAAAAGGACCCTTTGGAGTCTTCTTCCGTAGTCATTCAGACTCTCTAAACATGAACGATATTGAGTTGGATTCAAACAAGAGTTCAAGAACTGAGGAAGATCATATCAACTAAGATATGCACTGCTCCCCGACGGAGTCGCCAGATTTGTAATCAAGAATATTGCACCTTCTGCAGACATAAGTTGTTCTCCTGGTCTGAATGGTTCAGATCCAGTAAAAATGAGTGAATGACAAAAGATGAAAGACCTTCCCTGAATGTCGTAGACACCTGGAATGCTGCTTCGATAGTGAACCCTGTGTACCTGCAAACAGATCAAACATGCAAACACATCAAAGCTACTAGAAAATCATCTACTTATCCATGTTAGTGACTAAGGAATCTAACAACATGTACATGTGAAATCAAAACAACAGTAATGTGGGACGAAAATCAGCTTTGCATTAAGAATGTATGGAGAAGCTTACAACTGTTGCCTTAGTGTCGATAAGCACTTCCACGAGACAAACAATTCATCTCCATAAGCTCCAACTTTGCTCTCTATGCTCTCCAATGACTTGGGCTAAGTGGTCAATCCAATAGCATAACAATACCTCTATAGTTCTCCCCCTCAACTATGGACATGAGCTTGTACTTATAAGGCTCAATGGATAGGAACAGTTGAGATAATTGTGGGTGAGGTGGCTCTAAGATCCTACCATGGGGGATCTTGAGCTCAACTGATCCATAATGATAGGGATAAGGGAGGACATGAGGCTCATGATCTAGAAGCCTCAAGAAACTTCTCTTTTTTCCATTTTACCCAGGCTACCGCTTTTCTTCTCTTATGACAGAGCGGTTTAGATGAGAAACTCTTTTGGACCAAAGACCATAGGTGGTGGCACCGCTTCTTGAAAACAGGATATAAGCGGTGCTGAGCAAGGTACCACTCATGGGCCACAAGGAAAGCGCGGTGCTGAGTTTTTTCAAGTAGAATTGACAAAAAAAGTAAGTTTCCACTCTAAGTGCTGGGATTAAGGGAAAACATGGAATTTAAGGGTCTTATCACATGGTGGTGACAGGATTTAGGTATAACATGATACTAAGTAAAGTTGATGTAAATTTGGGGAGGGTCAATTTTCTTTTTGAAGGATATATTTTAGTGCTAACAGTTCCCATATTTAATTTTGTTAATTGAAAATATATCTTCAACAACAACATTACTAATAAAACACTTGAATTTTGTTTCAAATGGGAGATCCTTTGTGGTTGTCATGATGAATTATGTTTGAATTTACGTCATAAACTGCATCATACAAGTTGCCTTAGCTTATGCTCTTTCATGTATTTTTAGGAATGGACTAAATGCTTAAGGTACATTGTTGGTTTTAGTTTCCATTGATGAATTATGTTTGAGTTTTTTCATGAAATGTTAGCATGCTTGCTATTTGAATGGATTCATGTATTTTCTTTTAGATTGTCCAGGGGCTTTATTTATTTATTTATTTTAAAAACATTAAATCCCATAAAAATCATGTTAGAAATTTTTAAGTTGAATCCAATTTCTAATTAAGTGGTATGTGTCGTGTCTAATTATATGAGCCTCTTGTATTTTATGATGGGTTTTGGCATGTGAAGAATATAATCAAATTATGCATTCTATGTTTGTTGTTTTTTATTGCCAAGGTTCCATTTTATCATTTGATAAAGCTATATATTCACAAAAATTCGGTGACAAGTGCCGCAAAATCAAATTCATCATTTTTGTTTTATTATTTTTGGTTCTCTGATGCTGGAATTTGTTTATGTCCATGATTAATGCTCTTAGCATGTGTGTTATTCCTAACGAATGATTTGTATCCACTTTTCTTTTTGGTTGTGATCCTTTTGTTACACTGATTGCAAAAAAAATCGTGTTTATATGCCACACCACAAATGCTTCAATTTCAATCATCTTGAGTGTTGTGGTATATATTCTATATGTGATGCCTAGACTTCTATGAATTGGTATCTAATACTTCTTTAATACATGTGGTGTTGTCTTAGGAAAAACCGAGCAAAAGCAATGCAAATTCTAGTGAAATACCTAAAGGTGTTTTATTCTTTCAATGGAGAGTTATTCGAGGAAATCACACAACTTCTTAATTTAGAGAATTTCATGTTTGTGTGTGAAAATAATTTTTCGTCTGCTACAAGTAATCCCTCTGGGTTGCATATATGCTCTTTTGTTGTATTAGATATTTTTCATGAATATTGTACTTCAATATTACCAACAAAGTTACACATCTTGTCATTTACGTTTTTGCTACAAACAGATCCCAGGGGATTTTCTTGATTGGTGAAATACTTGCCATCTGGTCATGATCTCTTTCACATAGTTGTTATTTTTCATCCTTATTAATTTATTTATTGGTGTTGTCTCTTTGTTATGTTTGGTTGAACACCAAGGAAAATGATAACTTTCCAAGCATGGAGATACCAAATCAGCAATGAATATCATGTTAGTTGAGTTTAAAAAGCTTATTGAGGCTAATCCTCTATTCTGTGATAAGTTGTAGTTTCCCTCTATGAAAGCTTCTTGTTTGTGAACACTTATTAATAAAAGGTTTATTTCCATTTGATTTTTTGAGTTTCCTTTCTATATAGTTGTTCCTAAGTGGGGGAACTTTGGAATATTTCCCAACAGAGGCATGCCCACCAAGTGAGTTCCCAACCAAAAGACAAGATAGAAGTAGATAAGGAGATGCATCAGTCATGAATTAACATTTTGAGCTCAACTTGGAATCCTGATAGAGGAAGATCCCAAGGAACTTCGAAAGGAGAAGCTCCAAGGAGTACCTAAATGAGTAGTTGTAAGGAGCGCCCAACAAAGGAGCACCCAATAAGTAGTTCGCAATAGAGGAGCACCCAACAAGGAGTGCCCAACATAGGAGTGACCAAGGAGCGGATCAACCTTGAAGCCTGACATAGGCATTCCCACCAAGTGAGTTCCCAACCAAAATTCATATCCCTCTCGGTGCTTGATAAATATGGGTTTAAAACTGAACTATGTTGTTGTTATGGGTAAATTCTTCTACCTTAATCTTTTTCCTCCAAATTCTAATAGATTAATCATTTGCTCACCTACTCCTAAATCTTTGCTAGATCTATTGATTTATGAAATATTTACTTGTTATGTCTTTGGTATTTTTGTTTCAAATAGATTGTAATTATAAAGATTTGGGGCCTTATCCTTTTCCTGTGAAGTTTCAAGTTATTTTGCAGAAACATGAAGTTAATTTAGCTATGAGATTTTAAATGGAGATAAATTCCAATTTTGTAGCGGTACTGAATGTTTTTTAGCAAAAAATTCTACAAAATCAATTATATAGTGGAACTCAAGTAATTTTAGGGTTTACCACTACAAAAATGTGAAGTCTGCAACAATACTAAAGTTTTGTTAAATAATTGACATTAGGATTTCACTGCTTGAATGTCATGAAATGTTGAAAGTTTGGGATTTCAATTGAAGCATGTCATGGTGAATAATTATATGAATAGGTTGAATGTCAAACGTAATAAGTTATGTGAATTTTCCCAAAGAATATCAAAGAAGAAAAAGGAATTGAAAAGGTAGAAGAGGTATTGGATAGTTAAGTATCAAAAAGAAAAGCAAAAGATTGAATCCAACCATGACAGGATAGGCATTATGGCAGAGCTTGGAACTTAGGTCTTACATGGCACCTTGTAGACTGAGTCATCTCAGGCTTGATAAGCTAACTAATGCAATAGGTTTTTGGTACAAGGAGGAGCATAATGCGAATCTACAATTAGTGCTGAGGCTTATCTTTTGCAGCATTGGTTTCACCAGTGTTGACGGGCATATGTGACTATGCGCGTAACAGGGAAGACAACCCAGACCGGGATCCTTAGAGCAGGTTCCAAGCTGTTTGGGATGGTCGTTTTCGACAGGTTTAAAGGCTCTGTTAGTCTGAAAGTCTAACTAAACTAAGTCTAAAAGATAAAAAATAGAGCTATTGCTTTGGTTAATTAAATCTAATAAATACCTACAAATGTACAAATTAAACTAGTTAATGAATGTACAAATTAAACTAATTAATCTACTTACTAATGAATTAGTAATTTAATTAAATTAATCTATGAAACAAATCTATTTAATTAACCGAACTTATAAATAATCAAAAATTAATCAAACATTTTAAATGAGTTATAAAATTTGCATTATTAACAAATATACATTAATTACAAAAATCAGGAAAGAACCTGAATGTAATTCAATGGTTGTTTTTCATAAAATAATTTAAAAGAAACAGCATATTAATCTATTTTCGATCTTATCCTTATCAAGAGTGAAAAGAATATTAAACCTGAAATCAAAATAACCGAAATCAGATCTTTTAACAAAACTATCAATAATCTTGACAATCTTCAAAACAAATTTAGAAATTATCAAGATCATGCAACAGACATATAAACCATGTACGTAACAATGACAGTCATCGATTTACAACATAGTATTTATTAACAGAACGATATTCAGCATAAGTCAATAGCCAGAAAATAATATATTTGCACAATTTCAAAAGTGAGATTATGACAAACATGTATAATATTGAAAAACAGTAAAAAAACTATGGATAACATACACATGTATTAAGCATAAAACCCTAAACAAATATATATTTATCACCAGTTTAAAAATCGTATCTGGTAACAGAAAGTTGTCTCGAGTCACCAAAAATCAAACTGCAGTCTTGTTGTCTCCTTTCCATAAACTACAACCCCCAGGCAGCAGTGTTTTCTGAGCTTTCAAGAGAGAAATATCTTCATCTTTGGCAGCCCCCACCTCCCTTAAATTCCAGCAAATTCCAGTCTGCTTAAATAACCAAAAACGGAATCCAAATTAGGTTTTACACAGGCGAAATTTTGCCGGCTGCAACTACAAAAATCGCGTCCAGAAAACCCTCGAAATCTCCTAGAATCCATCACTTTTTGGCAAAATCCTCGTGATTACAACTAAATGGGTCCGTTCTGAGAAACACCCATGTGGCGGATTTTTTAGATCTATCTCCATTTTTTCACAACATGGCCTGGAAAAACATCTATTATTTGAAAACGCATTTTTAATAACTGACAGAGAATAAAATTCGTCTCCTGGCAATTTCCAGAATCATAACAATCTCCTTAGCATCTGCACATGAAAAACAAAAAACCTAATAAAAGAAAGAAGTGTAAACAAAATTCAATTATGAGAAAATAAATAGCTTAACCAATGATCTTTCCAGCTCTTTTGGCATTTTCAAAATCTGCGATTTGTTTCAATATGTGCAATTAAAATATTTCAGCATCTACAGGATATTTGTTTTATCATTATTAGCAATATAATAATCCATAGATTCG
>LPNX011052912.1:0-32696 GCA_001517045.1 Pseudotsuga menziesii
TCATTATCAACAATACAGTAGAGAGAAGATTTGTTTTGGAGCCTTCATAAAGGGATTCATATGCCTTATCGAGAAGAGGTATATCATGAACATCATCAAATTCATCATTATTTTCATTATCATCGTCATTGTCATCATCAATTATAACATTAAATGAATCATGGATCAATGTATTTATACCATCATCTTTAACTACGTTGTCAGTATGATCATCTTGTTCAATACGATCATTCACTTATTCTCCATTAAACATAGACACTCCATGATCCTCCAGAACTTGTTCTAAAAACACTTCTTCTGGACAATATGTCGTAGGGTGTCTTTCCTTTATAACTACATGAAAATATAAATAGATATAAGTTAATATAGGAAATATTAAAATAATACATACATTTACCAAAGCAAAGAATATAAAAAACTTTATAATGCTAAACCTACAAATGGACGATATTGATTCCCCCCCTCAGCATATCCATGTTCCCTGCAATGTTTTGTGGCTGTTGAGATCAATATTCTTCTCCTCTTAAATCCCCTGCATTGAGTACATGGACAATAAAATTTGACATCACCCCTTCATTTCGCTGCATCCCATAGGGTAGAAAACAATTGTCGATTATGTTCGTTTGGATCATAAATATTTCTATTTGACATTTTGTCACCAACTTTGTGAATGAATACTATCAACAATCTTGAAAAATCAAGTTCCACGCACCACAATTTTCTCAAATGGAGGTTTGTCGAAGGATAAAAAAATTCCCAAAAATTGTATGTTGAAGACAACCACCCGTCAAAGAATAAAACAATTCCTCAAACCGTCTGTCGAGGAATAAATAATTTCCGCAAACCGTCTGTCGTTTCTATAGCAAACATGCTAGAATTTTTAAAAATGTTTATATTCATAATTTGGCAGTCATCGAATATCCGATGATATGAACCTACTTACAATTGGAAATATGGGTTTATACTATTTGAAATATGTCTCTATATTATTTTGAAAAATAGCCCGATGACATCGAAAATTTGACACCAACCCCTTCACCTATCATTGCAAATCCGATGACTCATCATTCAAATGTTGTTGCAAATTCAACACACCAACATCGCATATCCGACGACATAGTGTGCAAAGCGTCGTCAAAAAATCTACGATAAGGTCATCGAAAATTTGACGATGCATAAATAAATCAGAAGGTACAATACCTTTTCATCATTGCAAACCGACAAAACCGTACTTTACGTCGGATGTCGTTGGATTCTGTCATCAGATTTTGGGTTCAAATCCTGTTGTGATATTATATTGGAATCATGGCAAGGAGCTCAAGGTCAAGGCCCTTCCATCGATTGGGTGTTTTGTGTATAGGTGATCAAGGTTGATGCATATGGTTATTATGTTGGTCATGCATAGTATATTTTGAATATCATGTAAATGTACTAATTAATCAAATACCACATCTATATATGCACTACAAAATGAATATATGGGGGCATGATTTCACAAGGAATAGGGATGGGAGTTAGTCAAACCCCCTAAGCCAATAGGGTGTGACCTGTCAATGGGGAAACCCATGAACCCTCAGCACATCTTTGTCCCCTGTCCTCAATCATTAATTTCTTCCAAAAGTTGGTTGAGGTAGTTAATTCCTTGGGCAGAGAAAGGCATGGTAGTTTGATTGTGTGTCTAAGCAAGCCTGTAGGTATGCAGTCTGGGAAGCTGTGTTATTTCTTCTGAAGTAAGAAAACCATGGATTGCGTGCTGAGTCCATTTTCTCATGGGTCATGTTGTATGTTGGGGGGGTTAATATTCCATCTTGTGGTTATTGGGGATCATTTTATCATTCACGCAGGTTGGTTGTTCATTCCAGATCTTGCAGCCACATTCTTGCTTGGGCAGAGGCATTCTAAACAATTGTGCACTTTTTCACTCTCCTAAGCCCCGGAGCTCGTTTTTCTAAAAGTATTTCCCTTTGCTGAGACATTTTTTTATGTGTTGCAGCATTATCCTGAACCACATATTGGTAGAATAACATGCTTTTCTCAGTGTTATAGTGTGAATCCTAAGTGTTGTGTTTCCCTGTGAATTGTTGTGATTTTCACCCTGGTTTGGGTCTGAACTGTATGCAATAATTAGGAGTGCAAGAGACGTAGAATGTGCTTGATAAACCTAGTGTGGAACCTCACAATAAGATAAGAGTGGCTAGTGAATATGCTCTACACTTCCTGAAGAGAACTGTAAGGGAAGGTGTAGCCCGAGGGACTGTGGAGAAGATAAGGGGACACTTCATTGTGTTGGGTGTGTAGGCAACGTGGATTCCAGGCCAAATAGATCTTTTGAAGGTGTCTTTAGATCTATGGTTGAGCTCACTAGCTTAGTAGTTCTTCTTTTCCACTGCCTTAGAATCTTGATAAACCCAATTGGATATTGGCTTGGCTATGCCTTGTTGTGCATTTTACCCATGTGTGTAATCCTTGGTTGATTAGCCTATGAAACTGAGTAGTGAGATGGCTTGGCTGAGTTCCTGATAAACCCATATGTTGGCTTGGATGGCCCTTATTGTGGAAGTTGGCTTGACTGTGAAGAGTTTGATAAACCAAATTGTATGTCGGCTTTCCTGAGTAAGCCTAATAAACCCATTAGTGTTTAAGCCTAATAAACCCAGCAGTGTTTGGCTTAATTTCATGTAGCTTGATAAAACCAACTTGGCGTTGGATTGGCTGGACAGTCTGATAAACCCAACTGAAGGTTAGATTGACTATGTGTGATATGACCTCACTATGTGTAATTTTGTTGTTCCCTATTTCCTTGTTGAAATCATGCCGAGCTCGGGGGTGGAAGTTGTGTTGAGAGATTGATGAACACAATTGGCCTATGGTTGCGTGGAACCTTGCAGCCACATAGTTAGTTGCGGGACAACTTCATCATCCAAGATAAGTATTCTATGTTATTCTTGTTTATGCAATGTAATTGCTTATGAATGACTATAATGGTTATGTAGAATTATTATGAATATGATGAATTGATGATGATGATGAATTATTATTAGTGTTTCAGTAGAGTTACTGTTGATGAATGTTCCTGCATTTGCATCTATTTTTTCCTTGAATGTTTCCATGCATTTTTGCCTAAGTTCATGGAGGATAGAATCATGTTAAAAAGTCGGAATGCATCTCACTTGTCATTTCCACCCTTTAAAATCCACTTGGGGAAGGAGGAAGGAGAAAATCGGAAAGGAGCAGTGAAACAAGGAAGAATTTGGGTTTTCCACACCCCGAGATCCTCCTGCAGGAGACGAAGGGAGAAAGAGGAAAAGTGAAGAAAAGTTCTAAGGAAGAGTTAACTTACCAATTTTGGAAGTCTGAGGTTGGAAAGAAAAAGTTGGAAGTAAAAAAAAGGATAAGGTTTAAAGATAAGTTTTTTGGTTCTCAAGTTCCGCGCAAGAGGGTGAAAAGGTGGAATGTGGAAGGCAGAAACAAGGATAAAGGTTTCCATCATTTAATAGTTTTTTGATTCCTGAGTTCCACACTCAAGGGTAGAAAGGTGGAAGGTGGAATATGGCTGAGTAATTGCGTCGAAAGGTTATGTTTCTGACTTCTAAGTTCTAAAGGCAGAAGGAATAAGGGAAGAAGATGGAATGTGGTTGAGCAATTCCTTCGAATGGTTATGTTTCTGACTTTCAAGTTCCGAAGGCAGAAGGGCGGAAGGGAGGAAGGTAGAAGTTTGTTAAAATATTTTGTCAAAAAGTTGTTTCTTCAACTTTTGAGTTCCAAAAGTGAAAGGCGGAAGGGCGGAAGGGGAAAGGAGGAAGTTCATTGAACTATTCCATTGAAAAATTGTTTTTACAACTTCTGAATTCCAAAGGCGGAAGGGCGGAAGGTAGAAGGAGGAAGGTAATTGAACAATTTCATCAAAAAAGATTTTTTTCTGACTTTTGAGTTCTAAAGGAGGAAGGAAAAAGGGCGGAAGGTGAGTTGTATAAATCTGTCACACATTATGCTCCTAGTTCTCGGATTCCGCAATAGAAAGGTGGATATGGTAGTGCAGAGGGAGGAGTGTGGAAATGATAGATTCAGTGCAGAAAAAGGTGTTTCCGGTCATAGAAGGGATATGTGAAGGTTGGAATGAATGTTATAGTGGTTTCTAAGCATGAGAATGAGTGTGGAAGAGCCATGTGTTAACGTTCATTCCCGTGTTTCGAAAGGAGAACAAGATTTCTTGAAGAAAAAAATTTAATTTATCCGCATTATGGGATATGGGGATGTTACAGATTGGTATCTGAGTTGTTGGTTGCAGCACTAGGGCCTAAATGGGACAAGTGAAAATTTGGTAAGTGTTTTTGAATTTTTTTATTGTCTAACATTGTGTTTGATTAACACATTTTTGAATAGTCATAGTGCAGTTGGGAAAACTTGGTTTGGCGTGGCCATGAGAACCTACGGGATGAATGATGCATGGAGTCCCTATGAGCATGGGGAAGATGCTATGGGGGAAAATGTCCAAGTTTGAAATGTCGATACAAATTCTAATGGTAGAATATATCAATATAATCCCCCAAATATTGAAACCACCATGAGAATCCTGATTAAATCTCAGGAAGAGCAGCATCAGCTGAATGCAGCCATGTTGCAGAGTTTGATAGACATCCAAAGGAGGATGAGCTCTAGGCGTCGTTCAGTACATCCAGAAGGAAGTAAAATCATTTCTAGAAGAATAAATAGATCTTCTAGTGGGTCATATGACTCTGAAGGATCCACTAGGGGTTCAATATCTTCATCTCACAGAGATAAGAGAAAGAGGCGCTACAGAAACATCTCACATGATGAGTTCAAAAAGGAAAGGTCACCTACCTTTAATGGTGAGTTAAAGACTGGTCAAGAAGATGAAGCTTGGCTTCTTGGGATGAATAAATATTTCCAAGTCCATGAATACTCAAGAAATATGAAGGCTAGGGTATCCATCTTCAATCTGAATGGAATAGCATCCATATGGTGGGAGCACCTCAGGAAGGTGAGGAATATCAATGACATAAATATAGTGTGGAAGCAGTTCAAGAAGTATTTCAAGCAAAAATACCTCTATGACAAGTACTATGATGACAAGATCAAATAATTCCATGAGCTGAGATTGGGACAGCTAACCATGGAAGAATATGCAAATAAGTTGTTGGAGTTGTTGAGGTATGCTAGGTACATCAAGGATGATAAGGTGAAAATACAATGTTTTCTGAGTGGGATACCTCAAGAATACAAAGACAAAATTGAGCTTGATGATCCTATAACTCTAGAAGGGGCTATCAAGAAGGATAAATATTTCTACGATTAGAACAAAGGAAAACCTGATTACCATAAGGCTTAGAAGGACATGAGAAATGAGAAGTCTTACCAAAGGAATAAAGGTTTCAAACCTTCTCAATTTTGAAACCAGCAAAAGCAGCTATCACAAGCTATGACTAATCCAACTAGAGTGATGGGAGAAAATCCAAGAGATCCACAATAGAAAATAGAACCACTCCAATGATGGAGATGTGGAGGACCCCACATGCGCAAGAATTTCCCACTTGAGAATGGGTATGTCAGTCAAGCTCAAAACATTCAAGAAGCAAAAACTATGGGTCAAGTTACAAGGACTATCCCTATGATTTATGCAGCACTAGAGGACCACTAGGCAGATCATCAGTCAACCATGGTTGAAGTTGCAGGTAATATTGTTGAGCAATCTGTTTCTATTTTGGTTGACCCTGGATCTACTCACAGTTATATTACTCCTAGACTAGTTGTGCTTTTAAGAAGTTAAAGCATAGAAAATCATGGTTAGTTCAGCTAGCCATTGGGACTAAGAGAAAGGTTAGTGAAGTGGTGGAAAAATTTCCACTGGTTATGGATGGGTTGGACACTTATGCAAATCTGAATGTTTTTCCACTTGGTTCCTATGACATTCTCATTGGAATGGTTTGGTTGGAAACACACAGAGTAAAGCTTGATTGTTACAACAAGACTTTTGAATGCATAGATGAAAAAGGAAACTTAATGGTTGTAAGAGGAATTCCAAAGGTGATATTTGTTAGTAATATTTCATCAATGCAGCTAAAGAAGTTCTGTAGGAAAGGTTGCATATTGTATGCAACTCATGTTTTGGAGGTAGCAGAGAATGAAACTCCTAGGTTGGAGGAATTTCATGTGTTGCAGGAATTTAGAGATGTTTTTCCTAATGAAATTCCAGGGCTTCCTCCAAAGAGGGACATTGATTTTACAATTGAACTTCTGTCAAGAGCAGCACTAGTGTCCAAGACCCCTATAGTATAAGTACACCATAATTGCTAGAGATGAACATGCAACTGCAAGAGTTGTTGGAGAACAAGTATATCAGGTCGAGCGTGTCTCATTGGGGAGCACCAGTTCTGTTTATGAAAAATAAAGATGGTACACTCAGGCTGTGTATTGATTACAAATAGTTGAACAAGGCCACTGTGAAGAATAAATTCCCTTTTCCTAGGATTGATGACCTCTTTGATCAAATGAAAGGAGCAAAGGTATTTTCCAATATTGAATTGAGGTCTGGTTACCATCAGGTAAGAGTAAATGATGAAAAAATTCATAAGACAGCCTTCAGAACAAGGTATGGAAATTATGAGTGTGTGGTGGTACCATTTGGTCTCACAAATGCACCAACTGCATTCATGTGCCTCATGAATAGTTTTTCCAGCAGGTATCTAGATAAGTTTGTTCTTGTTTTCCTTGATGACATTCTTATTTATTCTAAGAATGAGGAAGAACATGAAGAACATTTGAGGCTGACTTTGAAATTGCTAAGGGAGCATAAGTTGTATGCAAAGTTGAGAGAATGTGACTTCTATAAATATATGATTAATTATTTGGGTCACATCATCTCACATGAAGGCATATCTATGGACCCTGGAAAGATTGAGGCCATTATGAATTGGCCTACTCCAAGGAATGTGACAGATGTAAGATATGTTATGGGACTTGTAGGATACTACAAGGGTTCATTGAAGGATTCTCCAAGGTTGCACATCCAATCACTTCCTTGCAAAGGAAGGGAATAAAATTTGAATGGACACCAAGGTGTGAATAAAGCTTCCAACAGTGGAAGAATATTCTCACAAGTGCATCAGTTTTGAAAATTGCAAACCCCCCAAAAAAAATGTGGTGTGTACTGATGCATGTAATCAAAGGACTTGGAGGATTTCTTATGCAAGACAACCACATGGTGTGATATGAGTAAATAAAGTTGAAGGACCATTAGCAATAACTATGCCACTCATGACTTATAACTTGCAACCATAGTACATGCTCTCAAGATGTGCATGGATTACTTAATGGGCATAAAATTTGAGTTAAGGACAGACCACTATGGTATGAAATATTTGTTTGATCGACCAACTCTAAATTCTAGGAAATATAGATGGATTGAGTTTTTATGTGAGTTTTATTTTGAAATCAAACACATAAAAGGAAAAGAAAATAAAGTGGCCACTGCACTCAGAAGGAACATGCATGAAATGCATGTGGCATCTCTTAGTATTTTCTAGTCAGATTTAAGACAACAAATTGTTAATCATACTGATGAGGATCAATTGTATGTGCATATAAAGGACAAATTGCAGTAGCAAAGTCTTGAGAAGAGTTATGAGGGATATAAATTGGAAGAAGATGGAATTCTTACTTATAAAAAACAAAATTTATATTCCAAATGTAGCATATTTGAGGAGAATTGTTATGGGTGAAATCCATCAAGCTCCATATTCTAGTCACCCATGGTATCAGAAAACAATTGCTATAGCCAGAAATAAGTATTTTTGTCTAGGAATGAAGAAGAACATTGCTGAGTATATTTCAAAGTGCATGAAATGTCAGTAGGTCAAGGTTGAGCATCAACACCCATCATGTTTGTTGCAGCCTTTTCCAGTTCCAGAATGGAAATGAGAAGTTGTTTCCATGGATTTTATTACAAGATTTCCAATGACTTGGAGACAACATGATTCCATCATGGTTGTGGTGGACAAGTTGAAAAATGTAACACATTTTATACCGGTTAATTCCACTTATAAGAATGATTCCATTGCAAAAGTATTCATGAAGGAGATTTTCAGATTGCATGGATTTCCTAAGGCAATAGTATCTGACAGGGATCCTAAGTTCACTTCCAAATTTTAGAAGGGTATGCTTGCAGATTTGGGTACCAAGTTGAACTTCAACACTACCTACCATCCTCAGACTGATGGTTAGACATAGAGATTGAATCACATGCTGGAAGAAATGCTTTGCATGTATGTGATGGACAAACCAACCAAGTGGGAATATTATTTACACTTGGTAGAGTTTGTTTATAATTATGGACAACAATAATCCTTGGGGATGAGTCCATATGAAGATTTGTATGGAATAAGGTGTAGGACACCAGTGACTTGGGAAAACCCAGTGAACAGGATTGTGCTTGGTCCATAATTTCTCAAGGAAATGGAGAAAGAGGTTTCAAAGATCAAGCAGAACCTGAAAGCATCCCAGGATAGAAAAAAAGCTATGTAGACAAGCATAGGGTGCATAGAGAGTTGAGTGTTGGGGATCATTTTTACCTCAGAGTGAGGTCAAGGAAGAGTTCCTTGAATCTTGGAAGTTGTGTCAAGATGTCACCTAGATACCATGGGGTGTTTGAAGTGCTTGAAAGAATAGGGCCAGTTGCATATAGACTTGCATTTCCTGCGAGCACTAGAGCTCATCATGTTTTTAATGTTTCTTTACTTAATAAATATGTACATGATCCCAACCATATGATAAATTGGGATGTGATTCAGTTGGAACCTGAGCGAGAGTTCCAAACCAAGACATTGTGCATCCTTGACAAGAAGGTCACAGTGCTCCGGAATCAAGTCGTTAGACAGGTGAAGGTGCAATGGGAGCACTACAGTCCTAAAGAGGCTATGTGGGAGCTGGAGGATGCCATGTGATTGGAACATCTATTTTTGTTCAATTTTGAAAAGAACCAAGGATAGTTTTGTTGTAAGGGAGAGGGGAATCTAATGTCCCTATTTTGGCCTCAAGGGGGAGGGGAATGTGTGCCCCGGTTTTGACCCCATGGTATTTAAATTTTACATGATGTATATATTATATTGGAATCATGGAAAGAAGCTGAAGGACAAGGCCCTACCATTGATTGGGTGATTTGTGTATAGGTGATCAAGGTTGATGCTTATGGTTATTATGTTGGTCATGCACAGTATATTTTGAATATCATGTAATTGTACAAATTAATAAAATACCACAACTAGCTATGCACTACAATGTGAAAGAGATTGGAGCATGATTTCACAAGGAATAGGGAGGGGATTATTCAAACCCCCTAAGCCAGTAGGGTGTGTCCAGATGTCAATGGGGAAACCCATGAACCCTCAGCTACCTTTTTGTCCTCTTTCCTCAATCATTCATTTCTTCCAAAAGTTGGTTTATGGAGTTAATGCCTTGGGCAGAGAAAGGCATGGTAGTTTCATTGTGTGTCTGAAAAGTCTTGCAGGTCTGCAGTATGGGAAGCTATGTTCTTGCTTCTAAAGAAAGAAAACCCTGGATTGCGTGCCAAGTCCATTTTCTCATGGGTTGTTCTAAACAGTGGGGAGGTTAATATTTCATCTCGTGGTTGTGGGGGATCATACTATCATTCAAACAGGATGGTTATTCATTTTGTATCTTGCAATTGTGTTCTTGCTTGGGAAGAGGAATTCTGAACAATTACACACTTGTTCACTCTCCTGATCTGTGGAACTCGTTGTTCTACAAGTATTTCCCTTTGCTAATAAATTTGATGATGTGTTGCAGCGTTATCCTAAACCATAGATTGGTAGGAGACCATGATTTTCTCATTGTTATAGTGTGAAGCCTGTGTGTTGTGTTTCCCTGTGAATTGTTGTGATTTGCACCCTGGTTTGGGTCTAAGCTGTATTCAAGACTTGGGAGTGGAAGAGACATAGAATGTGCTTTATAAAGCTATTGTGGAACCTCACAATAATATAAGAGTGGCTGGTGAATCTTCCCTGCACATCTTAAAGAGCACTAGAAGGGAAGGTGCAGCCCGAGGGACTATGGAGTAGAGAAGGGGATGCTTCCTTGTGTTGGGTGTGTAGGTAACGTGGATTCCAGCCCAAATAGATCTTGTGAAGGTGTCTTTAGCTCCGTGGATGAGCTTACTATCTTAGTAGTTCTTCCTGTCCACTACCTTAGCAACTTCATAAAACCAATTGGATATTGGCTTGGCTATGCCTTGTTGTGCATTTTAGCCATATGTGTAATCCTTGGTTGATTAGCCTGTGAAACCCACCAGTGAGATGGCTTGGTCGAATTCCTGATAAAACCATATGTTGGATTGGTTGGTACTTATTGTGGAAGTTGGCCTGACCATGAACAGTCTGATAAACCCAATGGTATGTTGGCTTGGTTGAGTAATCCCAATAAACCCATCAGTGTTTAGCTTAATTTCCTGCAGCCTGATAAACCCAACTTGGTGTTGGCTTGGTTGGACAATCTGATAAAACTAGATGAAGGTTGGCTCGACTATGTGTGATATGACTTGGTTGTGTGTAAGTCTATTGTTCCCTAGTTCCTTGTGGAAATCATTCCCATATCAGGGGTGGCAGTTGTGTTGAGAGATTGATGAACACAACTGGCCTATGGTTGGGTGGAACATTGCAGCCACATAGCTAGTTGCGGGACAACTCCGTCATCCAAGATAAGTATTCTCTGTTATTCTTGTTTAAGCAATGTAATTGATTATGAATTACTATATTGGTTATGTAGAATTCTTATGAATATAATGAATTTATGATGATGAATGCTTGTTAGTGTTTCAGTAGAGTTACGGTTGATGAATTTTCCTACATTTGCATATATTTTTGCCTTAAATTTTCCATGCATCTTTGCCTAAGTACATGGAGACTAGAAGCTTGTTACAAAGTTAGAATGCATCTGACTTAGTGTTTCCACCCTTTGAAATCCTCTTGGGGAAGGCAAAAGGAAGAAATAAAAAAGGAGCAGTGAAATGATGAAGAATATGGGTTTTTCGCACCATGGGATCCTCCTACGAGAGGCGGAGGGAGGAAGCGGAAAAGTGCAGAAAAATTATAAGGAAAAGCTAACTTTTTTATTTTTGAAGTCTAAGGTCGAAAAGAGGAAGTCGAAAGTGCATAAAAGGATAAGTTTGAAAGCTAAGTTTTCCAGTTCTTGAGTTCCGCACTAGAGGGCAGAAAGGAAGAATACGGAAGGCGAAAACAATGATAAAGGTTTTCATCGTTTAATAGTTTTCCAATTCCTGAGTTCCGCACTCTATGGCGGAAAGATGGAAGGCGGAAGGCATAAAATGGCCGATTAATTATGTAGAAAGGTTATGTTTCAAACTTCTGAGTTCTGAAGGAGAAAGGAAAATTATGGTCGAGTAATTGCATCGAAAGGTTTTGTTTCTGATTTTCGAGTTCCGAAGGCAAAAGGGAGGAAGGCGGAAGGTCGTTAAACGATTCCGTCAAAAAGTTGTTTTTTCGACTTTCGAGTTCTAAAGGTGGAAGGGAGGAAGGAGGAAGGTTGTTAAATGATTCCGTCAAAAATTTGTTTTTTTGACTTCCAAGTTTTGAATGCAGAACGTAGAAGGAAGAAGTTTATTGAACTATTTCATTGAAAAGTTGTTTTTCTAACTTCCAAGTTCCGAAGGCAGAAGGCAGAAGGAGGAAGGTCATTGAACGATTCCATCGAAAATATGCCTTTCTGACTTTCAAGTTTCGAAGGAGTAAGGTTGAAGGGAGGAAGGTTATTTGGATAACTCCATCACACATTGTGCTCTCGGTTCCCAGATTCCATAGTGGAAAGGAGGAAAGGGCAGTGCAGAGGGCGAAGTGCAGAAAAAGGTGTTTTCGGTCGTAGAAGGGATCTATGAAGGGAGAAACGAATGTTACAGTGGTTTCTAAGCATGAGAATGAATGTACAAGAGTGTGTTAACATCCATTCCATGTGTTTTGAAAGGAGAATAAGATTTCTTGAAGCATACATTTTAATTTATCTACAATATGGGGTATGGGGACCTTTCAGATTGGTATCAGAGTTTTTGGTTGCAGCACTAGGGCCTAAATGGGACAAGTGAAAATTTGGTAAGTGTTTTTGAATTCTGGGATTTCCTAATAGTTTGTTTGATTAACACATTTTTGCATTGTCATAGTGCAGTTGGGAAAAGTTGGTTTTGCATGGCCATGAGAACCTAAGGCATGAATGATGCACGGAGTCCCTATGAGCACGAGGAAGATATATGAGTTGGACTTGTTGAGACAAAGTATAATGGAAGAATATATCAATATACTCCCCTATATATTGTAGCTACCATGATAACCATGATTAAATTTGAGGAAGAGCAGCATCAACTGAATGCAGCCATGTTGCAGAGTTTGGCAGACATCCAAAGGCCGATGAGCTCTGGGCATCATGCAGTACATCCAGAAGGAAGAAAAAGTAGTGCCAAAAGAAGAAAGAGATTGTCTAGTGGTTCATATGACTATGAAGAATCCACTAGGGCTCAATCTCTTCATCTCACAGAGACAAGAGAAAGAGGCACTACAGAAACAGCTCACGTGACGAGTTCAAAAAGGCAGGGCCTCCTACCTTTAATGGTGAGGTAAATACTAGTCAAGAAGCTGAATCTTGTCTTCTTGGGATGAAGAAATATTTCCAATTCCACAATTACTCAGGAAATATGAAGGCTAGGGTATCCATATTCAATCAGAATGGCAGAGCATCCATATGGTGGGAGCACCTCAGGAAAGTGAGGAAGATCAATGACAAGAAGATAGTGTGGAAGAAGTTCAAGAAGAATTTCAAGAAGAAATACATCTCTAACAAGTACTATGATGACAAGATCAAAGAATTCCATGAGCTAAGATTGGGATAGCTGACCATGGAAGAATATGAAAATAAGTTCTTGGAATTGTTGAGGTATGTCAGGTACATCAAAAATGATAAGGTGAAAATCCATCGTTTTCGGAGTAGGCTACCTCAAGCATACAAAGAAATAATTGAGTTTGATGAGCCTAGAACTCTAGAAGAAGCTATCAAGGAGGCTAAATATTGCTATGATTGGAAAAAAGGAAAACCTAATTACCATAAGGCTTGGTGTTGGGACAGTAAAAGAGCACAAGGAAGAATCTGAAGTGCAAGCGCAAGATAGGAAAAACAAGTGCACAACGGAGAAAAATAGTTAAAGGATGGAAAGGAAGTGCAAAGCAGAGAAAGTTGCATCGAATATTGGTGTGATGGGGAAAATCATACCCAGAGTCGGTGGGACAGTAGTAGGTAGAAGAGTAAAGGCTGGACAAGTGCAGGTCAAGAAGGACTATAGGAGCTCGAGCCGCCAGAATACTAAGGGACAGTTTTGCAGATAGTTATGATGTGTACAAGAAGACTAAAAAATGTTTCTGCAGCTAGTTATGGCCCGTGAGTAATGTAATGCAAGACATTTTAATGTAATAGAATATATTTTTTAGCTACTTATGAATGTTATAACTGAGTTGTACTCAGTCAACCCTGTGTAGTTTTCTAATAACTATATATAGGAGGAACTCATTCTGTATAAGGGTTAGCTTTAGAGGGATTGTATTAATTCATTGCTGACTTAGAGAGAAGTCTGATAGTAGAAGGCTATTGAGTCGAGGATCTGCAGCTATGTGCATAGACCATTTTGTAGGAGTTAATCTGCAGCTGATTACGTAGACACTAAAGTAGAATATTCGATCCAGGTTGTGTGTGGATCAGTAGGAGTAGATAGAAGAATAAACCAAAGAGCATGAGAGTAAGAAGGGTCTGATCCAAAAGACATATCTCAAAACTGTCTATAAGTCACAGACTGCAAGGTGCTATATATATTTCTCATGCCAGATGAATAGCACCTTGGTGGTTTTTCCCAGATGGGTTTCCATGTTATTTCCTATGTTAATGAATGATTGAATGTTGTGTTGAATGTTGAATTCTTATGGATAATGTTGAATGTTTGATTATCTCTCGTTATTTATGGTTATTCTTTGAATGAATGTCGCAATACTAATAAGCAGTGAATGAATGGATATCTAAGCATCATCAAATAATTATGTATTAGTTCATGTTTAACACTATTAATTCATAATATAAGTTGCATCACAGTCATTTACTACTAAGGAATCAGTTGCATCGCACTATTGCACCCATTGTTAAGTTGTTAAGGACAAGGTTGTGTTGTAGGCTGGTTGTGGTGCACTGTTGCGCCTCTATCGAGTAGTGAAAGTATCCATCCTTCCATCTCTGTCAAGTGCCTTTTTCACGCGCCAAGGGACTATAATCCCTCACCAATTGCAGAAACATGCTTCTGGCAGTTACACATTAAGATATCTCGGGTGAGACTGTTCCTTCCTTGCAGGTGTTTTTGACTGAACTTGCTCTATCGGGCCGATGTCTTTGGGTGTTTTGTTGGTTTTGTGTTGTTGTTGAACCTGGGTCATGTGAGTGAGGAAAAGTAGGCCAACAAATGGTTCTGTTTCTAGGAGTTTAATCATTTGAGTCAAGGGAAATGTTGTGGCATCTGATAAAGAAGGAAATTGAGGATTGGCTCGAGTCTAAGACGCTAGCATTTGGGCAAGAAGAGAGTGCAATATTGTGGTTGAGTGCAGAAAACTAGTTATACTGATACATATACTCGAATATTCACAAGATATTCTTTGTGTATTTTCCTATTGTTATGCATGAGTGGTTTTCAAGATTGGAAACTCTACAAACAAATTTCCAAAGAAGAGGAGTGGTCGAGTGGAGTGCTCAGTTGATTAGCAAGATAATCAGTGTAAGTAACCCTATCTCTAGAGCTGTTGATTTTTGGGTCGACAGTATTTTGCAAGGATGTATTACTGAGTTTACAGTAGAGACAATAACCTCATATAGTGAGGCTGAAAGAATTTTTTTCCAAGATCCCCGAAGAAGGTATTTGTTATCTATAAATACATGGATAAATATGCTCATCTATGAGAAGGGTATTTTGCAGTTCAACAGTTAAGTCGCATATCCATAGGAGGGGATATGTAGCGGATGACCTACAGAGACAATGGGAGATGGTGAGCTGAAATGTTCCTAGGAAGTACAGAACCTGAACTAGAAGCTGGATTCCTAAGGAGAGGAAGGAGATTCAAGTCGGGGAAAATAAGAAAGACAGTAGGAGGAAGACGAACTCCTAGTCTGTTTGAGGAGAGTGAGTATGAATTTGAGTCATGGATAGACGAAGGGTCTTGCGATGAAGAAGAATACTATAGCTAAATTTTTGAAGGAGCAAAAGAATCTGAGGAGACACCAAGATCAGGATGAAACTACATCACACCAAGAGTATCGCCATAGGTAAGTTCTAGAGCCTCATCTCCTAAAAGAGATGTTAATACTGATAGTGCTAGTATTGCAACTAGCATGAAAGGAAGTCCACCTTCATTAAATTATTGTTTACACAACCCTGATTCCAACTCAATGGTTGGGGAAGATATTAGATTACACACATTCAATGGGAATGGAGTAGAAGATCCGGAGCATTAGTGGTTCTTTTGCGAATATTTTTGGATGGTTCTCCAAGTTCACAGTGTGGACCGCAGATGATCATGAATTTATGGGGCCTCGTGCTGGACTAGTTTATGAAGTTCTGTGTACTAGCAGTTGGCACCCCATAGAATACCCTTGATGAGATCCGACTCATAATGATTTGTGAGTTCAAAAAACCCAAATCTGAGTCACAGTGCATCACTAAGATCAAGGAGATAAATAAGCTACCAACGGGATCCATATCGGATTTTGATTAGCGGTTTAAAACTTTGATAGCCAAAGTTAGTTTCCAGGTGTTGGATCTACAACATAAAGAGTGGTTTATTGATGCGGTCCTACCACACATTCGAGCTCCTTTGATGCAATAGAAGATTGTGTCACAGACGGAAGCACTAGAACTAATGATGAAGATGGAATCCTCGCCAATCAGAAATGGTGGCGCATGTATGATGCATATTTAGTCGCAGTTGGCTAATCTAACCATGCATATTCAAGACAAAAAGAAGGGTAAAGAAGCATGTGAGGACTTGTGGTGCAAAATATTTTGAACGGATGGACACACCAAGGATAATTGTCTATCATACATGAACTATATCTCATCAGGAGCACCTAATCCATTGAGTACTCATGGGATACCCTAGTGTCGAATATGCTAGACTAGAGGCCATCATGACAAGGACTGCTTATATTTATAGAAGATTATAAGTACCCCAACCATCCTTTTTTGTCAGTTTTGAAAATCAATAGGGAATGATGAGAAGGATTACAAAGCATATCAACTCCTAAAAGAGAATACAATCGACACCTACTTGATGAAGAATGAGGGGCAGGTTTAGGCTGAGCAGGAACAAGTGCACTACCAGCCTAATCCTTTCCCATAAAACCAATATCAAAATCAGAATTAGTCTTAGTTTGCGCCAAAGAACCCATACTCACCACAGAATCAATACACACTGTAGCAGCCACACCCTTAGGGAAGGGAGGGTGGAGACTTCAGACATAGAAGAGGAGGAGGATTTGGTAGCGGAAGAGGTCAAGTCGTATGCTATAAATGTGGACAGATAGGCCATTATGTCAGATATTTCCAGGAACCTGCAAATACCTGTTCATATTACAAAGCACGAGACCATAATGTTGAACAATGTCCCCAGTTGATCCCAAAGTGGCAAGCTCAAACTGTCGGGGGTCCTAACCATGCACAGAATCCAAACCCAAATCCAAATCCTAACTTAAATGTTCAGATGATTGCTATCAAGCCAAGAGATATGAGTGTTGTTATCGTAACACGAGGAGGTGTTGTGACTAGAGCTGATTAGAATATACCGCAAGAAAAACCGCAGGTGCGACCTACAATGCAGAAGAAAGTACCATTCAACATTAAAAAATAGAAACAAGTATTTTTGGGCTTGCAACCAGAGTTTGTAGACCCAGAACAACCATCTTCCTTAGTTGAAGTCAAGGATATGCTTGAAATATTTCAACAAATATTCCAGAAGCAAGCTCCAAGAAAGGTTAGTAATCTCAAGTCATTTATTTCAATTTTCTTAGTGTTGCTCCATGATAAAGATGCTATCTCAAAAACTACAAGCACTTATAGAAGAGACCCCATCACAACCTGAAAAAAGAATTAACCATGTTAAAAATAAATTCAAAACTGGGTGCAAGTTGAGAATGACTGCGCAGATAGGGGACTACGACATGGACTACATTATTCTAGATCTCGAGTCGGACGTCAATATTTTTACGCGACAAATGTGGGAGAGCATGGGAAAGCCGTGCTTGGACTAGTCTCCTATCCAATTGAGGCTTACAAATCAAGTGAACGTCCTACCGATTGGTAGATTGAGTCAAGTCCTTGTCAACATCGAGGGGATGTGCACATTTAGAGACTTTGAATTTATCAACATTGACGACAACACGAACCCATATCCCATGTTCCTAGGGATAGATTAGGCCATAGATAATCATAGCATTATAAACTTCAAGAAAATAATCCTCTCATTCGAGGATGATGAGATAAGGGTAGTGTTTCCCATTGATCCATTGGATGGACAAAGATACATTGAGCTTGTCTATAGTGAGGGATAGGGTGATTATCTCGACCATATCTACAATGTCACTGCCTTAAAAGAAGATTATATCAAATCTACAGCGGATGGAAACATGAGATGGATAAGCACTAGTTCATGCACATCGAACTTAGGAGAGGCCTTGGAGAATTGGAAAAACAGGCTGCATGAGGTCTCTATGAGGAGATGCGCTACAGTTACTAGGTTTTTATGAAGGGTGGAGAATTAGTTGAGGGAATTTCCCACCTATGAGGGATTACCTAACCTTGAGACCTTCCTATGTGAGTTTGAATTGACTGGTAATAGAACCGCAGTGCTTCTCTGTGTTAGACTATGTAATGAAGGCTATGCCCGCTCAATGGTTGGGTACACATAAGCAATCCATATCAGAATGGCCATAATGTAGAATATTGCTAGAATTTAGATTTGGAAAAGAAGTCACTATCATGAGTTAGAGGTACACAAGGCTATCAAACCCTGTCGAGCACATTAATCAGTGTTTCATAGCATTTGCATAATACACGTGACAAGAATGGATCCATAATTTCATTCACACATTGGAAATGACACCCAGAAGCTGGTACAAGTCCATGGAGTTGCGACAAGGAAATCACGATTGGGAAGGGATAGCTAAGAAATTTCCGCACACATTTGAATTTGCTGATGAGAAACCTACAGTTGATTCTACGCTTCAAACCATCAAGGAGAAGATATTTGTTGAAATCCTTATCGAAGTAACGAGTTCCCACCAGTGCAACGTGACTATCCAGCAATGGATGGCTTGTTACAATCTGGCTGGAGATCCAAATGATGATCCGACTAACATAAACATACCAAATTTGGAAGGCAAGCATGAAGTCGAAGGAAGTGGTATTTGGAGCGACCATTTCCTCAAGCCGCTACAAATCAAGAAAGGAAACATTGGGTCGTCAAAGAACCTGAAGTTCGCCAATATAGGATATTATTGGGACGATAAGACGCTATCAAAGATAAAAGACTTACTGCATGAATTTCAGGACCTATTCCCTACTAACTTCTTAAATGAAGGGAATAGTAGGAGATCTAGTAGAAATGAAAATACCCCTGAAACCAGATGCTAAACCATTTAAGCAGTGACCTTATACGTTGAATCCAAGGTATAAAGAAAAGGTAAAAGTTGAATTGGATCACATGCTCGATGCAAGAATCATTGAACCTATTGAGGAATTAGAAAGGATCTGCACTATAGTGATCTAGGATAAGAAGACAACAAGCGAAGTTAGGATCTGTGTAGACTTAAGGAAGTTGAACGATGCATGCCTGCATGATCCATTCCCAGCACCACAGATAAAGTACTGGAAAGCGTTGGGGGGCAAGAGATGTATTCATTCACCGATGGCTTCTCTAGATATCACAAAATTAGAATCGTGAAGGAGGATTGACATAAAACGCCCTTCGTCATGGAATGGGGAAGCTACCAGTATACGGTAATGCTCTTTGGACTCAAGAATGCACCGGCTATTTTTTCTAGAATAGTAGTTTCTAATTTTAAATATTTCACACATAAATTTCTTGAGGTCTACTTTAATGATTGGATTGTGTTTGGTCTCATAAGGGACCATATTGAGAGTTTGCGCATAATGTTGGGTCGTTGTCACTAGTATCAAATCAGTCTTAATTCAAAGAAATGTATTTTTTGCCACCATTTGGTGTACTATTGGGTCATGTCATGTGTCGCGATGGAATTTTGGTCAATCCAACGAAATTTATGATTATCCTTGACTTGCCACCACCCACATAAGTCACGTACTCAGATCATTGTCAGGACACATAGGCTACTACAGGAATTTTATCATAGGGTATGCCGAGATAACTACACCTATGGAGAAACTGTTTAAGAAAGATGCAAAGTTTCACTGGAAGGAGGCTTGTCAGGAAATCTTGGACAAATTAAAGAACAAGATGGCCACTGCGCTAATACTTGTATTTGCGGAGTGGAAGAAGGAGTTCCATGTTCATGTTGACGCATTTTATGTCGTGCTTCGCATAAACTTGATGCAACTAGGTGAGGGTGCGCTTGACCACCTTATTTATTTTGCTAGCAGAAAACTATCGATGGTAGAGAAAAAGTACACAACAAAAGAGCAGGAAGGACTTGCCATGGTCTATGCACTTCAGAAGTTACAACACTATCTATTGGGTGGACATTTCAAAATGTACACTGATCATTCGTCTTTAAAATACCTGGTCAACAAGCCAGTTTTGGGGGGGAAGATCTGTCGATGGCTTCTCCTTTTTCAAGAATTTGATTTCAAAGTCATTGTTAAACCTAGTCGAATGAATGTTGGGCCTAACCACCTGTCAAGGATAGAAAGTGATGAGGAACCAACCATCCTAGAGGATAACTCGCCCGACGCACAATTGTTTGCAGTCACCATAATTGATGATCAGAATAAGGATTTTAATGCTATAATACACTTATTGAGTACAGGTTATGCACCTGAAGGGTTTACCAGTGTGCAGAAGAAACATTTGGTCATCAAAGCCATTGATTTTATGTTGATCGCAGGACACCTATACAAGATGGGCGTGGATGAAATATTGTGATGCTGTGTCTTTGACTATGAATGAAACTGGGTAATGAGTGAAGCACATGTCGGTGTCACAGGAGGACACTACGTCGGAAAGGAAACTGTGCGCAATATATTGCAAGCAATATTATGGTGGCCAACCATACATATGGATACCAAAATATTTTACCGATGGTGCGATGTTTTTCAGAGGACAAGAAAACCATCACGCCGTGACAAGATGCGGCTTGCGCCACAGATATCCTTGCAAGCATTCGACATCTGGGCTATTGATTTTTTCAGTCCGATCAGTACGCCAGGGAAGAGGACCAACACATGTTATATTATCACTGTGATAGACTACTTAACCATATGGGATAAATCCACGCCTGTAAAATATTGTACCGCTGTGACCACAACGAATTTTTTATTTGAGAATGTCATGACCATATTCGATTGTCCAAAATTTCTCCTAAGTGACAAAGGTACACATTTTGTTAACAAAATGATTAATAGGATGACTGCAGAATTCCAGATTCAGCATAGGAAAATGACTCCCTATCATCCTTAGGCGAATGGAATGGTTGAAGCCTTCAACAAGATTCTAGAGAATGCATTAACCAAAGTATGCAACACGCACTGAGATGACTAGGATCATAAAGTTTCAGCTATGTTATGGGTGTACTGGACAACTTGCAAACGATTGATAAGGCTGACTCCATTTATACTGGTGTATGGGCAAGAAGTTGTGGTCCCAATGGAGTATATCGTTTCGAGCCTAAGAATTGTTGCGCTAATAGAAATGACATATGTGGATTCCGTCAAGGAAAGGTTTTTGCATCTTGTTCAGATGGAGGAGTAACGCTTCGTCACAAGATTCCATCAAAATATCGAGAAGCAAAGGAAAAAATCATGGCATGATCGCCATATCAGGACTAAGCAATTCAAATTTGGAGGACTTGTTTTCCTGTATGACAGTAAATTTTTAAAGCATCCAAGTAAATTGAAGACGCATCGTCTAGGGCCATATGTGGTCGTGCACATCACTGATGTAGGTGCAGTGAAATTACATAAGCTGGATGGAATGCCAGTCACAGGAATGATCAATGGAAACCGATTGAAACCTTACTATGATGGTCACGACATGCCTAGGTAAGGTCACTTCATGCGTTAAAAAATAAAAAAATAAAAAATAAAAGAAGAAGAGAAAAGGGGGAAGGGAACTATTCCGTCTCACAGCTGCAACAGAAGCATGCAAATCGCAGTAAAAACAGGAATGACAGTTGGACGTCGTTAAAGCATGGATACCTGGAAATATTGAGTTGGTTATAATAGAAAAGAATCATTAATTCGAAAAAGTAGAAGGAAAATGGCGGCGTGAGTTTTGGTCCCATCAGTCGTCTCCACCATAACTACCATAACTTCCCTAACAAGTACAGATCAGAAATCAAGTATGCGAATAAAGTTTGGAATGCATCAAACAAGAAGCCCATGTGATTGACAAGACGTCGATATTCCATCAAATGGTTTCATGAAAGATGAGCGCATGCCTATAAATATGAGGTTTCGTCATCATGGTTCAGTTTACTTACACAAAGCGAAGGAGAGAAAACTAGACTTTGTAATTGAGAGAGCTGAGATTTCCAAGGCTAGTGAGAAATCATACGTTACCCTTGCATCATTGTGCCCAATTATTGAAGAAATCACGTTGCCAGAGGTTCAAAATTGCGAAGAAGAACCAGAAACAGTGATGCGACCAATACCACAGATAGTTCCTGTGGCTTATTTAGCCCCTACTTCGGCCTCTGTCTCTGCCCCTGTAGCTGCCCTAGTTCAGGAGCCACCAGTTAGCACACCAGTTGTAGGTTCACGACCTTTTTTTTCAGAGAGGGACATCCTGTAATTGTTGAGCTCTCAGGTTAGATCAAAGAAGCATAAGGTCGCTAAGGATATACCCACTGAGAACATACCCGTAGAAGAAGCACCAGATTCACCACCACGAAGAGACAGTGGCACCACCATATAAGAGCAGAACCTGTTACCGCAATATGTTCAACAAGGAGAGCATAGGCATAGAAATTGAAACTTCCAACAAAAGCACTCTCATCCTTAGTGACACCTTGCATCCCTGCTGGCGTACCACTATTGGTGAACATAATCCCAAAATTGGTATAACTACAATTTGAGGATACAGATACACGTAAGCAGGCGGGGATGGAGAGGAAAAAATACATGGTCACGACTCCAGCTACATCACCTAAGAAACAAATGGTAGTCCCAATGCAACGGGAACAAGGTATCAAAAGTGCAGGGCTATTGAACTTGCCGATAATGTCGCACTTTGGTTGAAGCATGCAAGTCAGTACATATGTGCGGAAAATCCTGGTTTGTTTCCATGGAGGCTATCTATGGATCGACAAGCCATATTCTGTTGATTTCGATCTCATTGTGTTGATAACAGTTTGGTCGCATCAAGGACACATCCCTGCTTCGTATCTATGCCCAAACAAATATATGATGAAGATGAAGCAAAAATATGACCTCCAGCATGTAGGTAGAGGATTCCTCATTTCGTCTATAAATCACAACGTAGTGAGGTTCTCCACAAATATTTTATCTTGCAAGTTGTTGCGCAAGATGCAACCTACAAAGTGCACCGTTGGGATTGTGTAACTAGTAGAGCAATGCGTAGCGGGAGTAGTTTTCAACTGGTCCCAGTTCTTGTTGAATGAGCTAGTCAAGGATGTTGAGCAAGCGCGATTGCGAGAAGAACCAAAGACAAAATTCCATTACTCCTAGATACTCATTTTGATTTCTTTTATCGCTTGGTCAAACCCACTGGATTACCATCCGCGGGATATCCCAATACTTTCCATGGCGCAAAGTATCATAACCTATGGGAGGACAAGGACGACAGGATCAAGTAGAAGGGAAGTAACATTGAGTTCTTTCTGCATGTAAAGGCACTCAGAGATGTGATAAAACATCAACATAGACTGAATGCCACAACAGTCCAAAGGTTCGTCCACTTCATAAATTTTCAGGTTGGTGTCTATAACATTATTCTGAAGCCGTGGAAGGACCCAAACATGTAGGCACACCCAGCGGCGTTTATGACTACTGATGAGGATGTGGATGCAGTCATCAAGGACTAGCCATAGGAATGGCGCGTCCCAGTTGACGTAGAAATGGGCCAAGGCAATGACCAAGGTGGTGGCCAAGGAAATGGCCAAAACGATGGCTAAGAGAACAATGGGGGCAATGGAGAATGCAACCAGTCACAGGAGACCGAGGACAATGATGATAATAATAGTGATAAGGGGTCTGGAAAAGATGATGACAAAAGACACACCTACTGATGAGGATGTGTGGAACCAGTAGAGAGAATAGGAGCAAGAGTGTGCACAAACGTGCAAGAAATGAAAATCTAACAAAACAATGCATACAGTCAGCTTCGATAAGGAGGACATTGGCTTGCTTACAGATCTTGTCGCAGAAGTTGCAAAGACCAGCCTTGAGGGTCTAAGCATGCAGCATATGCAAGTGGCCAACAAAATTGTTGAGAATGTCGATAAGCTCACACAGGCCATCAATGAAGTAAAACTATTGTCGAGGCTGAGCCATATGGCGTTGATCCTAGGGATACATTAGCCGCACCACTATTGTTGTCACGCCACTATTGTTGTCACCCCTCAATATCAGATTAAAGGTGCAAGCATTGAAGTAAGGTACAAAAGAGTATGATGATGTTATCAAGGCATTGGGGATGCTAACACTCAATTTTTCCAAACTAGCGTTGGCCGACGTATATGCCATTCAGCATGCGGTCGCAATAGAACTCTACATCAAAGAAAATACCCTTACTTACCAGGACACAAAGATGACAAGGAAGGAGAAAGAGTGCAAGGAGATCCTTAGGGAAAAGGAACAGGAAATTGAGGCATGTGAACAAAGTTGAATTGCACTAGATGAAGCCTTCAAAAGCGCAGTTGCATATTTCCCCATGGAAGAATGCCACGAAGACGAAGATGCAACCACAAAGTTCGTTCGACTATCAAGGATTGCAGTAAAATACCTTCAAGCACAGTTGTAGCTAAGAACACATCCTGAGGTGTTATAAGAGTGCAGAACAACAACATCTATGGTTGTTGGTAGAATTAAATATGGAGAGAATCTCTGCACAGAGGCAATAGAATCATTTTTGGCGACCTGGGAACTGCTTCTGGAAGAAGAGACAGCGGCCAAGTTCACCAAGGAAGCACGTCAAGATGAGCTGAAAATCGCAGTGGTCAAGGAAGACATGAAGAAGCTACCACTCAAAGAGAAGGTTGCAAAGGTAGCTGAGCTGAAGCAGCTACAGCAGGAGGTAAAGACTCTACACGACAAGGAGAAGAGCCGAAATGATGAAGTAACGACACATCAATCAGAAGCAGAAAGAGTTACAGGGATCATTCATCCTATACAGTAGAAGCTTTAGTAGTTATCTGAGTCACTGGAAGAAGCACCATCAGAACATATCAGTTTCGACTGTGTGGAACAATTGCATAAGCAGGCAGAGGAATTAGTGCATGAGGTTTCCTGAGTGGAAGACATTTTGAAGGAATTTCAGGACAAGGTTGGTCCTGTGGCACAACCTGTGCTAGAATCCTAGTTTTTCTTAGTGGCTTGGGATGAGCCACATGTGAGTTTTCGGGGCCTGTTGGGCCATGAAAATTGCACAAGGAAGAATCTGAAGTGCAAGCGCAAGATAGGAAAAACAAGCACATGACAGAGAAAAGAAGTTAAAGGATGGAAAGGAAGTGCAGAGCAGATAAAGCTGCAATGAGGATTGGTGTGACAGGGAAAAGAGGACCCAAAGTCGACGGGACATTAGTAGGTAGAAGAGTAAAGGCTGGACAGGTGCAGGTCAAGAAGGACTGCAGGAGCTCGATCTGGCAAAAGGCTAAAGGATAGTTTTGCAGCTAGTTATGACCTGTACAAGAAAAATGAAAGATGTTTCCATGGCTAGTTGTGGCCTGTGAGCAATGTAATGCAGGACGTTTTGTGGCTAGTATGGCCTGTCATTAATGTAATAGAAGATATTTTGTATCTACTTATGAATGTAATAATTGAGTTGTACTCAGTTAACCCTGCACGGTCTTGTAATAACTATATATAGGAGGAACCCATTCTAAATAAGGGTTAGCTTCAGATGGATTGTATTAATTCATTGCTCACTTAGAGAGAAGTCTGATAGTAGAAGGATGTTGAGCCGAGTATCTGCAGCTTTATGCGTAGGTCATTTTGTAGGAGTTAATCTGCAACTGAGTGCGTAGACACTAAAGTAGAAGAGTCAATCCAGGTTGTGTGTGGATCAATAGGAGTAGATAGAAGAATAAACTAGAGAGCATGAGAGCAAGAAGAGTTTGAGCCAAAAGACATATCTCAAAATAGTCTGTAAGTCGCATACTGCAAGGTGTTATATATATTTCTCATGCCAGATGAAGAGCACCTTGGTGGTTTTTCCTAGATGGGTTTCCAGGTTATTTCCTGTGTTAATGAATGATTGAATGTTGTGTTGAATGTTGAATGCTTATGGATAATGTTGAATGTTTGATTATCTCGCATTATTTATGGTTATTGTTTGAATGAATTTCATAGTACTGATAAGCACTGAATGAACAGATATCTAAGCATCATCGAAGCATTGTGCATTGGTTCATGTTTAAACACTATTAAGTCATAATATAAGTTGCATCACAGTTATTTACTATTAAAGAATCAGTTGTGTTGCACTATTGCACCCACTATTAAGTTGTTAATGACAAGGTTGTGTCACACACTAGTTGTGGCACACTATTGTGCCTCTTTCAAGTAGTGAAAGTCTCCATCCTTCCATCTCTGTCGAGCACCTTAGCCGCGCATCGAGGGACTATAATCCCTTGCCAATTATGGAATCACGGTTCTAGAAGTTACACATTAAGATATATCGGGTGACACTGCGCCTTCCTTGCAGGTGTTGCTGGCTGAGATTCCTCCATTGGGCCGATGTCTTTGGGTATTTTGTTCATTTTGTGTTGTTGTTAAACCTGGGTCATGTGAGTGAGGAAAATTAGGCCAACACTTGGAAGGACGCGATAAATGAGAAGTCTGACCAAAGGAAGAAAGGTTTCAAACCTTCTAACTTCTGAAACCAGCAAAATCATTCATCACAAGCTGTGACTAAGCTATCCATAGTTATGGGAGAAACTCCAAGAGATCCACAACATAATAGAGAACCAATCCAATGCTGGATATGTGGAGGACCCCACGTGCATAGGAATTTCCCACTTGAGAATGTTTATGTAAGGAAAGATCACAACATTGAAGAAGCAAAAATGGTGGGTCAAGTTACAAGGACTATCCCTATGATTTATTCAGCACTAGAGGACCGCCAGGAAGATCATCAATCAAATGTGTTTGAAACTGCAGGTAATATTGCTAAGCAATCTGTTTCTGTTTTGACTGACCCTAGATCTATTCACAGTTATATTACTCCTAGAGTAGTTGAGATTTTTTATTTTAAGAATTTAAAGCATAGCAAATCATGGTTATTTCAGCTAGCCACTGGGGCTAAGAGAGAGGTTAGTGAAGTGGTAGGAAAATGTCCACTGGTCAGGGATGGATTGGTCACTTATGCATATCTGAATGTTCTTCCACTTGGTTCCTATGATACTCTCATTGGAATGATTTGGCTAGAAACACACAGAGTAACACTTGATTGTTACAACAACACTTTTGAATGCATAAATGAAAAAGGAAACTTAAGGTTTGTAAGAGGCATTCCAAAGGTGATCTTTGTTAGGCATATTTCAGCAATGTAGCTGAATAATTTTTGTAGGAAAGGTTACAAATTGTATGTAGCTCATGTTTTGAACAGAGAATGAAACTCCTAGGTTGGAGGACTTTTATGTGTTGCAGGAATTCACAGATGTTTTTCCTGATGAAATTCCAGGGCTTCCTCTAAAGAGAGACATTGATTTTACAATTGAACTTGTTCTAGGAGCAGCACCAGTGTCTAAGACACCCTGCAAGATGAGTACATCATAACTACTAGAGCTGAAGATGCAACTGCAAGAGTTGTTGGAGAAGAAGTATATCAGGTCGAGTGTGTCTCATTGGGGAGCACCAATTTTTTTTGTGAAAAATAAATATGGTACACTTAGGTTGTGTATTGATTAGAAATAGTTGAACAAGGCCACTGTGAAGAATAAATACTCTTTTCCTAATATTGATGACCTCTTTGATCAAATGAGAGGAGCAAAGGTCTTTTCCAATATTGACTTGAGGTCTGGTTACCATCATGTAAGAATAAAGGATGAATACATTCATAATACAACCTTCAGAACAAGGTATGGACATTATGAGTTTGTAGTGGTACCATTTGGTCTAAAAAATGCACCAGCTACATTCATGTGCCTCATGAATAGTGTTTTCAGAAGGTATCTAGACAAGTTTATTCTTGTTTTCCTTGATGACATTCTTATTTATTCTAAGAATGGGGAAAAACATGAAGAACATTTGAGGCTGACTTTGAAATTGCTAAGGGAGCATAAGGTATATGCAAAGTTGAGAAAATGTGACTTCTATAAAGATAGGATTCATTATTTGGGTCATATCATCTCAAATGAAGGCATATCTATGGACCTTGAAAAGATTGAGGCCATTATGAATTGGCCTACTACAACAAATGTGACAAATGTAAGATCTTTTATGGGACTCTCTGGATACAACAGGAGGTTCATTGAAGGATTCTCCAAGGTTGCACATCCAATCCTTCCTTGAAAAGGAAGGGAATCAAATTTGAATGGTCACCAAGGTGTGAAGAAATCTTCGAGCAGTTGAAGAATCTTCTCACAAGTGCACCAGTTTTGAAAATTGCAGACCTAGAAAAATATTTTGTGGTGTGTACGGATGCATGTAATCAAGGACTTGGAGGAGTTCTTATGCAAGAAAACCACATGGTATGCTATGAGTCAAGAAAGTTGAAGGACCATGAGAATAACTATGCCACTCATGACTTATAACTTGCAACCATAGTACATGCTCTCAAGATGTGGAGGCATTACTTAATGGGCAGAAAATTTGAGTTAAGGATATACCACTTTGATCTGAAATATTTGTTTGATCAACCAACTCTAAATGATAGGCAAGCTAGATCGCTAGATTTTTTATGTGAGTTTGATTTTGAAATCAAACAAATAAAAGGAAAAGAAAATAAAGTGGTTGATGCACTCAGTAGGAAGGTGCATGAAATTCATGTGGCATCTCTTAGTATTTTCATGTCGTATTTAAGACATCAAATTGTTAATCATACTGCTGAGGATTAATTGTATGTGTAGATAAAGGACAAATTGCAACAACAAAGTATTAAGAAGAGGTATGAGTCATATAAATTGGAAGAAGATGGACTTTTTACTTATAAAAATGGAATTTATATTCCAAATGTAGCAGATTTGAGGAGAATTGTTATGGATGAAATCCATCAAGCTCCATATTCTAGTCGCCCAGGGTGTTAGAAAACAATTGCTGCAGCCAAAAATCAGTATTTTTGGATAGGAATGGAGAAGGACATTGCTGAGTATATTTAAAAGTGCATGAAATATCAGTAGGTGAAGATTGAGCATGAACACCCAACAAGTTTGTTACAACCTTTTCCAGTTCTAGAATGGAAATGGGAAGTTTTTTCCATCGATTTTATTACAGGATTTCCAATGACTTGGAGACAACATGATTCCATCATGATTTTGGTGGACAAACTGACAATGGAAACAAATTTTATACCGGTTAAGTCCACTTATACGAATGATTCCATTGCAAAAATATTCATGAAGGAGACTTTCATTTGCATGGATTTCCTAAGGCAATAGTCTCTGACAGGGATCCTAAGTTCACTTCCAAATTTTGGAAGGGTATGTTTGCAGATTTGGGTTCCAAGTTGAACTTCAGCACTGCTTTCCATCCTCATACTGATGGTTAGATGGAGAGAGTGAATCAAGTCCTGGAAGACATGCTTCATATGTATGTGATGGACAAACCAAACATGTGGGAAGATTATGTACACTTGGTAGAGTTTTCTTATAATAATGGGAATCAAACATCCTTGGGGATTAGTCCATATGAAGCTTTGTATGGAAGAAGGTGTAGAAAACCAGTGACTTGGGATATTCCAGTGAACAGGATTGTGCTTGGTCCAAAATTGCTCAAGGAAATGGAGCAGGAGGTTGCAAAGATCAAGAAAAACCTGAAAGCAACCTAGGATAGAAATAAAATCTAAGCATATAAGCATAGAGTGCATAGAGAGTTTAGTGTTGGGGATCACGTTTACCTCAGAGTGAGGGCAAGGAAGAGTTTCTTGAATATTGGAAGTTGTGCCAAAGTGTCACCTAGATACCATGGGTCATTTGAAGTGCTTGAAAGAATAGGGCCAGTTGCATATAAACTTACATTGCCTGCTAGCACTAGAGCTCAAAATGTTTTTCATGTTTCTCTACTTAAGAAATATGTACATGATCCTAACCATGTGATAAATTGGGATGTGATTCAGGTGGAACCCAAGGGAGAGTTCCAAATCGAGCCATTGCGCATCCTCAACAATAAGGTTACAGTGCTCCAGAATCGAGCCGTTGGACAGGTGAAGGTGCAATGGGAGCACTGTAGTCCTGAAGATGCTACATGGGAGTTGAAAGATTCCATGCAATTGTCACATCCATTTTTGTTCAATTTTGAAAAGCACCGACAGTATTGTTGTAAGGGGGAGGGGAATGTATTACCCTGATTTTGACCCCAAGGGGGAGAGGAATGTGTGCCCCGATTTTGACCCCATGGTATTGAAATTGCACATGATGTATATATTATATTGGAATCATGGCAAGGATATCAAGGCTAAGGCCCTTCCATCGATTGGGTGTTTTGTGTATAGGTGATCAAGGTTGATGCATATGGTTATTGTGTTGGTCATGCACATTATATTTTGAATATCATATAAATGTACAAATTAATTAAATACCACAGCTAGCTATGCACTGCGACGTGAAAGAGACGGGGACATGATTTCACAAGGAATACGAAGGAGAGTTAGTCAAACCCCCTAAGCCAATAGGGTGTGACCAGATGTCAATGGGGAAACCCATGACCCCTCATCTACCTTTTTGTCATATGTCCTTAATCATTCATTTCTTCTAGAAGTTGGTTGAGTTAGCTAATGCCTTGGGAAGAGAAAGGCATGGAAGTTTGATATGTGTCTGAGCAAGCCTGCAGATCTACATTTTGGGAAGCTATGTTCTTGTTTTTGAAGCAAGAAAACCCTGTAATGTGTGCCTAATCCATTTTCTCGTGGGTCATGCTAAATGTTGGGGGGTTAATATTCCATCTCATTGTTGTGGGGGATCATGCTATCATTCACACAGGATGGTTGTTCATTCTGGATCTCCCAATCACGTTCTTGCTTGGGTAGAGGCATTCTGAACAATTACGCAATTGTTCACTCTCATGAGCCGTTAAACTATTTGTTCTGCAAGTATTTCCCTTTGCTAAGAAATTTATTGATGTGTTGCAGTGTTATCCTAAACCACAAATTTGTAGGAGACCCTGATTTTCTCGGTGTTACACTGTGAAGCCTATGTGATGTGTTTCCCTATGAATTGTTGTGATTTGCACCCTTGTTTGGGTATGAATTGTATGCAAGACTTAGGTGTGGAAGAGACGTAGAATGTGCTTGATAAACGTAGTGTGGAACCTCACAAATTGATAAGAGTGGCTGGTGAATCTGATCTGCACATCCTGAATAGCACTGGAAGGGAAGGTGTATCCCAAGGGACTATGGAGCAGAGAAGGGGACACTTCCTTGTGTTGGGTTTGCAGGCAATGTGGATGCTAGGACAAATAGATCTTGTGAAGGTGTCTTTAGCTCTATGGATGAGCTCACTAGCTTATTAGTTTTTCCTATCCACTGCCTTAGTAGCCTGATAAACCCAATTGGATATTGGCTTGGTTGTGCCTTGTTGTGAATTTTAGCCATGTGTTTAATCCTTGGTTGATTAGCCTGTGAAACCCAGCAGTGAGATGTATTGGTTGACCATCTGATAAACCCATATGTTGGATTGGCTGGTCCTTATTGTTGAAGTTGGCTTGACTCTAAAATTTTTGATAAACCCAACTATATGTTGGCTTGGCTAAGTAATTCTGATAAACCCATCAATGTTTGACTTAATTTCTTGCAGCCTAATAAACCCAACTTGGTGTTGGCTTGGCTGGACATTCTGATAAACCCAAGTGAAGGTTGGCTTGATTATGTGTGATATGACCTAGATGTGTGTAAGTATGGTGTTCCCTAGTTCCTTTTGGAAATAATTCCCAGCTCGGGGGTGGTAGTTTTTCTAAGAGGTTGATGAACACAACTGGCCTATGGTTGGGTGGAAGGTTGCAGGTAGATAGCTAGTTGTGGGATAACTCCATAATCCAAGATAAGTATTCTCTAATATTCTTGTTTATGCAATGTATTTTCTTATGAATGAATATACTGGTTATGTAAAATGCTTATGAATATGATGAATTGATGATGATGAATGCTTGTTAGTTTTTCAGTAGAGTTACTATTTATGAATGTTCCTACATTTGCATCTATTTTTTCCTTGAATGTTTCCATGCTCTTTTTCCTAAGTTCATGGAGGCTAGAATATTTTTACCGAGTTAGAATGCATCTGACTTAGCGTTTGCACCCTTTGAAATCCACTTGGGGAAGGCAAAAGGCAGAAATCAGAAAGGAGCAGTGAAACAAGGCATAATGTGGGTTTTTCGCACCCCAGTATCTGCCTGCACGAGGCAGAGGGTAGAAGTGGAAAAGTGCAGAAAAATTCTAAGGAAAAGTTAACTTTTTTATTTCCAAAGTCCGAGGTCGGAAAGCAGAAGTCGGAAGTGCAGAAAAGGCTAAGGTCGGAAGCTAACTTTTTCAAGGTTCCAGAGTTTTGCATTGGAGGGTGGAAAGGAGGAATGGGGAAGGCAGAAAAAAGGATAAAGGTTTTTGTCATTTAATAGATTTATGATTCCCAAGTTCCACACTTGAGGGAGGAAAGGCATAAGAAATAAGGAGTAATATGGCCGAGTAATTCCATCGAATGGTAATGTTTCCTACTTCCGAGTTCCAAAGGCAGAAGTCCATTAGAGGAAATTTGGGGTCTAAAATGGGCCTTATAAGAAAACGTGCCAAAATAAGTTTTTGTGAGTTAGAATTCAAGAACCAATAGAATTTCAATAAAATAAGTCAACCATAATGGTTGAATTGACATATTTGTCATTAAAAAAAACTACTTTTTTTGTTCGTGTTTTCAACATATCTCATTGTGTTCTTACTCAAATTTCGATCGGGAGAGCTCGTTGGATGCAGAATTTGATTCCACATCCAACAAGTACCCACACTGCATACTTTTGACGGACCCCGCTACCCCAAAAACAAGAAATACCTGAAAAAACGTGATGATGATGT